>JAWMRA010000041.1:11701979-11791674 GCA_035584735.1 Pseudotriccus pelzelni | reverse complement strand
TCTGCCTGATCTCCTTCCAGCTCTGTGCCAATCTCCTTTGAGTCCCTGGATAAAATCTGACAGATTTGTATGTCTGCCAAGACAGATAGAAATTATCTGATACAGCATTATTAACTAAAAAAAGAAAAAAAAAAACAGAAAAAAGTTTTTTAAATGTAAGCAATATGCAAAAATAAACACACAGGTAAACCTGAATGCTTCCAGTTTAGTCCTAAGCCTGAAAAGGACTGGGTATTTGCATATCTATGCACACCATGAGTAAACCCTTTGACATATAAGAAACTGATATTAGACATGCAGACCGTTTCTTTGCAGGGTCATGGTTTTACATTGTAAACAGAGCAGAGACCAATCTTGCAAAACCATTAACTCATTTGGATTATACGTTCATTTCAGTAGAACATCCAGATTGGAGAGATGTTACAGATAATTCAGTTTCGATGCTTTTATAGTTTTATGAATCCTAACACTAATTACTTTCATTCAGCATTTAGAATATAGTGCATTCTGCACTGTGCCCTGTAAACTCATCACAGAATTGGTGTATTTCAAAGGAACTGATACATTTTTTCTGTATGTAACAGCAATTCTGCAGGTTGCTCACACAAGGGCTGTGAAGGTGAATTAGCTCTCATGCAACATACTTCACTGCTGATGGCTGCGGTCTATGCTTAACCCTTTTTCAAGGTTTTTTTTTTTTCCTTTTTTCCTTTTCTGGAAAAAATCTGTTATCACTAAGGTAATATACAAAAGACGCCATGGCCACGTGAACTTGTAAGTTCCTTTTGTAGGAGACTTTACACCTCTGATTCCAGCAGGGCTTAGGCATCTCTTTCACAAGGCCATATTGTTTCTGAACATGTTTAGGGGCATTAGGAGCTTTATGAACAAAAATTAAGAAATAAATTTTAATTCCATCTGAGAATTTCAGGAGTGAATTTGGATGAAGGTATTTGGTGTACTCTACGAGAAAGGACTTGGGAAGGTTTCAGCTGGGCTCAGTATTACCCTGTATCTCATCAAAAGTTTCTCATGGCAGGTAGATGAGCAGAGACTTCTGTCACTTGAAAGCAGTTACATAGTTCTTGGTATGATACATTTTTAATGGACATATGTGTTCCAATTAAACCTGGGTTATTAAAATATATTTCTGTCAGAAAGGAGCAAGTTACTGTAGTCATGAAAACTGTCTGGGCAAGGCTTATGAGGAGACGTATATCTTCTATTAAATAAAATGTTGTAATTGGAAAAATAAGGCAAATTTTCAGGCATTTTTTTTGTTCTAAACAACTTTTAAAAATTACGTAGCTAAGTACAGCATTTTATTCACCATATTCCAAATGTAAGTTTAGTGAATTTATCGTATTTACAAAACCAGCATATAACTCGACTCATATATTTTGTCCTGCCTAAAGGAAGAAAAATAAGGGAAATGTTGATCACTTTTATTCACCAAAATATTAGCTAAATGAGAAGAAATGCAGCAACATGGCTAGTAGTGTCAAGAAAAAGAGCTGCTTCTCCTTGCATTCAGTACTAGAGCACTTAATTTGAGGGTAAAGGGCCAGTAATCCTAAAGTGGGTACTTATTAAGACATGGCTCAACAGAGCACTAATAACATATGCAAGCTTGCTAAATACTACCTTAGCTGTAACATCCATTTCCGCTGTGATTTAAACAGAATATTTTACAGGCGTGTGCCTAGCAATATTCTGCAGTGTTCCAATTTCTTATATGGGTTTGGGTGGAGCAAGGATTTTGGATGGCTTCATTTAACTATACCATTTGTTAGTGTTGGTGAAGTGAGATTATTAGTTGCCTTGTATAACCATACCATAAAACCTGAACAATAGAATCAAGTAGAAGTGGAGGCAGTTATTACATTCTTTCAGAGATCCCAAGAGATTTCCAAATTTACTTTCATTTGTCATAGATGAGTCTATTCTATTTTGAAATATATTTTATCCATTGAGTTCTAAAAGTCCTGGAGTTCCTTTGGCCAGCAAAATTGAAAATTAAATTAAGAGGAGTTACTTTTCATTTAAAGTTAGCTCTATGTAATACATAAGACATCACCATTGTTTTTCATAAAGCCCAGTGCTTCTGTAGAGATTTCTTTTGCTAACCAGTACTGTATTGAAAAGGATGAAAAATCGACCTCTTTGTTCATAAAAGCTTACTTAGATTATATATCCTTAGTATCTATTTAATGTATTCTTATAAAAGACTGATAACTACTGTCAAATTCTTTAGCTAAACCTAGCTGATCCTTCAGGGACATCAAATCTGATATGTGAGCTTCCAAAGAAAGCTGCAAGTCCATATCTACAGAGATCTGCAATTCCTAGTTGGATATAGCCCTTCTGCCACAGGGACAAGGGATCTATTTTTCACATTAGTGCACTATAATAAATCATGTGACTTTTACAATTGTTGAATATATGAATACACACACATCTCCCTCCCCTCCTCCACTGAGTTCAATGTTTCAAACCCTTCAATAAACTAACCTAAGTCAAAGCATTTCAGAAAGATTTGCCTTATACTTAATTAGTGGCAATATATCCATTCACAACTGAGTATTGTATATGGGACATATGTTCTTTTTACATTACAAATTTGAGCAACTCTTAAAAAGAAGTGAAAATTCTCCAGCAGGAACCTTGAATCCCTGCTAGCGTACGGGGTAGACTATCTCATTCTTCATATTTTGACCATCACTTTTTCATTTTCATTTTTTTCCTGAGACTTTTATTATCTATTTTGCAGATTAATATTATTTCTTCCTATCATGCCCATCTGTCCACCCATCTGCTTATTTTAACTACATTTCCTCTTACCCTGCTGGCTTCTGTATACCCTCACCACACCCCAGGCATGTATCCTTCAATAAGATTTATAGCGTGAATCATTTTGAATACCTTCAAAACAGTGGTATAAGAAAATTGAATTCCTGTCTTTTGGGTGAGTTATATAAAATTATTTATAGGTATAAAAATGAATACAGTTGCCCTAAGAGAATCCTTAGGCTTTGGGTAGGATTTCAAAGAATAAAACCAAAAGTGTAGATTTTATCTAGACTTTTAAATATCAACCAAAGCTGTTCTAACTGGTATGTACAAAGTGTGCCCTCTTCCTGCCCAGTGGAAAGAAAGGGAAGCTGCACTTCTGAGAGAGGTGGGGCCTGGGGGCTGCACACCTCGTACCTCATCTGCCTGAAGGGTGACCAGAAGCTGGAGGTGTGCTAGGCCATCAGCCACAGGGTAAGTAGGAGCACATGTACAAGTACAGCAACTTTCTGTATGGTCTGTGTTAATTGTGTCTGTAAGGAGATTCTCAGCGGATTAGAAAATGAAATAAAATTGAAGAATACCATTAAAACTAGGGAAGTGGGAGAGCAAAGAGAATGCAATGTGATCTTTTTCTCGTCCCTTAAATAATTTTATCTCTGCTGTTGTTAACTTAGTAGAACCATGAAGAAGAGCCACAAAAATACTTCTGCTCAGCTTGTAGAGCTCCTCAAGGACATCTGTGCATGGTACCGGCCTTAGAAAATGCCATGCAGATGGAAGGCTGCACCAGCAACAAGGAGAGAGCTGAACTTCTTAGCTCCCATGCTCCCATTTAGCTTGGCTTGGTTTCTTTGAGCTTTTTTGACAACCTTACTGGGATAACAATATTCAGTTTGTTGGTGCTGAGGAGCCCTGCGTGGTCCCTTCTTCCAGCTCAGTGGAAGAGTGGCCAAGGCCCTGTCACCATACCACTTCTCAGGGAGGGCTGGCCAGCACAGGAACCTGGCACAAGTCAGGCAAAGAACTGTCTGTGGATGCTGAGTGAGAAGGAAAAGTCACCATAGAAATTTAGACGATATTTACTACATACACCTGGTGCTGCCGTGCCCCTTCCCAGCACATATCTGTATGGTGGGTGGGTAGTGCTGCCTGCCAGTGTTGATGTTGATGGAAAGTTTTTTGGCGGTATGAGAAATGGCCTGTGTTGTAGATATATGTAATGTTTTCTCTCTATCAAAAACACGCTGTGTATTTTCTTGTATATAAAGGTTTCTTTCTTTCTTTCTCTCTTTCTCTCTTTCTTTTTCTTTTTCTTTCTTTCTTTCTTTCTTTCTTACTTTCTTTCTTTCCTCTTTCTCTCTTTCTCTCTCTCTTTCTCTCTCTCTTTTTTCTCTGTACTTGCTGATAGACCTGTGTTAATTTCTATTTGCAAGTTATATTTAAAATATAGTACTCCATAAAACTGTTTAACTTACATTATTGATCTTTACAGTAAAAAGAAATCTCAGCTTTGTCTTATTAGCAGATCTGCCTATGTCTAAATAGCCTGAGCAGACTTTAAATTCATAAGCATGACTCCAACAATTTGAATGACAACACATCCATTTTATGTGCTGAATAAAATGGAAATTAACTTAAAAGAACAGAAATCTCCTCTGAGAAGGAATCATCAATGACTATTTAAGCAGTAGGGGTTGCTTGTGTAACAGTATGTGATGTAATTGCCTTGTATTTTAAAAATTGCAGTTACTTTCACAAAGATGATTTTGTTTCCTCCCTTTAGAAAAAAGGTTCTTTTATTCAAGTTTATTGACCTCACTTGTGTTAAATCACCGCAATCTCCCTTGCCTAAGTCATAGTCTCATTTAGTAACCATTACATGTTCTTTTTTCACACAACTGAAAGTACAGATAATCTATTTTGGAGCAGGCTTCAATCCAGAAATATGTTTTACTTTATTATTTTCTGCTCTCTCTGGGGATGCCTTCACAAAATGGTAAAGCCCAAAGACTTCCTGAAGGCTAATCCTTTTCTGGGTCATATGATTCTTTTCAGATTCCATCTTGAGAGAGTTTTCTTATAACAACGGGTTCTGCTGTCTGCGAACTGGAGAAAATCCTGTTGCTTTAGCACTAACAATGAGTGGAATTTTAGTGCAGGAGGAGTGTTTGCTTAATACAATAGAAGTTGGTACAGGCTGGACTCACAAGTGTCAAGTAAACAGTGTGGGAAAATCTGTACTACTGCAACTGAGTCAACAAGGTGCTGAACGCCTAAATGTGACTGAACTGTAACTGCAATAACTATCTGATTGACTTCATCTTTTCCTCTAGGATAGGACCTGACACATATCTTATTGAGAAAGAGTTAACAAGAGAACAGGCTGCTAACAGGGAAAAGATGAAAAAAAAAAGCATTCAGTCATGCGTCACAAACACCACACAATGCGCAATCAGAACAACTGTGCTTCAGGATCAGATACAAGTCTGATTTGCTTAGTGAATATGATGGAAGACGGCTGTTTAGACCTTGCCATAACTGCATAACTTCACTCAGAAATGTAAATCAGAGAGTGCTCAGGTCACAAAAGAGCAGATAATTTATTTTCTTTTTCTTTTTTTTTTCTTCACTTGGCAGTAACAAGAATGCCAGTACCCTATTCATGTTTCAATTGAAATACAGGTTGACTGAATCCTTACCAGAGGAAAGACAAAAGAGACGATACATTTATGTTCAATGTTTCAAATAGATAAAGTGATATAAATTTATCCAAATAAGAAACCACCATTCAACCTAGCCTACTGCTTCATTTGAAATGCAGAAATAGTTTTCGGTTTTTTGTGTAGTTTCAGGTTAGGTAGACTTCTAAAAAAACAGTCTTGTATTTTCAGTTTTTCAAAACCAGAAAGTTTTTCAGGTGTTTTGTCCTTACTTTGGTCTTTACATTCTAATTCTTATTAAAAGATCTATTTGTGTTCAAATTGTGCCTATAATTTCCACATACACCTATGACTCCACTCAGCTAGCATGGTCATGAAACTCCTGTCTTAAGAATGAAGATAAAAAGTCAAATTAGTGTCTTTCAAACTTAGATCAGACACTGATCAGCTAGGGAGGTGTGGCATAGGTCCTAACTTGCCTGCAAATTTGTCCCATACAGGAAGCACTCCTTGCAACATTACAACTTTTCCCTACATGGGTCATCACTGAGTTGCTGAAGCATCACCAGTGCTGGTTTAACCACTAAACCTGGAACTGTTATGAGAGTTAGGCTCCTGAATTTGCTTTCAACCCATATAAAAATGTCTGTGGACCTCAATATTCCATAGGTAGTGCTGTACGCCCATGCAAAACTCCAGATCAGGGTTAGAAAACTCTAGTTGGCTTGTGAGGGCTGACTCTAGAGTAGGAGTTCCTGTGACTCATAGTCAGCTCAGCCTAGGAAAATCTCTGTAAGAAAATCACTGTCCTGTTTCTCAAACCCAGGCTAGCACCCTTCTACAGTTTCACTACTGACAGTGCGCCATGTACCAGCCTTGCTGAGGCACATGTTCATTGTGCTGCTTTGTCCCAGGCATACCTGCTCAAAATGCAAAACAACTTCAATGTTCTGTAACTGATTCATATACATTTACAGTACCTTTTTATAAAATTCACTTTTTCCAGGACAGGTGCATGCATGTGTATGTCTGTCTATTAGATCTATATAATGTATGTATCTATATTATTTATGTATGTATTTATACATACATAAATTTATCCCTAAAGAACATTTTATGGCTCTGTATATTGACTTACAAATACACCAATCTAATAAGAAATATTTTTGCTAATTAAGCCATTTCTCTTGTTGCTTGTTCAAGAGGAAGAAGAAGGGAGAAAGAGAGTGAAAGATTAGCTCTTACTTTTATTTTAGAATATTTAGGAAATAGTCTGTTGATGGGGTACAGCAGATAGAAATAAGTACCTTTCAGCAACAAAGGTGTTCATTATATATGCAGATTTGTGAGTCAGAGGAAGTAGGCTTGGGGTTCTCTTAGCTTTTGACATTATTCTTGATTTGTCAGTAATTTACAGAGTTACTGTTCAATATTTCTCAAGAAAATGTCAAGAATTTAAAATAGTGGAAGGTTGTGCCTTTGAACAAAAACTCCTTAGGGCATGTAGTACTACCTCCTGACTGTAAGGAGCTGGATAATATATTGTGTTTCTCAATGCATCAGCCATCCATGAGATCTTCAGTGTCAAGTGCAGCATGTGTGTTCTTCTCTGCAGCTGGCCAGCTGAAGGGGTAATGCTGTGGTCCATTCTCCTTCCTACTGCTCCTGGTCTAGCTCAAGACAAATTTAAGACCAAGTTTACAGGGGATGAAGAAGAAATGGACCTAAGCATGGGGGTATTGTTGTCTTATCTTCTTATTTGTTCTTTGGACACAATAACATAGCCAAGAAAGAGCCAGAGAGAAACATGTTTTTAACAATATAAAGGGCTATTAATGTCAAGCAGACATTTTAAGAGCAGCTGGGTTTTTTTCTGTACATCTCACTATGGACACTCCTCTGCTTTTTTGTCTTAGCACATTTAGTAAGCAGCTGAGCAGCCTTTAGTAAAGGTTAAGAGTAAGGTAGGTACATATGGACGGTGATACTTTCTGTGAATCCTGTAGAGCTTCAGTGACCTTGACAGGAACTGCAAACATCTCTTTATTCTGATGTTGCAGATTACAGGAGTTTGGTTATTGGCCAAATTAAGCATCTGCCAAACTGACATAAATATTTTTAGGTACCAACAGAAGAATTAAGTCCCACAAATCTAAATTGCTGCAAGAGACTTACCGACATCTCTGTTACAGAATACTAAGAGTCTCGACTTTCTCCTGGGTGCAAAAGTAAACCACTGTTTCTGAGATAAGCTGAGACAAGCTCACTCCATTTTCTACTTCATAATAAGAAAAATAGCGCACAGGGAAAGAAAAAGACAAAGAGTGTTGTGTTTTTTGTTTGTTTGTTTGGGTTTTTTGTACACAAATGGATATACATATATTTAAAGTAACCTTTCCATACCTTGGAAAATGTAAGGTAGTGGTCAGCAACTTATGGAAAATCAAATAGATTAAAATAAACAGCAGATAACACTTTAAGGAACCTGGTTAAATTTGTTTCTCGTACTCATCTGTCTTCCTCCAATATATAGAATTGGCTAGGAGTATGCTTTTTATTAGAAGCATTTTTTATTTGTGTATGCTAGCCATCCAACTTAGAATTGAAACACTAATTATAGCTTCTTTGGGCAGCAAGGGCCAGACAGACATGAGATAAAAAAGAGTTATCAAAGTTCAGAGAGGGCAGCTCTCCATTTGGCACTGAATAATGACCTACAGTGGCTGCAAATGAGTGGAGAATTTGGCCCTATAGCCTTTCCTTATTTGCCAGTAGCATAAGACATTTCAATGATCTTTCCATGGAATGTTTTGAAACCCTAACTTCTAATCACAAAAATAGTTGTCACTGTTGAGCTCTTGAGTGCTTTCCTATATTAATTTAATAATAGCAGTATCAGTCAAACCCCACATGCATTGAACAAAAAAATTTACATTAATCTCTATGAGAATGCATCTTATGTGGTTCAGTCTCCCTTAAGCCATTGGACTGTTGTATCTACACTACACGTTGCTTCATGAGTGGGGGATTTACAATGTTCTGGCAAGCATTATCCCCTTTGTGCTCTGTATTCAGACAGGACTGCATGGTTTTGTCGTAAGAGTATAGTTTCAGCACACCTATGCTGCGCTCCCATTCCTTTTATTACAGTCGTTTGGTGAAAATTTGGTCTAAGATTTCTTCTCAGTTAGAACTAAATAGTAATTTTGAATCCTTTTCTCTTTGAAAGGCTACTCTCTCTCCCCAGGTTTCTAATTCTGTTATTTGAAGGGAGCATCAAAAGGACCATCACTGTCATGTGGTAAACATTTCAGACCCTTGTAACTGGTTTTTAATATAGGCATTTTGGAGAATGGATGTCATTGTATTCGGTTTAAATACAATCATAGTCAAATATATCTTTCTAAGAATTTTGAATTCTTTGTATTTCACTTCAGTTCTAAGGGCACTATGTGTTTAACTTCACCCATCTAAGTGTTTTAAATCTCCTCTCTGGCAGGGTAGTATATATTTGTCTCCTGCAGGTTTATCCTGTTATTCTTTCCCTTTGTCTCTGTGCATTTCCTGGTAGCAGCACAATGATCAATGAGATTGCATTCTTTTTGGCTTTCAGGGTAAGGATAGATAGTAACAATTATGGAATAAAATGAACATTTGAGGAAAGAGAAAATAGACTAGGAAAAGGTAGAGGAGTCATTATGTGGTTGTATTTTAATAATGAGTTAAATTGTCAAAGTGAAAGGTTAAGCAAAGGTCTTTGCTCTCTTTAGCAGGGAAGGTGAAAAGAGTGGGTAATTAGATTATGCAAACCATCAGATAGTTCAATTAAAGTTGATAGGCCAGATGTGACCCAGGGGACATTTCCACCTGTAGGAAATGGGGAATGGGCAGCTTTATCAGCAAACACAGCACAAATAGCTGAACACTCCCTGGGCTGAGGTGATGCTGCCTCAGTCCCCTCCATCGTGGTTATGGGGGGATGAGGTGATCAAGACTGAGAGGCAGATACTCTCCAGAGCCTGTCCATACTAAAAAGAATCCTGGTTTATCTTGTCCACAGAGAAAAGGAGTCAAAAGTCAAAGTCATAGATATCACTCAGAAACTGGGGGGCAGTGTCCTGCCCTTTCTGGGCAACCAGTGCCGTTTGTTGCAGTGTAGGAAGTTTTTTTCTCTGCTCTGTGTGTGGGGAGCATCCTGATGACTTAAGTGTAAGCATATGTCTACACTGTCAGGCCTAGAAAAATATGCTGATGTCAAGATTTGGTTTTAGGGCCTGACCACGTGCTGACATCAGGTTAGGCAGACAGTTATTGGCTAAAATCCAGCAGTAAATACCCAACATCTTGTTCACTTTATATAGGCACTTACAAACCAGAGATTTCAGACTCAGCTGACAGCTTGAGTTTTTTTGTAGAGGGGAAAGATTTTGTAAACTTTACAGTTTCACCAAATTATTTCACTATGTTTTGATTTTTTGACAGATTAAATATCCCTGCATAGAACTTCATACTTGGTTATGTTGGTTTTATCAATATGAAAGTCTTTCCACTTTGTGAACTTGTGTATTACATTGTCGTATTTTAAAATTTATCCTTTATTTAAAAAAAACTCGGAATTTCAGCAGACTAGAGATGAGACCATGTTATCACTGTGGTTACAGCTACTGCTTTTTTCCTTACAAGAGAAGGAAAGAAGATGAAAAAAGAGATTGTATATTTGTAGATAAGCACATACTTAAGAAAAATACAAAGAACTTTAAGCTTTTGATTGTATTTTTCTAGTGTAAACATCTTACACTGAAACTAGTTTTATGGGCTGTTTTTTGTTATTTTACATTGTACAAAGTACTATACTTCATGTGTTTATGAGTCATCCTCAATGAGTATATTGCTTGTGGAATAAGCAGGCTCAACCATATGTTTCGTTTGCATATGTTAGTTTGGATAACTATTCCTTCCTTCTTCTCTCTTCCTCCTTCTCAGTCTGCTTTTTTTTAGCATTCATCTGCATTTCTGAATCCTTGTGATTTTGCTTGGTTCATGGATAAGGGCATTATGTCTTTTATATTTAGCACTAATGTCAGATTAAAAAAGTAAAATTTTAGCAAGTGATGACTATAAGACAAGAAATGAATCCGTGCAGATGAAAATCTTGCAAATTCGGTTTCTTTGTCAACACATTATATTCTTCCATGGCTGAATCCAGACACAGTCTGAATATCTGCCTCTGCTATTTTGTTAACATGATTAATCATTCTGTACCAAGAAATTCCTACTTTTATAAATGAATTAATTGTTTTGTTGTTGAGGGCTTTTTTCCCCCTAGGCAAAAAACCAGAGCATTCTTTTGTTAATCTTCATTTCTGCCTGTCACATATATCAACACACAACACGAAGCTATTAAATTGTGGAGAGGGAGGAGGATACAATATACAGATTCTGAAAAAGGGTGGAGAACAGAGGGAAAATGTGCATTGTCAGTGCGTAACATACTGATAGTCTGAACTGAAGATGGTTAATTTGCTGAAAGCTGTGTGCCATAAAGACACTGGTTTACAGTGTCCCAGATATCATGCATTCCTTTTCAGCTGGCAGCCTTATAACAGCTTCAGAAGAATGCCTGCTCTTGCCTATTTCTTTCTTAGTTTTGGCACCAATGTGACTTCTGTCAGCAGTCAATATGCCTGGTATTTTCCTCCCACTATCATTATTTCTTGGAAATTCACATTCCTTGCACCAACATGCAGACACCCACCTTCTCCAGCTGTGTTTGAATTCCCTTGTCTTAAGCTCATATCAGGCCCTAACAGTCAGAGGTCCATGACCCACACCTGGGCTAGAAAAGATAATCCTCAGAAGGCTCAAAGCACCCTGAGCATTCATATGACCAGTTACCATAAAACTAGGCTGCCTCCTTCTTTGGCAGGACATCAAAGGGCCTGGACATATATGGGGCCATCAGCAGCAGTGATACACCAGCATTTGAGGGTTCGAGCAGTTCAGTAAAAAGTAGGGGATGCTATTCTAAATTGGACTGTAACTCACCCATAAGTAGAGTGAGGGCACATATTTGAGAAGCTTTCCTGAAAAATCAAATGCATATAGAACCAGAAATGTAACTCTACTACATATTCAGTAACTTCTTATTTTATGAGTTGTATTAGTATTTACTCTAATAGTTGTCCAGAGGCAATGGAGCAATGACTCTTATGCTGTGTGTAGTCAGCTAAGTAGCCCTGATGGCAGAGCAGAAAACCTCTAATTTTTGTTGCAGTTTGCCTTGTGCATTTTAAGAGGTGTTTCATAAATACTATTTTATGAATATAATAATCTAAAATGTACAACTGTACAGAAG
Source organism: Pseudotriccus pelzelni (assembly GCA_035584735.1). Classification (NCBI taxonomy): domain Eukaryota; kingdom Metazoa; phylum Chordata; class Aves; order Passeriformes; family Tyrannidae; genus Pseudotriccus; species Pseudotriccus pelzelni. The sequence continues at coordinate 11,779,866 of JAWMRA010000041.1, read as the reverse complement.
TGTTGCACCATAAATATATGATCTAAAAACCAATTAAAGTTGAACCTTTTCCTGGGTAATGGGTTTCTATTAACGTTAGCAGTAAAATGGTACTTTGAATTGTGTGAAATTTATTTTATAAGTGCACTTCGTTTAAAAATGCACTAAATTGAAACAACTTGAGAAGCTGCATGTATGTATTTTAGGGGTTCCAAAAGAAATTTTGCCCTCTGATGGATAGGTGTCTGCATGAAGATGAAAGTCAGTCAAGGTACAAAATCTATTCCAATTGTTCCAAATTTCAATTGCACCTATATTTAACCTTTTAATTTATAATTTATGCTGAATTAAACTTCTTATTGGTATTTTAGGTAGATTTTTTTCACTTACAAGTTATGAATGATACTGAAAAAAGATCTGTCTAAATTCCCATGGAATGGTAGTTTCCATAAGGAAAACCTCACTTCAATCAGAAGCAAGAAAAAAATGAAGTCAGCTCTTACTGTTATTTTGATTAGAACTGAATGAGTCCTAGAGGTTTGGATAAAGAGGGAGATGTATCTTACTGAACGAATCTTTTCATTATTTTTCTTATTTAATGCTGGTATTTTGATGGAACCCAGTGGTTTTGAACTCCTTTGTGCTAATCAATGCATAAATCCGACCTTATCCATTAATTCTCCAATATTTTCTCATTTGCATTACAATATTTCACAGTGTTTTCACCACATTTCACTTTTAAAATGCTGCTAACAAATTTGTCTTTCTTTCTTTAAAATTTAGTAGCAATAAGAGTTTGTGCTCATTGTTAGCTAAGGTTACTGCTATGCTTTTTACAGAGGACTTAATATCCTTCACAAAACTAGCTCAAACTAATGACTGTGATATAAACACACAGCTTTTGCCAGAACTGACATAGCTGCTGAAGATCTGTTTTCCCATTGTCCATGCTCCATTGTTAACAGTGAGAACCAAAAAAACCCTCCCTCCTGACTGTGAAAAGTCTTCCTTTAGTAATACAGTCAAGCTGAGGTGAAAATTTTCATTAAATGTTTTTATTTCTATTCATTGAAAGTTAATAACTTGAACTGGATGGAGATAACCTCTAATTATTCTCAAATAATACTTCTTAGATATTGTTTTTCCATATTTTTTTCCTGTGCTACTGGAAGTAGAGTTTTGCTTTCAGATATCTTCGTATGTTCTCTCAGAGTTAAAAAACAGAAGAAGGACTCATTCTGGAAGAGAATGTTTATAACATATTGAAAGTTTTTATCTTAATTATGTATGTAAATAATAAGTAAAGCAAATAGCTGAAAATGGAGTCAGGTTTGACATATTTCACAATATCCATCCTATCAGCAGTATATGGTGACTAGTTACTCACTAGTTTCTTCAGCTGATGCAGACGTGTGCTTAGCAGCGTTATAAGCATATTTAGCACTTTGTAATAAAAGCTGAGAGATGACAAAGTGGGGGAAACATTTAAAAATATGCTTGAGCTATGAAAGTACAAACAGTGTCCGATGAAAATGCATGAGATACTACAGTGCACTGTTTGAAATGGCTTTGTGACTGGAGGCTAACTTCTAATATGCAATGCATAATTCAGTGGGAATAGATTTTGCTTGATGTCATTACAAGTACCACAAGAAATGATTATTGGTAAATGATAAATAAACTTGAAGAAAATAAGTCAAATTATTTTTATAGACATGCGAGTGCCTTACGACTGAGAGGAAGAAATTACCTTCTTCAAACATCTGATGTCTGTCTTTGAGCTTTAACCGGTAAATATTTGCAGAGGTCTGAAGTGCTTTGCTTTGAGAAAAAAAAACCCTAAAAATAATCCTCAGCAGACCACGATGGGCTGTAAGGAAGGATCTCCAGGGGGAGTTTAGAATATCTGCAAGGATTTACACCTTTACTGATAATAGTAGAAAGAATGATTTCAACCTTCGAATGGTGCATAGATTAACTCTTCATTACAGAATTCAACATAGCTAGAGGCTAAGGAAAGTTCAGATTGATCTTTTGTGACATCAAACAAAATAGGATCATGTTCCTGATCCCTGGTAGCAGTAGCAGGAGCTTTTAGATAGTGTGAGAACAGAAACAAAGAAACAAATTAAAGCTTAACACTACATTTGCATGCAGTTAACCATTTGCTTTTACCTCACTGCAGTTACCTTGCAGGCCTTCACTGTCTCTGTCATTCTTGTAAAATGTGAAAGGGAATTAGGGATATTATTTTCTTTCCTGTGTTTAATCCAGGAGAGATGATGAAAGCTTCCCACTGATCTAACTGCTGTGGTTTACTCCCTTCCTCAACACCTCCCCAGGTTGAAGGCCTACTTCCTCTTAAAGCAGAAGAATTACAGAGCTTAAAATACCATTACCTTGTCCCTTTCACTTAACTGCTTTGAAGGTTATACACTGTTAGTATGTTAATTGAATGAGTGAAAACATGCAAACAGTTCCTCTTTTAATTTTTTTAGACATTTCCTACCTACTTCCTTTCAATATCTCTAAAGAAATTCAAGGTGGCTTGCTTTCTCACTGAAAAAAAAAAAAAAGGAAAAAGCCATTGGATGTCCTAGGCTGCCTTCATTATGTTGTATATAGCATATTTGTCTTTTCATCCTTTGATTAAAATGTAGTAGTATTTCTCTGAAGGGAGGAACTTTGCAGTTGCAATTACAGATAATAGCGTTGTTCTCTAAACCCCAGTGTGGTGTGAACATCAAAGTAGTGTGGATTATAATAATCCAAACAAATAACCTTCTGTAAACTCAGAAGAAGCTGGATGTTTTCATTAAGCAAGAGGCAATTCATTTAACAGTCAGTTGTTGCCCCTTTCTATGTGGTGAAAAGTCTATTCATTTGCATAAGAAAATAACCACCAAAGAAATGTAAATGATTGAAGTAGGATCTCATTAGCAAAGCCTCTCCAGCTACCTGAAGGACCTACCTCTGTTGGCAGTAGATCGAGTTTCAAGTACTTTCTTACCTTTTAGAAACCAATTATCTTCAGGCATTTCCATCAATTCAGGCAGGGGGAAGGGAACACGCCAATGTTCTTGGACATGGATCTTCTAATTAAACGAAAAGATTCTCTGAAATAAGCATTTGAATTACTTGTCTTTTTAAAGTGCCTTGAAAATCTATGCTTTAAATGACTACGTGTAAAACATAAATTTTTTTGTAGTGTAAGGGGGGAGTATATACTTTGGGAAGGAGGGAGGGTGAGGGAAGTGCAATAAATTCCAATAAAAATGTTGCAGTTCAGACCAAGAGACAGATGACATTGGAAGTTTTTCAGTCAATAACAGAATAAAAATAGAATCACAGAATTAACTGGGTTGGAAGAGACCTTCGAGATCATCAAGTCCAACCCTTGATCCAACCCCACTGTGATTCCTAGATCATGGCACTCAGTGCCACATCCAGCCTTGTCTTAAACAACTCCAGGGACGGTGAATCCACCATAGATGGACAGGACCTCAGGGGTCACTCAGGTTTCTTGTCTGCTCCCTTTGCTTACTGTTCTAAGTCAAGAGGTTGCCCTAGAAAAGCATATTTTTAGAGGCACAGAAAAGAACTCCTAGAGAGAAGTGTTCCTGCCTGGAAATTAGGGTGCTTGGCTGCTACCCAATTTGCATAAAATATGAGTATAGTAGCTTGGACTTAATGGCTAAGTCAGTGCTTGCAGATCAGATCACATCCCAGTGGTTCAGAACATGGACTGAATGAGCTGTACCTGTGGCTGTGCCTCTGGTGGGACACATATCCATGTCTATCCCTTTCCATTACTGTGGTTCACTTTGCCAAGGCTATCACTGTCCCCATTTTCTGTCTGGGAGAAGGTGTTGGACAGACCACTACCTCTCTTGCTGCCACCAGCAGTCAGTAACAGACAACATCCAAGCAACAGTAAGATGCAGAACATCTCCAGTAATGGGAACTGAGATTCACATTTATATTCTGTGTTTGCAGGAAGGACTGAGAATGCTTGTTTCAAGAGATCTAGATTGCACTAATACCGTGTACATCCAGTTTTCATTTAAATTTATTGCCAAAGGTAAGATCACTGTTGATTTCCCATCACTTGCTAGCTTTATTAGTACATAGTAGCATCACAGAAAAGAATATGGATTTACATTTTCAACTTAAGTGTACATGATCATCAGTTTATGATAGATTATATGGGAACTTGTTTGAAATTTTGCATCATCCTTACCTTGCTACCAGCCTGCATGGCCATCTGTGCCACTCCCAAGGAAAAAGTAAATTGTGATAGTGTCAAAAAGGGTACACATAGTACAGTCTTTGAGCAGAAAAGAAACAAAATAGCTCAAGATTTTTTAGAGATTTTCCACTATGTTGGGGGAAAAATGAATTTGTCGGTTTTTTAGGTCATAAAATGGTGTCTACAATAAATTACTTAAGGGACTTATAGGGAACTACAGGATTTTTCAGTTTCAAGCTTCATTCCACTGCATTAAAAGTTCTAACCATTTGACTACCTAGTACATATTTTAGGGATGACTAAAACTCCACGCTTCTATTTAACTGTATATGAAGAATAGCCAGACTTTGCAAGACAAGTTTATGCATCGGTTTAACAAGCTTGGGACAGTTTCACCAGTACAAGGACTTTCAATCCAATGATTCTGTCTCATTCTGCTCTAAGCCCCAGTCATCTCTGGATTTGCAAAATAATTTCATCCAAGTCAGGAGCAACATGGTAGAGAACCACTAACCTGCTTGAGGATTTGAGTCACTCCCATGCAATTTCAGAAGTTTTTCCCAGCATTGCTTGTAGAATTGTCACTTTCAGGCCAAATTCTGAATGTGCAGAAGCTCCTTTCCCTTTGGTGGAAGAAAGACATCCATAGCTTCTGCAGGACACTCAGTGCTCTGGGACTGGACCCTGACTGACTCACCATTTGCCAACAGCAGCTTGAAAACAGTTTTGAACTACCTCTTCTTCCTAAAAAAGTGCGTTAGCCAAATCTCTGTATAGACAAGTAAAAATCAGGTCTTTGTGAATTGTGATTGATTTCCTTTAATAGGAACTTAGTCATATATATTTGGCTATTTAGTACTATTTCTAGTATGTTATCAGAAAGACAGAAAACAGATAGATAACAGCCAAAAACATACTATGCCCCAAAACAATAGCATGCCAAATGTTTCATGTTTATAAGCAAAATCTTTGTGAAGACTTGCCTTGGAAATATTTCTATACATGATTGTTGCCAAAATATGAAAAATGAATGCATCAGACATTTTTATTTCAGCAAATTTGGTTAATTTAAGAACAGAACATGGAAGAAACTTGCACAGTAATGTGCACTGAGTCAGGGATGAAGAAACTGTCCCTTAGTCCTTTTCTGCTAGTTCTTGCCCTCAGACTGAGTTTTTGGGGACATGCCGTCACTGTGCCACCTCATGAAGGGAGCTGAGGGGTAAATTTGTCTGAGTGAGAATTCAGCTCAGAGATACCATCACTTGGAACTGATATTCCTGGCAAGTTAGGCATAGGCCAAATATATGCTGGGGGCTGAGCTTGTGTACAGTAACTAGCATCAAGTGCGAGTACTGGGCTCTAATTAGCATGTGTTAATAGCTAGGGCTGTAAAGAGCCTTTTATTTTTTCACTCTTTAAAGCTCTAAGTTAAAAAAAAAAAAGGAGGAGCTGGTAGTTAAAAAATGCAAATTTTACTGTCAGTTCCTCTGATATTTAGGCCCAATTTAAAGCACAGAATGTTGCTTTGTTGTTGTTAAAGCATGCTAATAAAGATTCTCAGTGTTTTCCATCAATTATATGATTTCCAGGCACAAATATGCTCATAGCAGTGTCTGCAGTCAGAGCCAAAGACTCTAAATTTGTGAGGATAAGGTCTATGTCTTTATCTGTGGGTGCTGCAGATGGTAATGATACTGTCTGGTACCTGAGCAAAACAAGCAAATAAATATGGAATTACTGGAAAATGTCTGTAGTAGAAGGAGCTGGTTTGTTCTAATCTAAAAAACTATAACGCTGGGATAGCTGCATAATTAAATGTGACCGTACATATAATGAACAACAATGTAAATTTAGGTCCTAACTCATTAGCATTTTGCAGACAGACAAGCAAGGGAAAGCACAGGAAGATGTATGTGTACAATGCCTATATAACATCTCAACAGCTTAAGTTGCTGTTATAGGAAGCCCATACTTTGTAATAGATGTCAGAGGAACCTAATTGTATTTATACTCGAAGAAGCATTTTTGTAACTTACCAGATTTTAGTGAACGTAAATCCATGTCCTTTCTGCTCCAGGCACCCCCGAGAGGTCTCATTCCATCCTGCTGCAATATTCTGTCAACGGCGGCATCACTTGGCACCTGATAGATGAGTTTTACTTCACACAGCCTACAGATGTGCTCTTTATTAACGTTCCTCTGCCCTATGCAGCCCAAAACAACGCGACACGCTTCAGGCTCTGGCAACCTTACAACAACGGTAAGGAAGAGACACCCATGGGAATCCAGGTCCACAGTTGCACAGCTCAGCATCTGTAGCAGGCTGGGATTTTTGAACTGAAGAGTTACAGAGACTCTTAAATCGCATTTTTCAGATTTTTTTGTGTTTGAACTCCTCCAGTTAAAATTACCACGGGATTATATTTACTGTTCTTACAAAGATGTTGTATGCTTTAAAGTAAAAGTGCCTTAATCTGATATCCCTTGATTGTGCACAGAAGACTATCAGCTTTGGCCCTGGAGGGAGTGGGCAATCAAGCAACACCAATAAAGTTAACTTAACTCAGGTTCCTCTCATTATTTTTAATGGACCTCATTCTCATTTACACTGAGGCCCCACTAGGATGCTCCAATTATACAAAAGTGTCCCAGGTGTAAATGTGAACTGGGCCTACCTTACTCAGAATTAACTAGGCATTAAAAACCCATTTAGAAAGAGTATGTAGTGAGCAGTTAATCTTTTGATTAAATTGTAAAGGACTAGAAAACCACAAGAGGAATGCAGCTCATTCCTCCTGATTACAGGAGATGTGACAGCTGAAGAAAGCTCTCCTCTGCTCTCAGTTACTCTGAGCACATTTCTTAGCAGAAACTGACATTAAGGGGATCATTTAGACTCGGTGAAACAACAACAATTTATTCCATGCAGGTAAATTCCTAGCATACCTCTAACCAAAAAACCCCAAATTTAAATCTGGTCATGACAGTCCAGTTCATTCTGCTGATGTGTCCAGCCTAAAACAATGATCTAAACTTTTCTTGCTGACATTATCCCTAAGTAGAAATTGTATTAAAAAGAAACCTTTCAAATTTCTCTGATCAACTCACTTTTAGACAGATGAAAAAAAGTTACACAAAAGATCTGTTCATCTAATTCTTCCTCTCCAGTTTGAAAACAGCAATTTTCCAACACGTATGAATACATAGTCCATTAGAGAGAAGGTCACTCAGAGTTTTTTTCTCTGCCAAAGAGCTCTTCCCAGGCAAACACGAGCTTCTGAGTGCAAGGAAAAAGTTGTAGAATGAAACTGTACTTTTGAGCTGCTTGGACTTTTTAGCAACTGCCCATTTAGATGATTCTTAGTTGAAGAAGACATTGATGGTAGAGTTTCAACGTAAATGTGGTTTAAATAGAAGATAATTATTCAACACAAGTTATTCACTCTTCAGTTTGCTGTGACTTCTATAAAACTTAAGGAATAGAAGTTAATTCTGTAGGGTCAGGCTGCAGAGCAGTATGGGGACTATTTTCACAGAAAGTGAAAACTTTCTATCTTCCATTTCCGTTTTAGTGGAAAATCAAAATAGTGAAGCCACTCCTTCAGCACCCTCTTCTCCACATAATCCATAAATACTGGCTGCTGTTCTGCCCTCTAATAATAGTAGTGTTATGTCTTAATAGCAGAATTTTTCTTTTTTGTAGGCAAAAAAGAAGAAATCTGGATTATTGATGACCTCATTATTGATGGAAATAACTTAAAGAATCCCATTATCCTTTTGGATACATTTGACTTCGGTCCTAAAGAGGATAACTGGTTTTTCTATCCTGGTGGAAACATTGGGCTTTATTGCCCATATTCATCTAAAAGAGCTCCGTAAGCATCTCTTGGCAATACATAAGGAAGAAGTAGCTGTGGAATAAACTGAGCCTAAAGTATTCCTTTCCTTTTTTTACAGGGAAGAAGATTCAGCTATGGTGTTTGTTTCAAATGAAGTTGGAGAGCACTCTATTACCACACGGGACCTGAGTGTAAATGAAAATACTATCATCCAATTTGAGGTACCCATCCTCAGAAAGTTATTTTGCCTTCTGTTTCAGGAGTTCTGCTCTTCCACGTCCTGCTCTGTTGTATTTGCCCAGCTTTTATGATTGCCTAGTAGAGAAGACTGTCTAATTTCCCCTGTAATTGCTCTGACATTACTTTCCCTCATCTGGGTGTATCATGATGCTTTTAATACACAGATAAGGGAGATTTCCACCTCAAAGTCTTCTTCTTTCTTGCCTAAATTACTGCTTTGTCCATGCCTGTACACTTGCACTGATAGCATTAAAGTAAGTCCATGTCCTATGAGTTGGAGAGTCAGCACTGGCAGGCAAAATGATGAACAAAATATAATGAAGGTCCAAATTGTCACTCCACAGCCTGCTTTGTAAGAGTACAGCATCCAGTGGAGACCTAAAACTTCATCTGTGACAGCAGAAAATAATTTTTCCTACTTGCTGGCTTAACTGTACTGCTGTGCTTTCTCAGAGAGACAAGATTTGGCTTTCCTTTTTCTCCTGCCCGCATCATAGACACGCTAGATTAAGCTTTTTGTTGGGTTATGATGGCCTGGAGTCATCCCATCTTAGGGAGTTAACTTAAACTCATGAATAAGGACCAAATGTTTGTGTTTCTCATATAGTCAGTGGAAACAGGTACCCCAATGACAACAGAGAGTCTAAACTAAAATGTGTTTCTGATTTATCCTAAGAGCTAAACTGTGCATTGCCAAGGGGAGCTATTGATGGGAGTAACCATTTAGCCTACTATGTGTTAATTTAGAGAGGTCATTATATTGTCATTAAGAAATTGCAAAAGAATCTGGCATGTAAATTGCCATGCCACAATTACCAGGCTTCTTTTAACAAAGATGTAGCATGTTGAAGCATTAAACAGCAAATTATATGAGTTTATAAACAATTACTAATATGATACTAAGGGTTTTCCAAGAAAACTAGGTTTAGCTGTGTACTCATGCACACTTCAGTTTGTCATGCAACTAATTCATAAATTATTGAATGCAAACCATTTTCTGTTTTAAAATATAGATTACTGCCTGTAGAACAAAAATGTTTGAGGTCACTTTAAGATATTCATAAGTCTTCAGAGCATTAACCTCATAAAATCTACATGTTTACTTCCATATGTGGTAAGAACATCGTTTTCAGCTCACGTTTTTGAGAACATTAGTGTAAATGAAGGAGTTATGCATAATGCAGTAGAGTTTCTCTCTGTGTCTCAAGAGTCAAAACCTATATTGGGTCAAGCATCTCTCTAAGCTTCCAGATGAGTAGACAACCCTTCTAGTGAAATGCAGGTTGATGGGACTCATGTGCGCTGAAGAGTGATGAAGGAAATTTGATGCAGGATACACTTTCAACATTCATGCACAGTTCTAAGTATTACTGGGATTTAGAAATAAGTAGATTTTCATTACAGAACAGCATGTTAGAAAGACACTTATTTTTTCCCTACAAAGATATATAAAAAAGGCAAAATGTTTCATAGTTTTAGTGCAAGCTTTGTATTTCATCAGCAATGGGGTTTTATTTATTGCGTGGTAAGTATAATAAATCTTATTTTATATGACAGAGTCATCCTGTAAAGGAACTAATTCTTTTATATAAATTATAACACCTTCATATCAGTGTAAAAGAAAAACAGACTAATTTTCATTGGTTGCATGCAGAAAAAATGTCTTAAGGGATTTCAGATTCTGTACAAAACATTTTGTATTTTTTTCAGAAGTAGAACTGGTTTTCATGTAAGTTTTCTGCCTTTTCTATTGTTCTCCACATCAGGAATTTTGTAAGCACACCCTGAGAAGTCTGACAGTGCCAAACTAAGTTTTTGTGTGACACTGAATATAAATCCAATCCAGTTTTGATACTCTTTTATTGGTGTCCTAAAGCTTTGCCATTATACATGAGCAAATGGACAGTGAGTATGAAAGCTGAATATATTGAAGGGATACAGCACACATCCTGCAGCATAAGCTTTTTCTTTTTTTTTTTTTTGGGGGTGGGGGGGAAGTGTAACATAAAAGAGGACCATAGCGCAGCTCAGCAATTTAACAAAAAGTTTATGTTTGCACTTTTTGTTTTAATATTTCTCATTTTAAAAATGCACATTTTTTTAGGTCCTGTGATTACTTCAGTACCTGCCAGGGGACTGCAAGGGCTGATGTATTTGATCCAGCGGTGTTAGCATCTCTCTTTTGGGATTTTGTCCAATTAACTTTAGTTTTCTCTTAGTAGAAGTAGTTGGGGATTTCGTATCACATTCATTTTATGATAAGCCAGAGTGTGATATACCCGTGGACAGGAGGGCAACGTGCAAGAGTTCATGTTCACATATGTGTCCTGAGCGCATCATCCCAGTTGTTAATTGAGTTCCCAAACCACTGTTTTCCTGACGAGGAGTCCCACAGCCTGCCCTGTGTCATCTTCTGCGTTTAATGTCTTGGCCCCCAGATCAATATCGGCTGCACCACTGACAGCTCCTCTGCCGACCCGGTAAGGCTGGAGTTCTCACGGGACCTGGGGGCAACCTGGCACCTGCTGCTCCCCTTGTGCTACAGCAGCAGCAGCCACCTCAGCTCCCTCTGCTCCACTGAGCACCACCCCAGCAGCACGTATTACACAGGCACTACCCAGGGCTGGAGAAGGGAGGTCATTCACTTCGGCAGACTGCACCTCTGTGGGTAAGTGTCCAGCTTCTGTTCCTGCCCGGCTGCTTGTTGCTTTGGTTGCATTTCTGTCTTTCGTCCAAAATGCTCTCCCCAGAACAAGGGTGGTGCGTAAGAACTCTGGCACTAGAGCAGGCTGTATGACCAATTGCTCTCTGCTTTTTGCCCTCAATGTTAGCTAGTGTCCAGATGATTCCTCAAAACAAATTATGCCTCATGCTGATGTAGAATAACCACAGGTAATTTCCTATTTGTCCATATATTTAATCGGTAGCATTTTAATGGAAGTGGGCTGCATGGTAAAATTAATACAAAACTGACTGTTCTTAAAGTGCTTCAGATGTTCTTTGAAGCAGTGCATTAGCCATTTGACTTCACCAGTGATATTCTTGCACAAGATTTGAGATTCATTAGAAAATGCAGTAAAATATGAGCTCGTATAAACTTAATTCTACTTTAGTGTGAGGAAATGGTCTGATCTAAATACTTACTGTCTCATGTATCTGTAAAATTCTCTGATTTTAAGAAATTAACTGCTTCAGTCACTAGAAACCTACGTTTGTGGAACAAACCAGGTTGGATGATAACACATAGCATAGAAAAACAATATGTACTAGCAGGCATAATGATATGTAACTTTTCAAAGCAAAAACACTATTGTTTACTTTTTCAGGGGAAACTGTCTTCTAGCATCAACTCACTTTATGTAAAAGATCACATCATTAATGATTAAACTGTAGCATGTATAAATGAAAATGAGCTGTGCAACTATGAGACTTTATGCAACTATGAGACTGTTTATGAAAGTACTGCATGCAATGGGCCCTCCACTAAATAAGTGAGCCCATATGTGCCTCTGAAAGTATGAAAAGACCTATATAAGAGATGAAAACCAAGTTTGGAAAGTCTGGATGTTTAATAATTTAAGAAAATGTTTAAATTTTAAACTTGAATTTTCTGGTTTATGACAGTTAACATTTCAAGCATGGAATAGGTAACCATCTCTCGCAGCAGCTCATTTGTGCTTCTGGTTTTGCACAAAAGCATTCTTTGACCCTTTACCTAACCATCAATGCATCCCTCAAATGAAAGTTTTGGCTATGCACACTCCTAACTGATTTAAACCTTCCAGGTATTTTGATGGTATCTGTTCCTGAATATTTCTGTCCTGTTTGCCTACCTTCCCTCCTTTCCTTCCCCAACACACCAGAAGCCCATTGCTGATGGCCAGCCAAACCCAGTAGCTTCCATGGAATATTCAGTGCATGAAATTCTTTGGCCAGAGGGCTGAAGGGGGGTTTCTCTGCCAGAATCCGCTGGGATACCAGGAAAAGAGCTCCAAACCTGACCCCTTGTATAATTCCGAAAAAAAAAATCGCAGACTTTTCATCCTGAAGTGTCAAGTCGTTATATTTAAAGGAAGATGAAGATGAAGACATTTTCAATTATTTCCACTATATATGTAATTTTGTAAATCAATATATATATATGTTGATGTTGATGTCCTAGCAGACAGCTCTAAGTAATAATTAGTATTCCAATTATGTCCTGAAGGAAAAGCCCAGGGCCTGTTGAGACAGAGAAGAAACCCCAACTGACTTCAGCAAGACCAGTGGTCTCTCTGCTTTAGGCACAGCATGTTGTGCTTCACCCTCACGAGGAGTGAGCCTCAGAGAAGGAGCTGATATGTCTCAGGGAAAAAAATCCAGCTTGTGAGGCAAAGATCTACTCTCAAGAGAAGCTTACAACACCTCCAGCTCATGCCTGTGTCCTTCACCCCAGGGTGCACTAAAGTCAATGATTTTTACTTCCAGCTGGACCATGGTCTTTCTTGAAACTCTTAGTAATGTCCTCAGTTAATCCCATCAGTTATCCCTCATAAATACCCTCATAAAAAAATTCCTTTTTAGCAAATCAAGACCAAAAAGAAATTGTCAGGTACCTGTGCAATAGATTCACCTGCTGAATTTAGATATCTTTAACAAGACATTAAACATGCAAGGCAATTAAGTGCTTTTCCCTTCTCATTCTTCTGATTTCCTTCCTCCCCTATAATGTTTCCTCAATTGGGAATAAAATTAGTCTCTCGAGTGTTTTTCCCCACCTCAGTTTGTTTTCCCTCCTTCCCCAGTGGTTCTATTTCATATGCAACATTGATGCGAGTAGCACTTAAGAGCAAATTAAAAAATGACAGGACAGCACCCAAAGGAGAATACAGTTTGAATTAACAACTTGCTATATCAGTCTAGTTTAAGATTAAGCTACCCAAAACCAAGCTGAATACCTGGTGACATGACAGATCATGTTTTCTTTCTGTGTAATTGAGGGTGAGATCCTACCACTTCATCTCCACAGGTGGTCTCCCTGGGGGCAGGATGGAAGCATGAAGTAGGATTTCACTCTCCAGGAGAGGGTGAAAGTGGCCAGGTCTGCCCCAGGCACTGTACACCAAAGCAGGAGGGAGTTCATCAGACCAAGGCCACTCATCCTCCTCATGAATGATGGAGAGACGAGGGGTTAGATTCAAAAACCTGAAAATCAAGTCAGTCATTCAGTTTTGGTAATACTAGTAATTAATAGTGTTACTTTTATTTCTCCCAGTACTTGGGTTGAACATCAACAAAAAGATGCATGAGGTACTGAATGTACTTAGATCTAGCAGTCAGTTTCTAGAATTAAGCCATTTATCAAGCCAGTTCCAACAGAAAAAATAATATATTCGCATAGTATAGTACATATATGGAATACAGAAAAAGACGGAGCTGTTATTTAAAATAAGTACACTTTATGTCATTTTCAGATTGGCAAGGTTCAGGTGGTACCAAGGATTTTACCCTTCTGGATCCCAGCCTGTGACTTGGGCCATTGACAACGTGTACATTGGCCCACAGTGTGAGGAGATGTGCAACGGGCACGGCAGCTGCATCAACGGCACCAAGTGCATCTGTGACCCCGGGTACTCTGGGCCAACCTGCAAAATAAGTACCAAGAACTCTGACTTCCTTAAGGATGATTTTGAAGGTATCTCCTTTGGCGTGGGGCCTGAAGTCTGCCTGTCCATCCTACTGGAAAACCCAGGGTGGAAGGGAAAAAAACTCCTCACCCCTGCATGCTTCTGAATATAATTTATGCTGGGGGGGTATTGCCGCAAACTGAGTAGTTTAGATATCATTTGCAAGCACGGTCTGTGAATATTTAATATGTTGTTAGAGCTGAAATACAAAATCTTAATTGAAACAGAATTCCCTGAAACTCTGCAGGTATAAAACAATTTTAGAAGAAAATTATGCTTTAATGGTAGGTTGACTTTAGCACAGACAGAATGAGACACACAATGGAGGGCTTTAAGGTTGTGTGATTTTTCACTACAAGGGAATTCTAACAGGCCTTACTACAGCAAACACAGTTTCAGAGCAGACTGTGTGTCTCAGCCGTGGGGGCAACTGCTGAGCAGCCACAGCAGACCCCAAGAGAGGGATGACAGGAGAGAATTCAAAGCCTCATGCATGCCTGGGCACACTCAGCATTCACACACACATCTCTAAAGCCCCCTGGAGGCTTCCCCCACTAGCAGGCATGGCAAGAAGAGCATGTTTTGAATAAAGCATCACCTGTGAACCAAACTCATCCCTTCACAGGTGCTGCTATTCATTTTAAATTTTGCCAGCCCTTACTTGCATGCTACCACATGGTACCCAGAGTTTCTTTATAGACCTGAGTACTTTGTTGTTATCTTAAGAAAAATGAAGAAAAGTAGAAAATCTTGTGAATATCTGGAAACTAAGATCCCAGACTTCATACTTATGGGTTTGTTTTGTTTATTTTGTTTTGATTTGTGTCAGCTTTCCAGAATGCATGGCATTGGAAACACTGAATATTTCTTCAGTCAGCATGTGATTTTTAATTCATCTCTCTTCCTCTGGAAGTAGTACTCTTGCAGTAGGAACACTTCAGAGTAAATCATAAATATGTATTCACTGTGTATTCAGGTCAGCTGGAGTCGGATAGATTCCTCCTTGTGAGTGGTGGAAAGCCATCAAGGAAATGTGGTATCATGTCTGGAGGAAACAACCTTTTCTTTAATGAAGAAGGCTTGCGTATGCTGATGACTCGAGACCTAGATTTGTCACAAGCCAGGTAACACAATGTCAAAAGTTCTTTCAGGATTTCATTGAGGAAATAACATACTGGAGAATAATACATATGTGATACTTCTATGGTAAAGGCAAGCTGACATATTCTGTGGTCCTTACAGTAGCAAATATTCCACTTTAAATACTGTTATCATTTTAAATTAAATTTAACTTGAGCTTTAATTGAATTAACCATTTAAGTTTACTTATTCCTTGAATAAGAACTCCAGGATCTGATGCCCCACCTTCAGGAGTTTATGCAAGTTTTCGTTTCCTAAATCCATAACATGAGAAATCGATTGCATGTTTTACAGTCAGGTGCATTACAAGCCATTGCTGAAACAGGAGTATCCACTGGAAGTGTCATTCTTGCATTTGTCATCTCATAATTCTTTCATTTCTGAAGCTTGCTTTTTTCCTATTGTGCACAATTTTTTCCCAATAATTAACTGAGAAATTCCCAACAAGCTGTCACCAGCAATTGACAACCAAATATTTTAGTGCATTTACAAACTATGTAGCATCATTACAGCCTGCAGAGGAGATATTTGACGAGTGAGACATTCTAAGAAAGCCACATTAAAATTTTACACTGATATAAATTAAACTCCATTCTAATTGTGAGCATGCTAACAAACAGGCATTGTATTCTAATTGATTCAGAATCTTAGCTTATATCTTTATATTATTACTTTGAAGAGACTGCATTTTCTCCAAGATTCTTTTCCACAGATCTATTGTAAACACCTTAATCCTCTCTAATGTTCTCCGGGAAACACTTTAACAGGCTTTTTATCTACTTTTTGCTTGTCAGCACTGGTATTGAAGCTTTAAATAATGGTTTAATTGTAAAGCATCATGATCAGTAAAGATGCCTAATGTCGAACCATTGTATTTTTTAGATCAGCACTTAGCTAACCCTCAGTTATGTGTAATATTAAGGATCCCTGTAATTTGTAAGGTTTCTCACAGCAAACTTTTTTTCAGAAATTGGTAAATACAAACCTCAATCCTCTGCACTAACTTGATTTCCTAGACCATTCTGAAATTTAAAGATCGTTTAACAAAAGATACAATCTTGTAAGTTGCTCCATTAGACTAAATGATGTTTTCCTTGTTGCTCATGTTCAAAGAACTGTCATTTATCTCTTCTCCATGATGGTCTGTAGCTGAATTTGCATATATTGACCTCAAGGTGTTATATGGAGATAAATTACTTCTGTCTTAGGAAAACAAAGCAGAACATTCAATTTCTTGTATATGCTTATGAAAAATAGCAGTTATCAACAAATAACTGTATGTTCTCCTCTGAACAACAAGGCAGACTGCAACGGTGTTGCAGGGAGCTGCTCTTTAGTAACCTCAAGTAATTGCAACAGGATTTTCTTAATTTCCAGGCTGACTCTATGAGCCACCTGCAAAGCACAACAACGAGGCTGTGACACAGCTGTGCCAAGTTTTGCACAGGACTTGGGGAGAGGTTTCAGCCTATGCCAGGAATTATGAGAACAAGCATTTTTTAAGGGTACTAGACTCAGTATTCACATTAAAACTTCCCTTTGCTTATGAGGAGATCCCCAAGTACCCAGGCAAGCAGTTGTGTCTGTTGGGGCTGCAAACCATGCTCAGCACCTGGGGACTGGAATCAAGTGGACTCTGCAAGCCACTGCACACTGTCATCACATCTGTATGTTAAAGAATTTAACACAGCGGACAGTATATCGCCATCATGGGGATACCAGTAGCTAAAACTGCACAGCTTGGAGTATCAGTAGGGGCAGAATATTTTACATATCACAACTGATCAAATCCCTTTCAGTTCTGAATTATTAGAAGAATAGCCACACATTTTAGCATTACTATATTTACCAAAAAACCCTTTGCTTTTCCATTTCAAAATAGGCAGAGCCTTTGCAAATTATCTGTGGGATGAGCAGAGAGATATTTAAAATTGCTTTTTATCTGCCAGACATTGTTGTTTACCTATATTTGAGTGGCTTATTACTACATTAGTAAAAAGTGAGATGAAAGAATAGCAATGCACAGAAAGATGCAATAGAGACAAGGTCACCTGGGTTTATTTCCTTTGAATTATGTGGCGAATGGTGGAGTAAATCTGAGGAGGCAGAAAGACTTGCCAGCAGTGAAGCAAATCCATTACAGTTGATATGTTGATCCATGAGGGTATCCAGTGCTCCTTTACAGCACAAGCAATATGTTATGTCTGGTACAGGGAGGTGGATATAATCTATAGTGAAAGCAGTTATATATAGTAGCAAGAGAAACTGTGACTTGCAGCGAGGACTAGAATTAATTGACTT
The DNA here is from genome assembly GCA_035584735.1 of Pseudotriccus pelzelni. Taxonomy (NCBI): domain Eukaryota; kingdom Metazoa; phylum Chordata; class Aves; order Passeriformes; family Tyrannidae; genus Pseudotriccus; species Pseudotriccus pelzelni. The sequence continues at coordinate 11,762,449 of JAWMRA010000041.1, read as the reverse complement.
CTAGGTCTGGTGTTTTATTGAAGCTTTGTGTGCCCAGCACCTCTGCAGCCTCCACTCCCAGAGGATCCACCTGCAGATCAAACCAGAAAAAGATTTTTGATACAAAACTTCTTTTGCTCCACTTCATTTAACCATGAGCCAGGCAGCACTAATGCAATAATAATTAGAACAGATACAACACTCTTAAGCTGTGCAAAAACTGTGCAAACATGAATTAATACTTGTAATATCCCTGAAAGTCCAATAAGTAAATATCATTAAAGCTGCAGTTCCCTTCACTCCAAGTGCACAGTAGAGCTATATATGAGCATCAGCTAACGGGAAGAATTTCACAGTTTGATACAAGTCTTATTGTGCTGCTTTGGAGAAGCCAATTAACTGGGGGATGAAAGCACTGGTGTCGCTGGGTGGCTTGGGCTGGCTTCAGGGAAGCCGGCACATTTAAATGGTGTAATTTAGACAAATTTCCTAGGCTGACTAAATGGATAAAATGACACCTGAAAATGAAATGTGCTTTGTTCTCCTGTCCATATATTCTCCGGTTTATGCCAATGGAAAACTGGGATGCTTATTTTGAATTTAAGCATTTCAGCAAATTCCTAACAAATTATGATCTACTTAGAGCACCGTCACTTTTCTGCCACCAAAATCTGTACTCGTGGGATGCAGGGATAAAAATTTCACCCCGAATTATGTTTCTGGTACTTGCAACACCATCTGCTATGCAGACAAAAGCTCAAAACATAAATGGCCAGCTTTGTTCAGCCTCTTATGCCTGGCAAACAACTACACAGGCAAAATGAATTTTTGTCATCCCACCTGTCTGTCTACTCACATTCTGGAAGCTTTGAAAAGGAAATCATAAGATCTCCTAAAGCTGACTCTTACAGCAGGAAATCACAGGGTTAGTCAACAGGCAAACTCTCCAGTTCGTTGTGTTGGATGCTGTAGAAAATAAATCTTTCCAGTAAGTGCTCCCCCTGTTAGATTTGTGCAGTTCTTCATGAGACTGGGATGTGGCAAGGGCGTACCTGACCCCAGGAGCCAGCCTGTGCTACTGCAGTATTCGCTCAACGGGGGCCTCACGTGGAGCCTCCTCCAGGAATTCCTCTTCAGTAACTCCAGCAATGTGGGACGATACATTGCCCTGGAAATTCCCTTGAAGGCCCGTTCGAGCTCCACTCGGCTTCGCTGGTGGCAACCGTCCGAGAACGGGCATTTCTACAGCCCCTGGGTAATCGACCAGGTAAGGAGTCCTTCGGGGGAGAGGGTTAGGTTTAACACAGTTTTAGGCTTTTGGTCTTAAGGTTTCCCTTTTGTTGGCATGTCTCATTTCACTGAGAAAAGCAAAAATTGTTTGTGAAAAGATAGTTAGAGCACGAGTGCTATTTGCTGAACTCATGTTTTTAATGCACCATTTCCATGCAGGCTACCGAACGCCTGTTTTGAAGCTAGGAAGGTCTTTTATATGTGGGTAGAGCCTCAGGTTCACTTTGCAGAAGGCCTTACCATGCAAAATGCAAGTCTGATTTCAAACTTCTAAAACCTTCATTTAAAATGTATCCAAATATGTAATTGGCTTGGTAAAATGTAATAGGAAAAAAACTATAGAAAAATATCAATCTATATGAAAACAAGGTTTCGTTTCATCTTTGGTATTTGCTTCTATAAAGATTGTTATATTACTTTGTATGACTTCATATAAATCACAAGAAACCCCACTAAAGTGATTGTGCTCTTAATAGTCTTATTAGGCTGTCCAAGTTCAATTTGCTTAAATATTTATGAATGCTATTTTTAAAGAAGTTAGTTCAGATTATTAGGAAAAACCCAGACACTTCAATGTTACAGTTACAAAGTTTTACTTTCCAATCCCTCCTTTTAGAAATTAAAAAATCTTCCGTTTCCCATTTCTGTATCTTCATTGAATGTAGCTATATTAGTTCAGAACAGTCTGAAACTGAATTCAGAGTAACAAATGAAAGTTCATTCTACCTTGCTTGCTGTTGAATAGTAAAATGCTGATGTCTTGCAGTCCATGGCAAAACAGAGACTATTTCCCCACTTTTATCAGCAGATGCGACCTGATAGTAGTGCACCAGTAGAGCTGAACAGTCAGTAGGAAAAACAACAGTGCAGTTACTTTGCTTCTACTAACATTTATTTTTGTGAGCAGTTTTATTTCATCAAGCATGGAATTCATCTCCCTGAACTTCAGATTTGTATAGCTGAGCCAATCTCTTTAGGGCTCCATGATAGGAAAGAGATATTCCCCTTCCTCACAGCCTAAACTCTTTACTAAGTGAGTTTGTTCATTTTGGAGCAGCAGAATATATATACATAGTCTGGCACATCTCTTCCTCCTCCAGGTTGTTAAGTCACACATGTGCTTGGGAAGACTTCTAGACATTTTTTCTTTTCAATAACAATTCCTTGCCTAATGTTTCAGATTCTTATCGGAGGAAATATCTCTGGCAATACAGTATTGGAAGATGATTTCACCACACTGGATAGCAGAAAGTGGCTGCTCCATCCTGGTGGAACAAAGATGCCAGTCTGTGGCTCTACTGGGGATGCTCTGGTGTTCATTGAGAAAGCCAGCACTCGCTATGTTGTCACCACTGACATTGTTGTCAACGAAGACTCTTTCTTGCAAATAGATTTTGCAGCATCCTGCTCTGTCACAGACTCCTGTTACGGTAATGACTTCTTAGTGCTTTCTGCCCTTACTCTCCCTCCGCTGTAGAGGAAAGTTCACTTGTTTTCTGGCTCCATTATTCATTGTAACAAGAGCTGAGGAAAAACAAGAAAGCTGCATGCTTCCGTTAGAAATTGTAACATCGGCTTTTTTATTCTAGGTGTCTGAAGCCTAAGATAAACTGAAGTCTGTTATTCCCTCCGAGTGTTTAAGTTGCGGTTCAATCCATTAAAGAAAAAGACTAACAGCTGCCTTACTCAAATCCATTCACCAGTGTGTAACAGTCACTGCCTGGAGTGGTGCTGTGGTCCTAACAAGAAGCAACTGGGTATCCCCAGTATATGTTCTCTGCTTTGTGGTTTTGCATTTTTGGTGTAGGAAGTCTCAGTTCTGATCTCATTTGTACCTCTATATCTAAGAAATCATTTATAACAGTATACATCTGACACTGCTGAGGCAGCATCAACTGCAAAAATTTGTATCTTCCATATGAAATAATAAACATTTCTAGATATATATTTTTCCATGTAGGAAAGTGTGCATAGATAAATGCATGTGTGTATATATGTATGTATATGTGTACATACACATTTATGTACACATAATGTGATTTTTAGTTATGTAGTTTCCTTTTTTCCATATGATGTCTGTTGAGTGCAGAGCCAGACTTTAAATGTGTATATACACATACATACATACAGATACACAAATAAATAAAAATGTGCTCTGTTCTCAGTACACATCGCGTGGAAATTAAAAATTGGCTCATTATGTGATTTTTAAGGTGCACAAGAAATAGGTCTTTCTAGCTTTTGAATACTTGTTTGTGCATCTTAAATGACATTCTTTTATGGCAGGTTTTGGAGTATAGGGGTTTTCTATGAGGAGGAGAATATAATAACCATCATATGGTATGTGTTAATTCACTGGGTTGCTGACAATTCCTCTAGAATTCTGTATAAAAATGGAAAATAATTTTACATGGAGTCCCCGAAGTGACTTCTCTGATTTTGCTGATCTGAAGCTTCTCACATGCTTAACAATATACTTTTCTTTTGGTCTTAAAAAGACTGCAACATCCTAAGATCATCTCTGCTACGTTTAAAAGTGTTTTGGCAGCTGAGCTCTATACTGACAAAGAAACAATTCCTTCTTTTTTCTTTTTCCTTTCTTTTTTTTTTTTTTTTGGTTTGTTTTTTGTGTTGTTATCTACAACACTTACCATTATCTTAACTTCATATTAAATTAGGCAGGACATTACCTAATCATGCTTCCAGTCATGATGAGTAAAGTGCTTCATTTTGATGAGGAAGATTTAACGCTGAAAACTCACTTACCCTTGTTTGTATCCACTCATCCTTGTATTTCTATAGCACTGTCTTCTGTGCTGAAACATCAAGTAGGACTGATTGGGTGATTAAGGGTCATTCCCTGTGCATGAGGGTAGAAGAAATGGCTCTGTAGTAATCAAAAAAAGATCACAGATTTATCACCCCTGTCAGTGCAAACCACACAGCCAGAATGTCTGGCAGCTGGAACATTTACTTCAAGTTACAGTTCTGTGCCTATTATTATTTACTTCTTAATGGCTGCATGAAAGTTTAACCTGAAGTATTTAGTGAGCTCGACTAACCTTTATTTTTCATAATAAAAGTTTATAAGCCGTAGACATGAAAACAATGAAATTGCTGACTTTCACTGAGAAATGAGTACATTAGTTTAATGTGACTAGACTGTTTGAATGAAAACAAGCTCACTGACTAATAAACTAACTGACTAACAAATTTTAATTGTTTATGCTGGATAATGAAATGAGCTGGTCTGGAGGATGGGTAGAAAAGTGACTAAACCATCTTGAGACAGAGCCAAAAGTTTGAGTGTTGCTCTGCCTTAACAACAATTACATCCAGCTGAATCTCACTCTTCAGCCTGAAAAACAAAAAAGAATTGGTGGTCATGATGCTGTCACATCATTTTCTTGCATGCTGCAGCTACAGATGACTTGACTTAATCCTGGCAATTTACCAGATGATTTTGTCTTTGCACCTGTGGTCCCTTGAGGTAGGTGGCAGATGCAGAAGTGTGCTGCAGACTTCTCCTGAGCTATACTTGCTGAGCAATATGTAACATATCCTCCAGAACTGTCACCAAAGGAGGCAGCTCTGTGCTTCTGACACAAGGGTTTGAAAAGTTCTGAGTGGTTATTTTGTCAGTGTAGACTTGTGATGCTCTCTGAGGCTTGCACTTTATTGTAGAACTGTGGATGTAAGTTAAGTAACTAACCATCTTTCCACCCGTAGCTATTGAACTGGAATATTCAGTGGACCTTGGGCTCACCTGGCACCCAATTTTGAGAGACTGTCTTCCCACTAACGTGGAATGCAACAAGTACCATCTCCAGAGGATTCTCATTTCGGACACTTTCAACAAGTGGACCCGGGTTACTTTGCCTCTGCCTCCCTATACTAGGTATCTTTTCTGGTTTTCTGTAGAATAAATCTAAATGCATAACTAGGTATTTATAACATCATGACACATTATAGCATTAAAGTAATGGCATAATACCTTGCATTTCTGTTTGATGCATGTATGCAGCAACAAACAACTATAAGTAAATGAAGCTTCATCCTGCTTTGCATAAAAATTGCAAAGCTCTTATGTGTGTGTGTTTACTTTTCTTATTTATAAACGGGAAATTCTTGTTCTAGGCAGGGACAGAGGGAACACTATAAAGAATCATGTTATCATCAGCCTCACTAAATTCTGGTTGTTTTGGTGGCTAACTGGACTGTCTGAATCCCCACTGCACCCTGTGCTTGCTGTTGTCGTGTGTTTTAAATATAGCACTTTTCAGACTTCTTGTTTTTCTGTGCATTCCTTGTATCCTTTGTGTCTCTCTCAGCTTAGATGCTGTCTTCATTGTTTATACACATGACCCATTTCCACCTCCTCTTCCTTTTCCCACATTCTTTTGTCTTTGAGGAAAGAAAAATCGTGGGATTTGTTGGGAGGCTGCAGTGAAAGGAGCTGTTTGGGACTGACGGTGCTATTGGGGGTGCTGCCATGTTTTCCACAATGCCCTGAAAACTGCTGGATTTTTGACTTGTTTGTACTAAAAGATCCATCTAGGGACAACTGGGTAGTTCAGCCTTCCAGCTGACATCCTTCTAGATGTGCTGTTTTGCAGTGACAGCTGTGACTGTCCCACACACACCTGACAAAGCCCACAGTAAAGCCCTGCAAACACAGGTAGTGAGGGTGTCGGGCTCTCAGCACAGTCGGACACTTTGCTCCTCCTGCTGAGCCCAATCTCCTCACACAGGCATAGGCTTAGCTAACTGCAAGCACGGAAGTACCACAGTGCAGGCAGAGCCTTGAGAAGGTTGTTGTGAAAGATGCCAGCTAATGCACATTAGTTGTGAGTTTGGAAACAGAGACATTTATTTTTTAGCAATTGTACCAAGAGCACCTACACAGTTGCCACACATTTTGAAATTAGCAGTAGAAAAGTCCACGCTCTACTACTAATCATTTGGAACATCTAGACTCTTCCTTACCTTCAGTGCAATTATGTCAAGTAATAGTACTTTTTTAGGAGTTGTTCCCAGCATTGATCTTCTCTGCTTCCTTTTTTGTACTGCTTCACTACATATTGTCTGTAAAATCCATTACCCCAAGAGTTCTTGTACAAAGACTGTAAATTTCCATTCAGGACAGTCTTTCTGGGGTTGAATAGGATAAATAAGAGCTGGGATGGATGTTCCAAACCAATTGAATTTGGACCTGAAAGGAAGTTACCACCTGAGATAAACTCAGATTTATGAATAACTGTGATTTTAAAACCAGAGAGTTGTTAGAGCAGTATATGTCAAAAGAAATCTGATGCCCTACCGAGGCAAAGATTGCCCTTCTGTCCAAGCTGATACTTGTATTTATTGGCTCAAGTAATACCATTTTCCAAAGATATTAAGATAGGCATTGCATGAGAGAGGTTATTACAACCTTATCTCATAAGGGGAGATGTTAAGCTTTAGGATAAGGAACGGTGCAGCTAATAGGTCTTTTGGTCTAGATGCAGTATAATTTTGACGCTGCTTTATTATTTCAAGCTGTGTAATAGCAGGTGTGTGTCTCCAATTTTTTGTGCCTGTATGTTTTAGGGACATGCAGGCTATGTAGTCAATGGTTTAGCCTGGTGCTCACCACCCATGTTTGCGTAGCTTTTTAGGGTTCCTGTACTCCAGACCACTACGTAACCTCTGGCCTGTAGAAAGCAATGAATACTTAAAATCAGAGCTGATTTTGAAATGCAAATACAACTTCTCATTGGAGCATCAGCTCTATAAATTGTTAGTGAAGCACCAAACCTAAAGCAGGCAGTGTAAGATATAGGTGCTTGTCTTTATCCTGAAGGGATTTCCTCACAATTTTTACATTTCTTTTAAAAATGCTATTTGGTGAACAGCTAGACAGCTCACAGTAGATTTCTCTTTAGATAAACATGTTAATTATTTACCTCATGCAGCATATTCATAAAGAAATAAGTCATGGAATAATATTGACCTTATCATAAAAGGTCCATTTTTACATTGAATAGTTTTTGGGGATTTTGCTGTTTATTTGTTTTGGTGTTTACAATGACTGTGATTATTTCTCTTTGAGTTTCAAAAGAAAACAGACTTCAAGAAGTTCAATGCTGCCATCTAGTGCTGTACAGCAAAACAGGGACTACCTTCAATTTATAATGGTATTTTTGACAAGTCACAAAAATTCATCTACTCGCAGCTCTTGACTCATGGTCTACACCTGCATGAGCCGAACAGCCCATTGGCATCCCCTGACTGTTTTGGCTAGATTTTCATCATCTGTCTTGGGAGCTGAGACACTTAATTCACATATAGGGAGCGAAGCCCCTTTTAATCAATAAAATGAAAATTATTTCCTGAAAAGAGCCAGGATCATACCACAGATCATTTCTTTGAATTTCCAGTAAAACCCTGGGTGGAGGGGAGGGAAGAAACTGCAAAATGCAGATAATACTGCAAGCCCTTCATTGGCTCTCTCCTCTGTCCCCTGTAGATTTATAATGGCAGCATCTTGCCTGGGAGCCAACCCACTCTGTAGAGCTGCTCTTACCTAAGTGTAGTTGGGAGAATTCACAGAGAAAAAGTTGAGTAAGTTTGCCGACTTGAACTGAAGCAACAAAACTCTGGCTCAGGGTGAGGAGGATTTGGAGGTTTCTGGCTTGATCCAGCTCCTAGCTATCCCTCAAGTTTGTATTTGTGCTGGGATATGGTTATGACTGAGCTTCCATTTGGATGTACCACCTACTTCCTGCCCTCCTCTCCACTGCACCGTGGCCCACTGGCTTTGCTTTTGCCAGTGATCCCTTTCCCACCTCCCGCACTCTCAGCATGCTACCAAGTACCTGTGCTTTGTCCTGTTCTTAAAATGTGGGCACCCTCTTCTTGGAAGGACGCTGTCATTGTCAGGAATCAGCCCTGAGTTGGGCTGATACCAAACAAGTCTTCCAAGAGCAGCCTAGTCTCAAGACTGACATTTCCATTCAGTCAAAATAAAGATTAGCTTAGCTAGAAATAGACCTTTCTGTCTTTCTTTCCCTCCCAAGGTCTCAAGCCACTCGTTTCCGCTGGCACCAGCCCGCTCCTTTCGATAAGCAGCAAACGTGGGCAATCGACAACGTCTACATCGGGGACGGCTGCATAGACATGTGCAGTGGCCATGGGAAGTGCACCCAGGACAACTGTGTGTAAGTGCCATCTGTTCCCTGTCCTGCCCAGCACTGCAGCATTTCACTCCCCCTCTGCCGTTTTAATGAACTTTCAGGAAAAACTGTGATACAATTTTTCAAAGCAAGGTGGTTTTTGCTGTTAAAACCGAGCAGGGCACCCGGACCACTTGGGAACAGAAATAACAAGGAGGAGGGTAAGTGTGGGGGTTGGCTCTGTCAGACCTCTGCCTCTTCCCACACCATGGCCAAAGCAGACAGTCCTTTCCTCAGTGGCAAAGCATCGCCTCTGCTGCTGCCTCTGCTGCATCTTGATTCCCCTCCTGCCAGGTAGGGAGAAGATATCTGTTGAGTTTGCACACACCTCTAGGGACATGCAGTCCTGCAGCTTCCCAGAAGTTGTCATCCTTATTTCCAAGGGGTTTCACGCCATGTTCCTGTGCTCTCAGCCTGGTTCTGGGTGCAGAGAACCTGGGCTGGAAGTGGAATGTGTCCACTGAGCAGGATACATGCCAGTTCTTCAGAAGGCCAGATTTGCCTTTTGACTGGTGTTAACTTGATGGTCTGATGCATCTGCTCCATGGTAGGGTTTGCCAGGGTAGGCAGACTGGCTTGATCCTCAAACTGTCTGCATAACAGTCGACATAGAATCCTGCAAAGCTAACAAACAACAACCGGATCTCCCCATATTTGCCTGTCTTGGCAACCGAGAAATACTTTCCAGATGGATGTATTGCTTTTTTTTCCAGCCACAAATGGAAACAGAAATGGGAGAATGGTTGTATAATTGCACTGTGACTATATTTGTTAGAAATATATTTCACTGTAGAATAGACATATTATTGTGTTCTCTATCCTGACAGCACTGAAGTACCAAGACACAATCTCCGTGGTGAAATCTCATAGTAGCAGAACGCATTTCCATGCTGTTATCCAGTCTTTGACACATTACAAGAATGTTTTTCAGAGGAGAAAAAAGGGAGAACTATATAAAGAAACAACACCCATCTACCAAAGTTTTACAGAAACTTAAACTTTGACATTAGCAGGACATTCTTGGCCTTGGCACATTCTCTTCAGTTTATCCATCCAAGCACAATGTATTTTACTGATTTTACTGTGTTCAGGAGTGTACTCAGTACTAGCAGCTTGAATTATACATAATACTAAGCCTTCCTGAATTCATTTTTGTATCACACTTACTACAAAATGTGGCAGATGTTTGAAACCCCCCCCATACCAGTTGTGTGCTAGTAAATGATGCAGGCAGCCTCTATGCAGGATAAGATGGCACCTTGAAGTGGAATAACGTGGCACTGATTAAACCTCCGTGCGGGGCCTTTGCCAGCTGATTTTTGCATTTGTTTTCCTCTGCAGCTGCGATGAGCACTGGGGTGGGCTGTACTGCGACGAGCCAGAGACTCCCCTTCCAACACAGCTGAAAGACAACTTCAACCGCTCCCCGTCGAACCAGAACTGGCTGACGGTGAACGGGGGCAAACTGAGCACGGTCTGCGGAGCCGTCGCCTCTGGGATGGCTCTTCACTTCAGCGGGGTGTGTGCTCAGCACAGAGACCAGCTCACTCCATCTGACAATATAAATGGGACTGATTTTTAAAAGTTAAATAAATAGCAAGGTGTTAAAAAAGGCAGCATAAAATATTAAATATATAAAATATTTTTTAAAGTTATATTTTTTGCCTAGCTGAAGGTCGAAGTCAGACAGGTCCTACAGACTAGGGGCAGGCAGAAACACTCCAGTAAAGCTGATGCCATGTTCTTCACTATGCTGCAGCCAGGAAAATGAGATAAAATGTGTGTGCCTCCTGAAAGGAGCTATAGAGGGGCTGGAAGTGGAGCTGATAGGTTAAGGCACAGTGTAAGTATGTAGACATTCCGTTTCTCTCACCCAGCCTCCTCATAGCACTTACAGCTTTCAAAGACCAGAGTTTGGTGTGGCTCCTAATCAGACCACAGAGGTAAATTAATAACTAGCTATTTGCACTTGTATAACTTGCACATGGTCCTTGAAAATACGGAATCACAGGGTGGGTAAGGTTGGAAGGGACCACAACGGATCATCTGGTCCAACGTCCCTGCTCAGGCAGGGTCATCCTAGAGCACATCGCATCCATGTGTAGCCTCATTCTTCAGATGTTTCACAGTTGGGTGTTTTCAGAGTAAGTTTACGGTAAAATTTCCTAGGTTAGCTACATGCATAGGTGTATAACCCAGACTGCTGCTGAACTATAGTTGGCTAACAGATAACCTGGAGATTACAAAAATGACAAAATAATATTTTAGAAACATGTAAAATTTATGCTTGTAGATCTCTGCCATCAATTTTATAACTAGGTTCAAACTGACAAAAGTTTTCTAAAAACTAACAGAAGCACTAAATTTCCACTACCTCCCAGTAGGACTAAGTAGGCGTCACTAACTAATAGAATAAGCGATGTGAAATATATTAGGGATTGTGGAAAGCACACATATTAAAATTGCTTTGCCGTGTCATGGTTTGCATAAATTGAGCCATTAACACATAATCAGTTATTCATTAATTCTGCATGGAAAACCTTCTGATTTACACATGGATTTTGGCAACTCTTGTATTCAGAAGAAAGGTGAATACAGTTATGGATACTGAGTGCCATAAAGCTGGAGGAATAAGTAGCAGTATGTATGAGTACACAACAGGCATTTTTAAGATGGAATGTAACTGAACTTATGTCTTCAGGGAAAAATATATATTGTTCTGTTGTAGCTTAACCTTTGACATAATTCATAAAATTTGTACAATTTTAGAATTTTTACAGCATGAGGTTACATTAATAGTGACTGCATAGTCTAACACATTTTATGAGCATAAGTTTTGCCAGCCAATATATTTTTCATTGCTTTCCAGGGCTGCAGCCGTATGTTAGTTACAGTGGATTTGAACCTCACCAGTGCAGAATTCATCCAGTTCTATTTCATGTATGGATGTCTGATAACTCCTAATAACCGCAACCAGGGAGTGCTGCTGGAGTATTCTGTGAACGGTGGAATCACCTGGAGCCTCTTAATGGAAATTTTCTACGATCAGTTCAGCAAGCCTGGGTTTGTAGATACCTGCTTTTTGACTATGTAATTTCCTGTACTAAAGTAAGATGGTCTTGAATGTTTCATAAGAACCTGTGGGACCATTTACTGGTTTGGATGTCAGATCCTTGCAAGTTCAACTTGTCCGGTCCTGCAAGCGTTTATGAACGGCCTTCACACATGTGCTGGAACATCAGCAGTTGTGCAGCTGGCAGGCCAGAAATACAAGGGTAGTTAGGAGGCTGTAGCAGTCTGGTAGGTTTGTAATGGTTGCAGAAGGATAAATTAATAGCTACTGTAGCGTCACTGTAGTGATGCTTATCCTGTTCTTTAAGAAGCATGCTAACATTTGCAATCTAGTTTCTTACTGACAAGAGCAGAAAGTCATTGTTTGAACTAGTTAGAAAATAGTGTGTAGAGGAAAAACTGAGTTTCTGCAGATATCCATCAAAAAGATGGGCACACTCAAGCCCTATTTTCAGATATTTGTGAGATTCAAATCATGCATATATGCAAGATGACCTTCTCCTCACTGACTAATTTTAAAGATTCACAGAAAATGGGCATGTGAGGGACCCGTTATTTGTTATTTCATTTGAACACACCAAGAAATTATTAGCACTTTAACTGGACATGAGATTTAAGTGTACTGTTTCTACTGTTGTAATGGGAAAAAATAAATTTGTACTGGAACACTGCTATTTGCTGAATGGCTCCAGGTTGAAAATAGTGATCTTAATTTTACTTCAACATTCTCTTTCTTTACACTTCCCTTAATTAGGACCTTATGGTCATACTCTGCTAGTCTAGACTATTGCATTTGGTCCCATAAGGACAGCTACAGCAAGTGAGGTTGCTCAAACCATGCCAGTCTGGTTCCTGACACTTCCCACCTCTCTCTGAGCCCCTGTCCCAGGGATGACATTGGGAGCGATAAGAAAGGTTTTTATTTTGGCATTTCCCATAGAAGAACATAGATCACCCACTCTTTTCCTTCTTTTCCTGACTTCCATGTACTCTAAGAAACAGAGGTAGTGGACCTGGTCAAAGCACCTGGCATAAAACATCAAAATTGTCCTCCTTCTGTGGCTTTCTGACAGCTAATTTCCACTTTGTGTTTCAGCTTTGTGAACATCCTCCTTCCCTACGATGCCAAAACCATTGGGACACGGTTCCGCTGGTGGCAACCTAAACACGATGGGCTGGACCAGAACGACTGGGCCATCGACAACGTGCTGATTTCGGGCTCAGCCGACCAGAGGACAGTGATGCTGGACACCTTCAGCAGCGCTCCCCTGCCGCAGCACGAGCGCTCCCCCGCCGACGCAGGGCCCACCGGCAGGATGGCCTTCGACATGTTCATGGAGGACAAAACTACAGGTAAAGGTTCCATGTGGACCTGAGTTAAAGAGCAAGAAGTCGGTGAGAGCAGCAATTTTCAAATCTTGCTGAGCCTCTTGAGTCTTTGTCTCGCTGTGATGGCGATCACAGACAATCCCACCGGTATAGAGGTCTGGTCTTTTGCTTTCAGTTCGCAAAACGTGAAGTGAAAAGATGTAACGCAACTTTTCTTTTTTAGGGCATGAATTTTAGAAGATTAATTTCTTTTCAAAGAAAGAAAAAGTGATAAGTGCCCAGTTATTCTAAGCAGATTTCATATCCTGAATATCTGCTTCCTATTTCCTAATGTTTTAAAATATTATATAGGGAAGTTAAGTTACATTTTACAATTAAATTTTGTAGAAGATGTATTTCCATACGTTTACAAGGCTTAACAAGCACCAGTGCTGGGGTACATTTTGTGCAGACTAATAGGCAATGCCTATTAAAAAGCTCTCCCCAAAAATGTTCAGTGCAACAGAAGTTTATGTTTTAAATAAATCTCAGATCCTTACTTCTTGAACATTAAAAAATAAAGCTATAGTTTTTATACGAGAGAGTAGTAAGAGGTGCTATCAGCAATAACTGTGATAAATGTAATACCTATGTACATGGGAAAGATAGGGTACTGACCTTCTCAGGAGCAATACTAAATAATTCTTATGTAGGCTGAAGAATAAAGCCGTGAATCACCTTTAGTGGATAACACCACTCCCTGTTTTCTTTAATTTATGTTGTCACTGTATATTACTGGTGTTGCCATTTATTTTAAAGTGAATGAACACTGGTTATTCCATGATGATTGCTCAATTGAGAGATTTTGTGATTCTCCTGATGGTGTCATGATCTGTGGGAGCCACGATGGCAGAGAGGTCTACGCAGTCACCCATGACCTGACTCCTACAGAAGGCTGGATCATGCAGTTCAAGGTAATTCAAACCTGCCCTTCATACACTCCTTTACCTAAATTAAGGAAATAACCGAGAGATATATGGAATTTGCAAGAGCCCTTTGCACATCCCACCATAAAGACGGTTCACCTAATCCTTGGCCTTCTCTGAAATATGCAAATCTGGGAGGGGAGATTAACTTTGTTATGTGGTACTGGGGTGTAAGACACAAGTGTCAAAATCTGGAAATCTAGAAATGTGAGCTAACTAGAAGAAAACAAAATTCACAGTATGGTGCCTGTTCTCAGTCTTGGGAATACTGAAGATGCAGATGGCTGGTACTGTACGGGCACGCTATTGCCATCATTTCAAACAAAAATTCTGCAGTCAGTTTTCAGGCCCAAACACTTTTTTAAACTCCACCACCACAATTAATTCTAAATTACTGAAGTTCTCTTCTTTGATAGGTTTCTGTTGGATGTAAAACCTCAGAAAAACTTGCACAAAATCAAGTCCATGTGCAGTATTCCACTGACTTCGGTGTTAGCTGGACTTACTTAGTACCTCAGTGCTTACCAGCCGATCCAAAATGTTCTGGGAGTGTTTCACAGCCATCTGTCTTCTTTCCCACAAAAGGATGGAAGAGAGTAACTTACTCACTGCCTGAAAGCCTTGTGGGCAAGTAAGTATGAATTTTCTACTCATTTTGTCTTGGACTGAATACCTTCCCAGAAACACAACAAGGGAAACATCTGCTTATTCATTTTCTTCCAAGAAAACTGCAGACAAGCAGCATTCGTGTTCATTACATTATGTATATGTATAAAATCGATTTCAACAGATATTTCCACTACTTGTGGAAGCTTGGAGGATAGTACAGTCATAAGTATATTGTGTTTAATCACCTTCTTTTCAATTGAGCAACGTTGGTTTATACTTACGTCTCTCTTCATTCCTTTATATCTAGTCCCGTGAGGTTTCGGTTCTACCAGAAATACTCAGACATGCAGTGGGCCATCGATAATTTCTATCTGGGCCCTGGTTGTCTGGAAAACTGTAGAGGTCATGGAGACTGCCTGAATGAGCAATGCATCTGTGACCCTGGGTATTCGGGTCCAAACTGCTACCTTACCCAGACACTGAAGGTAATTTTACTACGTGTTTTAAAGAATTAATTTGGCATGTGTTTGGCTGAGAGAGAGAGAGGAGAGATTGATCCCACTGAAAATTTCGCTTTGATTCCTGTCAGCTTGTAGACAATCAAATCCATTTTCAGCGCTTTCATCAGTTTTTAGCAAAACTATTACTGCATTATTCAAGAACAGGTTTGTTCCTCTGCATATAACACTGTGATAAAAAGCTGTGATAAAGTTCACTGTTCATGTTTAAATCATCATTATAGGATCTAAATCACCCTTGCACATGTTGTTATATCTGATCAAGACCTGTAGAAAGATTGTCTTTATCATGAAAGAGCTTACTGAAGTAGGGAAAGTGGCATAAAATTAGAAAATTAATTCACCTGGCTGTTATTCATGTTATTCAATAACAAGTGAGTGAACCCTAGTTAGGTATTGCTAATTTAAAAGTTAAAATATATTTAAAATGTAACATATTTAGAAAACAATATGTAATGAGCCCCAAATTCGTTTAAAATGTTGTGTTTACCATCTCATTTTTTCTACATCAGCTAAGAACTGAATAGGTACATCTTCCACAGAAACAAAAGGATGACAAAATTCTGTCTAAAGAGAATATAACTATTTAACTTTGAAGTTACCATATCATTTGAATTATAACCTTCTGTTTTTCATCTGAAATACTAATTACAGGATCAAATATAATTGTCTGTTTGCAATTTTTCAGTAGTAATGTATCCGTCACATTAAGGGACATTAGGGATAAAATGCTAGCAATTTTAGGAGAGTTCTACTACTATCTCCTTAAGACCAGGATTTCACTTATGCAATTGCTTTCACTGCACCTGGAGGTAAGTGAAAATCAGAAATAAATTCTAGATGGTTTTCACTGTAAATATTTATGCAGACAGTTGCATAAATGCATGTTCACTACAACAACCCTAAAATTTTTTTGCAGCACTGGTTTTGCTGGGGAAAAAATACAGAATATGTTTTCTCCCATACTTAGAAAAGACCCCCCTGTAGCCCCCGCCATCAAAACCTTGCCACACAAACCCAACACATCCACCCATTTGCACATGCCAATTTTAGTTTGATGGATTACCTTCCAAGTATGTTAAAATCCAGCCCTAATATATTTTCACATTTAGCCAGTCATTTTCAGTGGGTAAATATTCAGCCAAAAGTGATTATACTCAGTCATCCTGAGAAAAATTTACAGTGTTCATGAACCCTTCAAACATGTTCCACCTGTGGTCATCAAAAAGACTTAAAATCTTAATCGCCTGTGCATACCTTACTTACAGACTTTCCTGAAAGAGCGCTTTGACAATGAAGAAATTAAACCAGATTTATGGATGTCCTTAGAAGGTGGAAGTACCTGTACCGAGTGTGGAATTCTCGCGGAAGACACAACTCTGTATTTTGGAGGTGCAACTGTGAGGCAGGCTGTCACTCAGGATCTGGACCTGCGGGGGGCAAAGTAGGTCATGTTTCCATGTCATTTTCATGGGGAACTCTGTTAAGCCCTGACAAAGCAGCAGGGAACATAGCTTGTAGCTCAGGGAATTCCTAGGTCACCACTAGCATAGCACTACCTGAGGCAGACACTAATGAGATTACGATTCTGGAGGCACTGATGCTTTCAGATGAGTCACAGAGGGCAAGGCTCACCCTTGCACAGTGGAAAGGGTCTCACGAATCAGCAACTCCTGTCCTGCAAAGAGGCAAGATACCACAGTCTCCTAGGCGTCGCTCCTAGAGGCACCAGCTGTGACTCTCACTCCGTTCAGAGCATAACCTCTGCTGGTTGTCTTTTCTTGGGTGCCCATACAAGACCCACTCCACTCCCATGCCGTAGAAAAGGATGACAACAGGAGAGCAATGGAATTATGTCAGTTTAGACAAGCTAAGGAAGGACATGACAGCAACATTTCCCTTGACTGTGTGGCTTTATTAAAGCCACACACTCTGACTTCTGTAATTCATAAAGAATTCACTGCATCATACAATCTTTCAGGAAGGAAGGAAGGGGACTCAGGGAGTCCCTAATCCAACTTTACGTTCAAAGTCAGGTAACGCTGTGAATTCAGACCAGTTTGCTCAGGGCTTTTATCCCATTAGGTCTTTAAAAACCTCCAAGAACAAAGATCCTGCAGTCTGTCTGGACAGCTTGTTCCAGCGCTCAGTTACTCTCAGAGTGATTTTTTTTTTCCCCTCTGTTAAATCCAGTTGGAACCTCCCATTTTGTCAATATATGACCACTGTCTCGCAGTCCCAGCCATCTCCTCCAGGCTGAACCAGCCATGATCCCTCAGCCTCTCCTCACAGGGCATGTGTTCCAGCCCCAACCACTCCAGTGTCCTTCACTGACCTTGCCTCAGTTCATCAACTTCTTTTATGTCCTTCATTCATATAAGGGCACCTTGTTAACACACAGTGAGCTCTCTAGCAACTCCCATCCAGTCTCCATTTGCAAGGGATTAGTCCCTCCCAGGGGCAGATCTTTGCTGAATTTCATTAAGTTCGCGTGAGAATTACTAAGCGATGTTTTTGGGAACCTCTTTAGTACTTGCACAGTTACTTGCTTAAAAATGCTGGCATTTGGAACATTTTCAGCACATCATTTTGCAGATCTTTAACAGATATAATCATATACATTTACTCTTAGGTTTCTACAGTACTGGGGGAGAATTGGGAGTGAGAACAATATGACAACATGCCACAGACCGACCTGCAGAAAGGAGGGAGTGCTGCTAGACTATTCCATTGATGGAGGCAAGTACATCCTATAGTTTCAGCAAAGCTACAGTCTTGTTCTGCACCCAAGCACCATGAATATCTGGGAAATTATCAGAGATCCAAAATAATAAGCTAATTTTTCATTGCAAAGTTATTCTTGTCTGTGTAAAGTGTTTTCTCCATCTAAAATTTCCATCTGTTGCTCAAGAGTTTTCCATAATCCCCTTGCCTGATTTCAGTAATCAGTGGCTTGCAGCCAATTTGATTCCCTTGTACGAATACAAGATTACTCTTGCAGTGAGTAACAGTTGCCAACTATTGTTAGAAAGTTAAGATTTGTCTATCAGAAGACCACCGCTATTATTTTTTATTTCCTACTATCTCACTTTAATCTTTTAAAAGATTCTACCCTAGGCTTGTTCTTATTACTAAACCTGCATCTTTTCATCCCAGGCATATCCTGGACTTTGCTTCATGAGATGGATTACCAAAAATATGTCTCAGTCAGGCACGACTACATCCTCCTCCCCGAACATGCCCTGACCAACACCACCCGCCTGCGCTGGTGGCAGCCGTTCACCATCAGCAACGGGATCGTGGTTCCAGGCCCTGACCGGGCACAGTGGGCTCTGGATAACATCCTGATCGGAGGAGCAGAGATCAACCCCAGCCAGCTGGTAGATACGTTTGATGACGGTAAGACAGGCTGCCACAGCTTATCTGTTGTCTGGCATTATCTTATCTTACCTGAGTCCTGTGAGCTTGCAAGCAGGCTTTCTTCCATTTTAACTCTGAAAATTTTTTATTTTGTAGACTAGTGCTGTTTATGTGTTATTCTTCATGCTACTCCTAGGAGTGTGTAAATATATATACATACATATAC
Organism: Pseudotriccus pelzelni; assembly: GCA_035584735.1. Taxonomy (NCBI): domain Eukaryota; kingdom Metazoa; phylum Chordata; class Aves; order Passeriformes; family Tyrannidae; genus Pseudotriccus; species Pseudotriccus pelzelni. The sequence continues at coordinate 11,743,887 of JAWMRA010000041.1, read as the reverse complement.
ATATATATATCCGTATATTCAGACATGTATTTATGCACATATATACATACACACACCTATAAGAAAGGCAGAAATTTTTGTCAGTCCAACTCATTTAAACTCCCGGTTTTGAAGTTTTATTTCATAATATTTTTTAGAAGTACTGTTATTTAAACATTTTAACTAGCTGATGTCTATGTCTGTTAGTAGCTTACTATGTGTCATTACAGATAACATAAATGTAGTGTCTATATTACTGAAGTACTGTATCTAGTGGTTCTGTGGATTCATTACTAAGCCTTGATGTTTACCAAGCTAATGCAGTAATTATATTTAACTCATCTTAACAGAAGGCAGCTCTCATGAAGAAAACTGGAGCTTTTACCCTAATGCAGTCAGGACTGCAGGGTTCTGTGGAAATCCATCATTCCATCTCTACTGGCCAAACAAGAAAAAGGACAAAACACACAACATCCTGTCCTCCAGGGAGCTCATTATACAGCCAGGATACATGATGCAGTTTAAAGTAAGAAATGTTCTCTCTCTCCAAAGTAAAGTACAAATGAAAAGTCATCTATAGTGTCTCCAGAAATTATTCCCCTTCCAACTAGAATGCTGAATTGAATTAATAACTAATGGTGACTTTTTACTAAAAATTAAAGAAAAATCTGAGGAGTAGGTAATGAGAACCAGAAAGGTTGCACGAATGTAAAATGTCAAATTATTCTGACTGACTGTATGCTTTGGGGGTTAGTCACAGGGATTGAAAGTCTAATGCCTTTTCCCTGAAATTACTGGATCATCAGATATAGGAGGAATTATTTTCTAAGGTGAGAATAGACAGGATGCAGAATATGCCATTTTCCCCTAATTTGTGAATAAACAGAAAAGGTAAGGTAGTGTCATATGGAAAATGTAAGCATGTTCAAGTAGAAGTACCCCTTTTGTTTGCTTGTGTCACGGTAAATGAGCCAAACAATCAGAGAAACATTTCTGAGTATTTTACTTTGATTTAAGGTGGGATTCTGCACCGGGCCAAAGACAACAAGTAGTTGTTTTACAATTGTTTTCCATTCTCCACGTACCTTCTCTTAAATAAGCCAGGAACTAATATGAAAGTAGCGTTCTCAAAATAGTTATCCATTTTCTTGTTACGATTTTTTCCTCGTTCTTCTGTTTGACAAGATAGTTCCAGAATTTTCTCTTTTCCACTGATCAATGTGTTCACCTTTTCTCAACATTTGTTGCCTATTTTATATTGACTATCTAATATAAAACCTAAAGCACAGCTTCCCCCCTCACACAGCATGCCACCTTCAAAGAACTTTTATAAAAGAGGACTCTCACATGCTTTTTACTACAGAGTGCCAAGACCCCACCTCAAGCTGCTTATTTTACCCAGCCTGTCATCTTTTTTCTCTATTTTAAGGCCAAAATGGTGATAACACATTTAATAGTTTGTATTACTGAACTCTTGTTGCTGAGTTTTTCTCTCCTGATTCTCCCCCCTTTTTCTGCACCAGTCACCGTAAAGACTGTATTTCTAAACTAAGAATTCAGCTATAGCATGGCTTTTGAAATTTAGCTTCTTGTTATCTATTCAGTACTATACATTGGGTATTGTAATCTTTCCACTTTAATATGACACAAATATGTTTATTGTTTTAAATATTTAGAATAACTCTGTTCTTAAATTGGATTGACTTGAAGTTTATGCCTACATGTTTATCATTATGATTTTTAATTTTCATAGGTGTCTAACTTTTGGAAATGCCAAGAAGCTACCGTATCTTTTTGTTTCAGTAACAATGTTTGTTTAGATATTTAATTTGAATTAGAGGAATGTACAGCTAGGAGTTTGTTTGGAAATAACAGTAGCGATTAAGTAAAGTTTATTAAGTAAAAGCAGTATCTGAAATACCGTGTCTTTTGCTTTCCATCCACTTTTGATGGTTTTTCAGTCCAAGATCTGTTAGCAATCTCTTTTACAGACCCCATAAAGAAGAAAAAAAAAAGGAGAACATAACTTGTTTATATATCACTTCAAATGTCTGTCTGACTTGTTATAGCAGTCAATTTTATTTGTGCTATAGATCGTGGTTGGCTGTGAGGCAAATTCTTGTGGGGACCTCCACTCAGTGATGCTGGAGTATACAAAGGATGCCAGGTAAATGACAGCAGAATACACAGATCTGAAAAAAAATAGTATGATACTAAAGACCTAGAGAGCTTTTATCTGTTAAAGCAATTACTTTGCTATTCAGGTTGTAACAGGATCCAAATAAAGCCTGTGTGCAAGCACTGGGATTTGTGTACAGAACTCCTATAAATTCTCTTATAATTTATCCCAGATATTGACAGATTCATGGCATTGAGCTTGCAGTTACAGTCATGAGCATGCTCCTGTTAAAAATGTACTCTCGGGAAACCACATTCACAAGAAACTTGTTTTAGTATGACACAGGACCAAGCTGTAATGAAGTGAGAGTTACTTAACTCCAAATGGGTCTTTAACTAGCAAACAATTAACAACACTGTCTCCTGTGCTGTAGTATAGGAGCACATAATAATTTGTGAAAACAATGATATGTTCTGTGCTCAAATGACTGTGAGTAAAAATATGGCAAATTCTATTGGGACTCTTCTGAATACTGTAAGAGTTAAGGAGCAAACTCCCAAATAGATCCTTCTGTCATGCAGCCCAGAGGAGCTGTATGTACCACACTCTGCTGTGAGTTCCACCGCTCTAACCTGGTGCTGGAAAGCCCTAACTGGTTACCCCTGTGCTTCAGCCTCTCACTTCTCGTTAATTTGTGGGCCCAGAGCATGGAAACTATTGCTGACAAGCTCTTGTGTTTGTTTAGTAAAACAGGCTATGCCAGGACCCCTTGAAATTACCTGTTCTCCTTTCATTATTCATTCAGTTGTTATAAATTTTATTTTTTTTCTTCCTGCAGGACAGACTCATGGCAGCTCGTCCAGACACACTGTCTTCCTTCCTCATCTAATAGCATTGGCTGCTCCCCATTTCAGTTCCATGAAGCTACCATCTATAACTCTGTCAACAGCTCCATGTGGAGAAGAATAACTATCCAGCTGCCTGACCATGTCTCATCCAGGTAGGTTACTGAAAGGTCAGCTCACTGTGGACCTATAAAATGTCAGCTGTCTTGCTGGCACCATTTGTTTGGAACAACTGGTGAATTAAAAATGATTCTTTATTGCTGGACTTAGATCTGATACATAATTAATATTTTTCAGGAAGCTCTTGCTTAATAGGAGTTGCTACTGCCAATGATATACTGGCCACCTATTCAGGCTGTGTCTTTCCAGTTACTGAAGCCACAGCCCCTTCATATGACATTTCTCATTACATTTGTTCCTAGTATATTAGAATGCCACTGTACAGATGTGTTTTAATTGCCAGATATAGTAACACAGTGCTTGCATTTTGATATTTGCAGTGCAACTCAGTTCAGGTGGATTCAGAAGGGAGAAGAACTAGAGAAACAAAGCTGGGCAATTGACCACGTGTACATCGGGGAAGCATGTCCTAAGCTCTGCAGTGGCCATGGATATTGCACCACTGGAGCCATTTGCATTTGTGATGAAGGATATCAAGGTTTAATTTCTTTGGTTTCTCTCCTGTACATCTACTGCAGTCTAACCTAGCTCAAAATTAAACAAAAAGACAAAATGATATATCATGTCTAAATTCATCACTGGAATGTTTAAGTAACAAATTCTAAATTAATAATTTGTCAGAGCTTCAAATAACAGCTTTTCCCTCCCCTTACTCTTTCTGGATTGAGTCAGTAATCTCTCCTGTCTGGCATTGTATGTGATCCATCCAGCCTTCACTGAAGGCAGAATGTGGCTACTTGCTTACCCAGCCCTGTACTCCTTCCAAACGTGCATCCCAGAGGATGTGCAAATGGGATCTAGATGTTGGTGACTGGCATCTGTAAGGGACTCTGTGCCCCATCAGGACAGCGTTCTCCTCTAACCCCTCAGCGCAGCTAAGCATATGCCTAATGGTACCTGAGTGCCCTTGGTAAACTATAAGTGCTCTGTGGGAGTGGAGCCAGTATTTAATGTCTTCCAGGAGAAGCTTTATAAGGTCAAATCCTTTCCCTGTTTTAGACGTATTTGCTTTCAACCAGCAATTTGAGGTTTCTTTGTTGGTATCAGTGCAAAACAGGAGAACCAGACTGAAGTTATACTGCTGTAAAAAATAAGACTCACAGCCTCAATTTTCTAAAAATGAATGCTGTATATCAATGTGCACATTATTAATGGATTTGCTGAAATATATTCAGGCCGTACTCAGAGTATATATTGAGCCACAACCTTGAATTGAATTACAATGAACTGTAACTCAATTTTCTCAAGTCTTTTGGTTTTTTGTGTGTTTTACAACTTCACTCTGTCATTTTTAGGTGACGACTGCTCTGGTTTTAGCCATGATCTGCCCAGTTATATTAAAGATAATTTTGAATCTGAAAGAGTTACTGAAATAAACTGGGAAACCATTCAGGGGGGAGTGATAGGGAATGGATGTGGACAGCTGGCACCCTACGCCCATGGAGATTCACTCTATTTTAATGGATGTCAAATACGACAAGCTGTGACTAAGCCTCTGGATCTCACCCGAGCAAGGTAAGTGTTTGAGCCTAAAAATCTCTTTTAGCAGTTCATGAGAAAGGAGACTCTTCATACATATGTGCAGCCACGTCGGCCAGTACTGATGAGGATGGACTGACCTGGGTATGCTGTGCAGTCAGATGTGGCTGGCAGAAAACATTAGGATTGGCAAAATGCTTCATGACTTCAATTTGGGAGATGGAGAGTGAGGAGGAAGCAATGTCAGATGAAAAGGTCAGATGTTTTCATCATGCCAAACAGAGCACTGTCTAGTAAGCCAGCACAGACAATGAAGCTGTTGGCAAAGACTGGACAGCAGACTGCCTGGACCAGTGCCTGATCTGATAAGACAAATCCCATGTTTGTATGTACCTCCATGACAGTTGAGACTAAAGATGCTATTTAGTAATTACAGGCTCATTTTCCCATTTCAGTTGTCAAATGGAATTATATTCACCTGGCAATGAACAGGAGTATCTTTTTCATCTATTGAGCCCCTTTGGTCATGGAAAAACAAATGTAACCAGCCTGTACTGGCTCTTAACAGAGTGACAGCTTTCAGGACTGGTTTATATTTAGTTGTCTAAAGCAAGATTAGAAACAGGATGAACTGGCAAATGGGCCAGATATAAATCAGGCTCTTCTCTTCTTGAACACCCACGTAGAATATGACATATCTTTTAAGCACTTTATAATACTCAACCTTTATTTTTCCTTTTTAAACTTTTTGTAGATTCATTTGCATGTTTACAATTTTATCTGTCTCCGTTTTGTGGAGATACATTGCAAAATTGGATCAACTTCCTCCAACTGTATGGCAATGTTATACAGAGTAAACTGTTACTTTGAAGGGGGAGCTGTGCTTTAAATATGTGAGAACAGTTTATTTTGCATGTTAAACTAATGATTCTTGAGAATATTCTATTTTAATAAGGAAACTGCAATAAACCTGGAAGTGCTGTCATTCTGGTTTGAATACGTTTGCCTATTAAAAATACCTTTTCTCTGTCTTTCACAGCAAAATCATGTTTGTTTTGCAAATTGGAAGTATTTCACAAACAGACAGTTGCAATACCAATCTGACTGATCCTAACACTGTAGACAAGGCAGTGCTCCTCCAATACAGTGTAAATAATGGAATTACATGGCAAGTAATTGCACAGCATCAGCCAAAGGACTTTATACAAGCCCAAAGAGTGTCTTACAATGTTCCCCTGTGAGTACCTAGTCACATTTCATTACCTCTAAGTGCACTAAGATATTTTTCTGCTAAGAAATAATCTATCTTTGCATCACTGTGCAAGAAAAAAGGTTGATGAGAGGATAAACAATGAAGAAAACTTAAGGAGAAGGCTGATTAAGAAATTGCAGCCTAGTATTTATCAGCATACTTGAAAGAAAAACAGAAATAATACTTGTTTTGAAGATGTGAAGGAGGAAAATCCTCCTTATCTGTGTACATTTTTAACCGTTAAATGTTTTGCGTGTACAGTGTGTTGATGTTCAGTGGTGTAGAACTTTGCTCTCGGTTCCTTTTGAGGGGTAGATAGGGATGTGCAACACCAAAAGCCTGGAGCTCTCACAGGCTCTGGCGTTTGTGTTGACAGGGAGGCACGAATGAAAGGAGTCCTTCTGCGCTGGTGGCAGCCCCGTCACAACGGGACAGGTCATGATCAGTGGGCTTTGGACCACATAGAAGTCGTCCTGTGAGTATCAGCTTCACCTCATCCCACCCCATCTCAGAAAACACTCAAATTTCTTCAGCATGGCATGAGTGTTAAGCTCAGTAAGAACCATTGTGGCCCAGGGAATCCTTTCTCAAAGGGAAAACCTTTAAAAACCCCTCTTTCCTAATGCTCTGCCCTGACTGCAACAGTCAGCGGTTAAGACGGCCACAAAAGAAGTGGCACAGCTGAGGTATGTGTTGTGCATCGTGGAAAAATGAAGGAGGGAAAGTGGGGCTTTATCACCACCAAGTATTGGTGTGATCCTGTAATGCAGCAGTAACTGCATTTAAAGCAGTTAAAGCTGCATTTAAGCAGTTAAAAAATTACTGTGCTGGGACATGGAAAGGATATTCCTGTTCAACGCTGTGCTGCCACATAAGGCTGATTTATATCCTTTCAAAGATACAAAAGGTTCTTCTGTATTGTTCTTTGCACAAAGTAATGTTGTTGTGCCTCTTAAACATTTGTGTTAGCAACTAATGCCTTATTCATTTCCTTTTTTTAGTAAGAAGGATACTGTTCAGAAACAGGGTTCACTATATCAGGTTCCTATGGTCCGAGCCCTATATTCATCCCCTTGTCAAGATTTTACCAAGTCTGCACCCTCCTGATTCTCCCATTCTTGAGATGGGTTTCGCTGGCAGCTAACCCGTTTTTCCTGTGTTGCATCACGAAGAGATGACCTGCTTTTTCTCTAACAATTTAGTTCCAGTAGAAGTGAGATGGTAGTGGCTTCCCGGGCGGGAACTCATCGCTGGCAGTGGTTGGCAGAGAGAGGCGTGCCTGCTCCATAGATAGGTTCAAACATTCTTTTTATTGAACAATTTAAAAACCAGCAATGAAGAAATTAGGCTTAGATAACCTCCAGACGGTGTAATTACAACCATGAGGTTTCTGAATTAGCAGAGACACTGCGAGTAATGTTTTGTTACAGTAGCAAAGTGAATTATCTGATTGCTGGTTAGCCCTGTTCTCCTTTCCACCCAGAAGCACCAGCTTGCATGGCACTCATATCAACCTCAAACCAAACTGGTCCCGACACTGAGTAATTGTACACGCTGTGCTGCTTTTACACACCTTGCTGGGCTCTGCTTCCACAATATTTAAGCTTAAAACTTGAAGGAACAAAGGAGAGGGGGGGAGTATGACTCCTGCTTTAGTTGGCTTTATGATGCTGCATCAGGAAAGATATGGAAGAGTATGAACCTGCAGGAGATTCACAGTGTTTAGGAAACCATGAAAAAGGGAACTGGTCATTCTGTAATATTACCCTGTCTTTCTACCTTGCAATTTAAAAAAAAAAAAAAAACCAAAATCCAAACCAAACAAAAAAAACCAAAACACCCCCCCCAAAAAAAAACAAAACCAAACCCAAAACAAAACCAACCAAACAAAAAAGAAACCAGAAAAAATCATGTAAGGAAAAAAATAGACCATAATGTTACCAATCAATCTGAGCATTGAATTAGCGAGTATAAGTAGGAACAGAGCAAATCTTTAAAAAGTTATTTTTAAGATGAAATATGGAGAACCTCTTTGGCAATGAGATCTGCCAGGTTATAGACTAGACACACAAGTTGAGTGGTAACAACGAGTCACATGAGATATGTTATACTGGAATGGACAGCAATAGAAATGCTGTAGCAAGGAATCACACCTTGCCTAGCTAAGAACCCAAGAGGGCAGACAGCATCTCCTCCCTTCTCTTATTTTTTGTGCTGTTAAAGAGCTTTAAGGCCAAAATATCAGGCTAGAGACAGAGAGTTTCCACCCTGTTCAAGTGACACCTTGTACAATCCACAGAGAAAGGCAGACCCAAGTGGACAGATTTCTCCCTTACCAGGTCCTGTGAAACACGGTGCCATGACAGCATCTTTCCCAAAGGCCAGATGTGGAGTTCCAGTCCCTGCTCACTAAAACACATGAGGCATGCTGCTCTCAGGCAGGGCAAAATTACATGCCATGGCGCATCTGGTTCATATGCTGGCATGTGCTCAGACCTGACAGGTGCCTTCGATCCCTCTGTTTTGTTTAAGTTCTCTCTGGACCTTCTAATTCACCAAATATTCTGTAGGGCTCCTGAAATTTATTTGCAAGTAACCTGCCAAGAGTTCGATAAAACCTTGGAAAGGCTTTCTGAAAGAAAGCACACTTCCTTGGCAATAGATACTCCCACTTGAGTTTTCCTTAGGTCTGCTGTTTCACTTGGCCACCTCACACTAATCACTTTACCCCCAGCACTTCAGTTTCTTCACCTGTAAAATGATGAAGACACTCAGTCCCCTCCATGGAGTGCTTCCAGGCATCAGAAGTGAGCCTGGGTCAGTATCTGTTAGCACTTCCCCTAGATGATCCTGAACACACCAGGATTTCACAGCATGAATACTAAGGATAGGACTTTGCCTTAACTCTTAATATTCCTTCATTTTCCAATGAAGTGTACAGAAACTCTGCCTGCTCCTGGGGAGAACAAGCCTCCTTGCCCAGGCAGTTCTCCAGTGAGTCAGTGTCCACTGGGTGCTCTGCCCTCCCACCAGGATTGCCAGGGGAGAGTTCTGTGGGCAGTACCCACACCAGGGATCTCTGGCAGGGCTGCAGAGAGGCACGGCCTGAACTAAAACCATTCACCAGGGTGCTGTAATTACCTCTTCCCATTAATTCTATAGGGAGTCACTGGAGAGTCAGTTAAGTGCCTGGCTTATTCACCTCAAAGCTGGGATACTTTAGAAAAGTATCTGTGCCTTCTAAATTGGAAGTAATTCTTGTTGAAACTCTGACCTTGTCTCAGAAAGCCATGAACATCCCTGGATACAGAACCCGTTGATGGTCCATGTGTAACACGGTCTGTGTTCGGTCCTCTTAACAACCCTGCACTCCATCACCCACCTGAATGAGACTCCATACACCTCTCCAGGCACCATCAAAATTATCCTCACTGGTCCTTGTTTAAGTACTAGATTTTCATGTTTGTGATCTGTGTGCCCATGTTGATGCAGCAGACAAGCCTCTAGCCTGTGAGGTGTTACAGCAAGGAGACAACCTATCCTAGGAGGTGTGGTTTGGGACACAGAAAAATTCCTGGCTTTCTGCATGTCTCATCTTGTGTTTTCTTCACTTCTCTGTGGGCTAAGAGGTCTGATTTTCCCAAATGCCCTAGGTGTTGGCTTGGCTGCCTGCACCCCCAGGTGTTGTGACAGCTTTTCCTCAGCCCACAAGCGAGTGCTGCTCTCCTTGAGCAGACTAAGGGCTGGAGTAAGAGGGAAAAACACCTGCCAGCAGGGAGATTTGGTCTGTAGGGATGCAGTGTAACCAAGGATTTTCTTGATTTAATTTCACATCCAAGGCAGGGATGTCCCTCCTTACAGTGCTCCCCCAAGGGACAAATGTGTTAATACTAGCTTTCATGGCCCAACTCTTCTCAGCAATCCAAATATTTGAAATTAATTCTGTCACAGGCCCAGCTGTCAAGCCGTAGTGCAGATAGAACTTACAGCTGATGCACAGCCAGGGTCATGACACTTTGTTCAGTTCAACTGTTTTCTGACTCAAGGGCCACCATCCTCTCACCAGCAAACATTTTCAAGATGCCATTTCTTTATTTCCTTTTTTGCTCCCAAGGTAGTTTGCTGGGAGAGAAAAATTAACCTGCAGGTTATACGTGCATGCAAAACACCTGGCAGTGATAAGGCCAAAGAAGGATACTTTTGTATGTTACTTAAAATCATTCTACTTTTGAGAAAACTATTTGAATCAGTCATTAAAAAGCAGTATCATTAAGACTGTGATGCAGCTGCAAATGGTGCTCAAATTGAGCACCTCTGTCAAACAGATGAAACCCAATACCTGTGTTATACATTAAATTGATCTTGCCAGCTTAACCATTGTTGATGTCTGTCCTGTAGTGGGGAGAGGATACAAGTTGTCAAGTTATCCAGGCCTTTTTAAAGCTAGTGCTGATTATTCCTCATTAGTGCAGCACTTTTCCCCTCCATTTGTAAAGAAAGCTTTGGGCACAAATCTCATGTGTTCCATGTGGCTCTTCTTAGGATAAAAATGTATTTTACCCCAGGCTTAAGAAACAGTGTTTTTCTGTGCCCTTGTATTTCTGCCCTAAGAAGAGCTCACGTCCAGCTCTGCATTTCTTTTGCACATTGTTTTCCTCTGGAAGCACAGCTCTCAGCCTGTCCACTGCACAAACACCTCGCACTTCTTTGCATGTACATTACAGAACTGCCATTTTTTTACGTATAGGACAGGCCCTTATAGACATGTCATGAACTTAATTCTGGTCAAAGGTATTGAGAAATAAAGGGCAGTGATAAGCTGAACACTAAGGGTCTGATGTTGCTTTCTTTGCACCCCAGAACTTGTTATGTGATGCAAAGGAATTTAAGTTGTGCAAGGAATGCAAGAAATATTGTCCCCACTTACTATATTATGGTTAACTGCTAGATAACAGAATGAATCCCTCCATAGCCATCACTCCATGCTCTTCATTGTCAAGATATTATCATGTTTTTGGCACAAATGATTTAGTGAGAACTTATGTTGCATTTGGTGCAAAGAATGTTTATCCTTATTTTGCAACATTAAAATACAAATTATATATTCTGGCTCTAACAACAACTGCTCATGCAGAAAAGCATTTTCATCTGCTTCATTTTTTTTTTAGTAGAAAGCAATTATTTGAAAAATGCATTTAAATTAAAGTATTGACATATTTATAAAAAAGAACATAAATAGTTCAAACATTAGATAGCTATCTGAATATTCACAACATTTATGCCAAATTTAATATGATGTGGTTTGTGCTTCTATGACATTTCTATTATGTTTCTAAAAAGTGCATGCTGAATTTTATATAAAAATATAAACATTGATTTGAAATATCAGGAAATAATTTGTTCAATTTTTATTTTCAAAAGAGACGAAAAGTCCTATATTGCCTCTAAACCTCATCAGGGTTTTATGACTAATCACAATGCTGCATGCATTGAAAGGCATTTTCTAACTTGTGTTGTATTTCATTGTTTGCTGTCATTGGTTTTACACTAGAATAAGGTAAGTACATTCCCTGAACCAGTAACAAATGTATGTTTCTGTTGCAGTTACAGCTATAGCTCTTTCACAAAGTTTTTGCAATGATGGGTTGGTGAATAATCATTTGTACTCTCTGAGATGTGCCACAAAGCTCTTGAGGGCGCTGATCCTGCAGCGCTTCCCCAGTGAGCACTGGGGGAAGTCAAACTTAGCAGGAACTGTTCAGCAGTTTGTGCCCTACCGCAGTGGGAATGTCACTGAGGCTGCGGTAGGAAGGACTTCTCCTTCCCCTGCTTCTGACAGCGTACAATGAGAGCTGCCAGTAGAGGTCTTGAGTGGCTTGTCCCAGAGTGTTGCTTGGGTGGCCAAGGGGCAATTCACACTTTTTCCTGTAATTAATGACCACAGAGGTGAAGCCAAGCCAGGCAGGGTATGTCAGTCAATCTGCACGGTGGCATAGCCACACATGCCCCTTAAACACAGAGCCAGTGTCTCCCAGGTAATTTTTCTGGTTCATGTAACTCAGCTGCTTTGTGCTGGTACAGGTAATAGATGCCACTAACCAGCATAGTTACTGAGCTCTGGGCTCAAGTGTTAACCTCACCAAAGCCCAAGAGTATTTGTCATTGATTGAGCCATCAGGACTTCAGTCAGAGCACATCACTTTTACTTCCTGAAAAAGCATTTCTAAGTCAGCCTCAAAATTTACTCCAAGCCTAGTCCTGAGGGGCATGCTTTTTCTGTGTTCTGAGGTTTTGTTCCTGTGTGGTTTTGTTATTCAAATATTTTTATTTTCATTTGGTTCCTGTTGTGGCCTGTCAATTAAAAACACAGAAATAATGAATGACATTAGTATATACCAGGGTTGTGCACCACATATTTTGCATTCCATTTGGCTATGTTCCATTTTCATAAACTTGAAATTGCAGATTTGTGGTTCAAACTGTGCTTTAGGAAACAAGCAGTGAACAGAATGCTCTATTAAAAACTAAAGATCCAGAGAAACTCCTTCTCATAAATTGCTTTATTGTTGGTATGTATTGAATATGCCTTAGACAGTTTTGGTTTTGTTCTTCTGTACTGGCTGCATTTTGCTTTCATACAACTAGCACAACTCCAGTGTCTTCACTGGAAAGTTATTTAGGGTTTCTGACATAAATTGAAGCAGTATATATTTTAATAGTGCACTCAAAACTGTCAAACAGATTATACAGTAGTTGCTGCTATTAATTTTTTTTTTTCTGTGTGTTCCATCAGCAATACACAGATAGCTTTGGGTCTGAACTTGTCTGATTGACTGATGGTTCAGTGAATGCACAGAAAAGGCAGAAGGCTCAGCAAATGCTGACCAGTCTATTACACACTCACAAAGCAGCCTTCAAGTTGCCATTGGTATCTGAACAAATACTCCCTCCAGAACCTCCATTATGGAAGGGGAGATACATTCTTAATGTAACTTGATGCTGCCCAGCACATTTTGGGTGCTCCACACAGGAAAACAACAGCAAAAATATGGTAAAGCTTTTTATCAGTCTGTGAAAATACAAATTAAATTTACTGCTAAATGCATTGAAAGCATTTTTACATTCACCAAAGGCAAGAAATGCGTAAGTACTCCTACAGACTATATTATATAATTCCTCTTGGGATTTTATAAAGCACTATTGATCTCTCTTGCACAGTGCTTGTCTCATGCCAATATATAAAATTAATTCAGAAAAAAATAAAAAATATAGACCTAATCTGATTTTGTGGTGCAATAGGATACTATACTCTAATGCAGAGGGTGTACATATTTACCCATGGCAAGAGTGAAAATCATGCTATTTCTATAGCAGGCATGAAGTTTTTCTGTGGCATCCAGTTAGTAGCTGGAAAGTCTGCCTCAGACATCAGTGAGGAAAGTATGAACAATGTCACTTCAAGTGAAAAAAAATTTAAGCATTTAGCTCCTGAGAATTTAGATTTCTCTTATTTTTCACACACTGCACTGCTCTGGTAGTCAGTTGAAGACATAAATATATGCTTCTTTCTAATGTCTTGATCATCTTATAACAGAACAAAATTATATATATATAAAAAAATCTCTTTTAAGTTATTAGGTAACCTATTTGTTCTTTTTCTCAATCCTCTCTTTGTCTTTCTTTTTTTTTTTTTTTCCCCTCTGTTTTTGTTTTAAACATCCTCACCATAACTTTAAGGCCAGATCCAAAAGGGTTAGTCATTTGAAGTGAAAGAGAGGCCAGGTGCACCTAGCATTGTCCAAAACAAGTCCTGATAATCCCTGGCCTTCTCCCAGGAGACAGGTGCTCCATCCTCACCTCATGGTTAGGATCTTTTCCTGAGAGGTTGGATGTGGCCTTGAAGGGCCTGTTTCTAAGGAACCACCCACTTCCCAGGTAGTGGGAATTAAAGGGAAGGCAAAATTAAGACCTTCAAGTCTCATGACCAACAGCAGCCACTTTCAGGAGCAGGTCTGGGGTTGTGATTTCCCTCCTGCCTTCCTCAGTGAGATGCTTGGCCTTGGAGTGAGGGTGGTGTTCCACTGAGATCACTAAAGGAACAGAATGAAGACTGATCTTCAATGCTGCTTTGCACTGGAGCTACCAAAGTGGCATTAAAATGATATAAAGTCATCACTGACACTCTCTCACAGAAAAGTCTTAGAAATCAGCACAAACCTTTCCTTTTTACCTGAAGTCAGGTGAAAGTCAGGACAAGTCAACCTCAAACATTAACCCCTCTCTCAAATGCTAAATGCACTAGAGTTCTGCCTTACTGTGAGAGTGTCAAAAGTTGTGCCAAGTGTAGATCTGTCTGCTTTTATTGTCACCAGGAGCTGTGACAATTTCATTCCTGTATGTACATTCCAGTGGCAAAAAAGAATACAAAAATTAAACATTGCAAAGCCTTGGAAGACTAGTCAAGAAGTGACTTGGATTTGCTTAGGGGTTTATAATCTAGATTTTGATATGAAAACTGTTATTCAGGTAAATCAATTGTGTTCAGATTAGATGTTGAAAAACTGTAATTTTGTTATATTGTTTTGGATTAAATTAGCTTACTACAACAAAAGTTATCTGGAGGATAGCCTTATATTTTGCAAAAAATACTATTGCTCCTTATTCCTAAGGGCCACATTCACTAAAAATAAATTTATGCACTAGGGAGGAAAGTATGATTACATTACGAATATTTACTTCTTACTCACAGACAAAACTCATGAGTGAAAACATGCCTTGCACCCACAAATGGGAGATTTGTTGACTGCAGGCCTTCACTTCAGAGATCTGCCCTCTCATGGTTCCTTCTTCCCTCAGTGGGAGAAGTAGAAACCTACATTAGGTGGGATGGGCCTTGTCCTCCAGGTAGGTCTTCCAAACAAGTGTGCCTCCTTGAATTACGCTGCAGACAGGCTGTCTCTTGCCTGGTCTCCTCCCAAACGTGATGATGCTTAGTTCCCAGATCTGTCTTTAATTTTGGAAGAGAGTGTATAGGGGAGGGAAACATGAATCTGCATAAAAGTGTTGTACTTCACTTCCTATACGGTAAAAGTAGAAGACAGTGGAGTAAAGCTTTTCTTCTGTTCTGAAGATAAAGCAGTTAATCATTGAAGCAGAAGGATGATTGGAGTATAAAACCACTGGAGATAAATTCTATGAAGTGTGCACACAACTTTAGTGAATCTGGCCCTAGGCAGCACAAGTTTGCATCAGCTGAAAGCTCTTGAGCTTTCCCTAAAATAATGAATTGTAAACGAAAGCAAAGTGGGACAGATTCTCAGTTGCCTGGTACCTTGCAGTTATATGAAGGGTGTGCTTCACACCAGTTTGCACAGGCTTGAAAGGTCATGCAAGGACAAGGAAGAATCGGTCCCACTAGCTCACTGCTCCAAAAGAATTTAAAGTACGTGTTTTAATGTCTGACACTCTTCTCTTCCTCCACCCTTTGATTTCAACAGCACTCGCAAACAAAATTACATGATGAATTTTTCACGGCAACATGGGCTCAGGCATTTCTACAACAGAAGACGAAGGTCACTTAGACGATATCCATGAAGAAACGAGAAATTTATTTTTTTTCCTCCCAACATGTGATGTGTTGCTTTCCATTCTTTAAATCTAGCACTGCGTCTGGTATCAGGACTTTTCTGCAGCTGGCTTGGTGAATAACTGAAAGCCTTTCTGAAGACAGAGTGTACACCACTTTTTCGCACTGTGAACTAATGAGAAGTGACTTATTTTCTCATAGGTAAATGTTTTAATGTTGATGTGTCTGTGAAAATTGTGATCTGTTGTAATATCAGTTACAGTGGCAGTATTGGAAGTAAGCAACTAATTCTGTTTAACAGGAAAAAAAAGTTTAAGCACAAAGACTTTTCAGATTTTATGTTTATAAAAACCTACATACTAAGTACAGAATTTAACATCCTTTGTCACATAGGTATTTATGTGCACTGTATTTCAGCTCTGTGTCATTTTATATGATTAAGTTATCATTGTTTGTCCTCTTTGTATTCTCTTCTACAACATGACACATTGGCACTGTATTTACTTGTTTTGTTGTTGTAATATTTTTGCTGCTGATTTTTGGGCTATTTACCTTCTTACGAAGCGTATTTTAAAAAATCATCAAAGTACCTAATCCAGAAGATAATTGCAAGAGTAGTTGTAAAGGCGTTGATATCCTTTGGTCTTATTCTTTGATATGTCTGTTGGTTAGCATTGTTTTGTGGATAAAAAAAAAAAAGAATGCTTGACATTAAACTTTTTTCTACTAAGGAGCTGTGGATTAAGCCCCAAACAGAATTTCCCAATTCCCTATCTAAATGTAGTCAGTTCTCTGAAACTGATTTACTTACAGTAACTGCCATTTGGTGTCTGTAGTAATGAAGTGATTTGTAAACAGTGAACGTTTCATTGTGTTCTCTTTGGTGTTTGTTTCTATTGCGGGTCATGTTTGTATCTTCTGATAAAGTTGTATCTACACCAGCAACGTTATAATGCCCCTATAGCCCTAAACTGTCTATTATCATAAATAAAATGCTTCACTTTATGGTGAACCAACCTAAAGATCCATGCTTCAATAAAGACAATGTCAATAAAGAATTCTGATGTTAGATTTTTCAAGCCATGAGAGCTTTACATGAAATCATAAACCAAATTCTTCCACTCCATACCTAGATTCTAAAGCAAACATAAAGGGCAATTTTTAATATTTAGTACAACACACTTAACAGCACTTTGTAAATAACACAAACCAAGAGATCTTCCTAGTCCCACCTATGGGCATAACATGGTCCTTGGAACCAGTCATGGTGCAAGGAATGAAGCAGAGCCACAGACCAATCCACACTCCCACTTCATCTGCTCCAAAATGCAGTGTGTAAACCACTATTTCCAAGCCTTGAGAACTAGAGTACAGCACATAAGGAGCCTGGTTCCAAACAGCCAAAATTGCCAATTCTTAGAATCACAGACCCATTAAGATTGGAAAAGACCTTTAGCACTGAGTTGAACTGTTAACCCAGCACTGCCAAGTCTACCACTAAACCATGTCCCTAAGCACCACATCTACATGTCCTTTAAATGTCCTTTAAATACACGTCCAGGGATGGTGACTCCACCACTTTGCTGGACAGCTTGTGCCATGCCTGACAACCCTTTCAGTGAAGAAATTTTTCGTAATATCCAATCTAAACCTCACCTGCCCTGTTTTAAGGCCATTTCTTCTTGTTCTACAGTTTGCTAGTTGGGAGAGGAGACGGATCCCCATCTCACTACAGCCTCTTTTCAGGTAGCTGTAGAGACCAGTAAGGACCCCATGAAACACCTTTTCTTCAGGATAAACAATCCCAGTTCCCTGAGCTTCTCCTCACCTCCTTATCATACCTGCTATCCTCCTTCCTCATGTTTATCTGCTTCTGGCACCACACTGTTCTGAACAATAATGGTGTTTGTTACATATTTATATTCAGCCATGTAAAAATGACACACATTTCATTTTTAAGAGCCTTTTGATCAAAGGTATCAGAAAAAACGGAGGTCATTCAGTGACCAAGTAGTCAACACCTCGGCTTGGTCAAAATTATGTGACAGACCTTTGGCTGACCTGGAAACTCCCTGTAACAGTCCAGCCTCCTGCAGATGCAAACTCACTGTAATGTTCTGGAGAACCATGTGTGTGCTTTCAATCCTTGAAAAGAGATAAAGGATCTATTCAGTGAAATAGCAGGAAGAAAAAACATGAGGTTATTAAAGAATATAATAGCTTAATGTTTGAGCAAGCAGTTTTAAAATATTGTAATAAGAGTTTTGCCCATTGAACAAACAAAAATGCAAGATCTAAACACTCCTATTTTTTAAGATAATTTTATTTGTTCTAATATGTCAATAGAAGGGTGGTAGTTCAACCTAAAATGCATGTGCAGCTAGTGTGTTGCCAGGGAATTAATTTATTTTAAAGACTTTAGATACAATGAGACATTTCACCTGACTTCTCTTGCCAGGCAAGAGACCGGCATAATCAGAGAAGCTGCTTTCACAGTTGTATTCATTTCCTTTGAATAATGTATGTAATCATGACTACAGTGGAATCCCATGAGGCATTTCACCCCAACTCACTACAAACTGTGCACCAGCTTTTCTCTTCCTTGCCGGTAGATTCATTAGAGATATTGTCATTTGCCCTTTCCAGATTCCAGTAAGTTCTTCCATACACTTTTTCCATTCCTACAATACCCCGTGTGGCATACACATACAGTATACTCAGTAAATGTGCTTTTTCTATTTTTCATTACATATGACTGAAAACAATGAGTCATCTGACATTAAACAGTTATTAAAATATCAAGGGTGACACAATACATAATCAATGGCAATAAAACTGTGGCACTGCTATAAAATGTACTAATAAGCTTATCTACTGGTATAAAACTTTGGCAGGCATATGGAAATTGACTTTTAGTCCTTTCAGTATGCCTTACAGTTTTCCTCATTTCTCCTAGCAGCTCACTAATCCATGTTCCAATAGAATAAGGAGAACATAAGAGAAAATAAATAAAAATACATGAAAATGAAGCTCTGACCCACTGGAGTTCCTGGAATAACCAAAACCTGAAGTTCTCATAATTTTGCCTAAATATTTTTCTCTTGGGCTTGCTTCAGCCAAAGATGATAACATTATCTTAACGGGAGGAGTATTTCTGAAGGACCAAATCAGGCTTTGTATGAACTAGATGATTTAGAGAAATGGGTAGAAATTAAATAACACAGCAAATGCATTCAACGACAAGACATTGTCAAACAGCAAGGTACCAGCACAAAAACTGGATAAATATCAGACTAGGCAACAAAACTATAGAAGGGGAATCAACAGCATAAAGCAGTTTTTAAAAATGCCATTTTGCATTGCATTAATAGAAATGTTTATGGTAAAAACCATATAAAAATGTTTATATACAGTAAATATAAATATGGGGGCCAGTGCTGTAAAGTAGACAGTTGTCAGCTGTGGAAACCTTAATTTAAATACAGATGTAAACAAGTTGGAGAGACTGCAGAGTACAGCAGCAGAAACAAGACCCTTGAACCCATGAGCTTCCAAGTAGAGAGAGTTGTTTAGTCTAGAAAGGAAAAGCATTTGGAAAGAGACATGACAACATCCATAAACATGGATCTGTGCTTTATTTACTTGCTATCCCTTCAGGGTAAATGTTATTGGGTGGAAATGCTGCCACAGCAACACCTCATCATTTATCCAGTGGGCAATGGGGGTTGGTTATTATCCAAGCAGGAAACCAGTGTGAGGCCCCAGATAAACCCTGCTCAGTTCAGCTCTGTGGCACAGTTTAACTAAACATGACTCAACACTGGAGGAATAGGAACAAGCCAGCTGTAGAGGGGAGCTGCCTTCATCCTGAGCTGCTGAGGGAGCCTCAACCAAATGAGGCCAGCAAAAGGGCTTGCCTAAGTTAAACATGTCCCTAAAGAGCTCCTCAAGAGCTGTTAGCAATCAGGAGCAGCTGAGGCCATGCAACCACTTGCAGTACATCTGTGCAGGAGCAGACAGAGCACCCACCACTCACAGGTGGTGGATCTGCTGATGGAAGAAAAGACCATGAGGTCTGTGGCTGCAAATATACATACGGGTGATGTGTGGACGAACAGCCTGGTGTTCTCCTCTGTTACTGCTGTATGTTGTTTCTGCATGTTGCTTTTCTTCCCCATGTTATTTTGGTTCAGCTCAAGGGACTGAGCTGGCAGTAAGCCTAAGGACTTAGGCCCATGTGTGGCTAATTCCACAGAGCCTCATGGGGAAAGTTTTGGCTGGCACGCAGCAAGGTGGGGCCCAGTAAAAATGCTATTCCAGGACTGGAGGAATACTTTACTGTACTGGAATATGCTGATAAATGCTGGGTTTATAGTTTGAATTTGTACTTCTTTTAACAAAAAGCAAGTTTCATAAGCTTCTTTTTTAAAAAAGAAGAGGATGTGATTGTGCTTTCGAGCTCTGCTGCTTGGGGGAGATCTGTGGAAGTTAGTGGCAAAGAAGCTCTTTCAGAGGGCTTGGCTGTTTCCCTGATTGCCTCTGGGCCAAAGGCAGAACTCTGGGAGGTACTGGGTAGTCAGATGTGTCAGGGTTACTTCTGCATTAAGATGACATTGCTGATACCCTCAGGTCCCTCTTTCCCTGCACACTGACTGTACAGATACACTCCAGCCTTCTGCTGATTCCCTGGAGCTCCAGGTGGGCTAGAAACAGCAGGTGCAAAGCCATTCAACTGGCTTATACTCACAAATGGACACCTAGCTTAGCTGATTAAAAATCTCACCCTTCTCAGGAAATATCTTAAAATTATTTGAGTTCAGACACTTTCAAGGAACTCTGCAAGGCAAACAGGAAAGTGTACTAATGTTTAGGCCTCTGCCAGAATAATTGTGTTAATATGGACAATAACAAAGCTTGACATGACTAATGTGCCTGTTTAGGATGTGGGTAGTAACTAATTAACAGCAGCATTTTGAGAACCAAGCCTACTGCCACTGAAATCAGTGGGAAAATCCCTGTAAATATAAACATGTTTCACTTCATATGGAGATGTTCACTGCAACTTTACTAATTCAACTGGTTTGGCCTGTCCTAGGACCTGTATAAGACTCCATGCTCAAATATATACAGGGTTTTTTCTGCTTTAGAAAGTTGTCTCATTCTTAGAAGATGTAGTTAGGACACAATGGGGAGTGACCCAGTTGATGGAGCCAATCTGACCCAGTTTACTAATTTGGGATGTTCCATGTGGGATGTGTATGGCAATGACACAGTCAGGAACATCAGAAGTCTTCGTGCTCCCCAGCCGGTCAGCCACCTCCCCTGCCCACACTCACCATCAGTGGCTGTTGGGGGAAGGTGAGAACCAAACAGCCCGACACTGGAGCTCTAAGCAGCTGTGAGCACTGGATCTGGCCTTTGGCAGCACCTCACAGCTCTTCTTATGCTGTTGGAGAGCAGTGGCTCCCACTCCTCCATCCCCTGTGAGCCAGATGAGCCCTCAAAGCTCACACTGAGCCTTCTGTTATCACACAGCTCCAGTGGCGTGTGTGCGCCCTTAACATTCCACAGTTATCCTCCACAGGAGTGTTTTTAGTCTCTTCAATTGTCCACATTGTTTATTATGTATTAACTTTCCCTCCCTTTTCTTGTTTTGACCAAAAATCCTCTTTTCATCTTGTTGCTATTGAGTTCAGCACCATATTAATCCCTGTCCTTCTCTCAGAGTTGAAGAACTGCAGCATCTTTTATTATTTTAGACAATACTGGAAAGAGGCAATAAAAAGAACTATGAACCTTCAAGTGCGTCATGCTAAAATGCGCCCAAGAAAATAAAACCAGCCTGTATTTAAATGCAACCATTGACACAATTAGTGTAACATAATCCTCAGTGTGGATTACTGGAGCATTCAAAATTATTTTTACCTGCATGGATTTTTCCAGCAGGAAATCTGCTATTCTCATGTTTGTTTCAGGCTTTCTCCTCTCCCTCCTTTTCGTGCAGGATGTATAAGCAGGTCTGTCTCTGGTATGTTACTGCAACATAAGTTTTACTGGCAATAAAGCATTTCAGAATTTCTGAACATCAGTGGTGAAGCCACACCTTCATAAGTTAATTATACCTGCATTCTAACACAGGCTACAGATGTTCAAGTTCAGAAAAAAATAGATTGTGGATAAATAACTATGAATCAAAAAAGATGTTTTTCCCAAAGTATCTCCACTTACCCAGTTCTGTATAACAACAGCATCCAATATCATTCTATGTGACGTCTGATGTATGCAGGATTTTGTAACATATCACTCTGAAACTGTGCATCAAAATGCTGATCTGTTACAGCCTGTTTTGGATAAACAAATTTCATCTTTAAAATGCAACAAGCACCACAGTGCACCTCAGCACCACACCCACACAAAACCAAACAAGTCATGTCCTGCACGTTGTTCACTGCCGGCCAGAGCCCACCCCATGCTCCCCAGGTGTATTTTTATATTGAAAGCACAAACAAATTACATTTATAGTATATATTTCATACGTGTCTGCATCTATCTGAGGTTCAATAAGGCAAAGGGCCAGGTCCTGCACTTGCAGCAACCCCATGCAGCATTCCAAGCTGGGGAAGGAGTGGCTCGAGAGTTGTTGGGGTTGCTGGTTGAGTGGCTGAACATGAGCCAGTTGTGTGCCCAGGTGACCATAGAGGCCAATGGCACTTTGGCCTGTATCAGTAACAGTGTGGCCAGCAGGGCTGAGGCCGTGATCATCGATCATCCCCCTGTACTCAGCACTGGTGAGGCTGAACGTCGAGTGCTGTGTTTGGTTTGGGGCCTCTCGTTTTAAAAAGGGCATTGGGGTGTTGGAGCGTGTCCAGCAAAGGGCAACAAGGCTCAGGAAAGGTTTAGGAAACATGTCTTACAGGGAGCAGCTGAGAGCTGGGGTTGTTTAATCTCCAGGAGGCTCAGGAGGAACCTACAACTCCCCAAAAGGAGGTTATGGTGAGGTGGGGGCCCGTCTCTTCCGTTGTGCCTGCACTGAGAAGACCAGAGGAAATAGCTGAGACAGGGGAGATTCAGATTAGGTATTAGAAAAACAATTTTCACTGTTAGGGTGGGCAGACGTTGGAATAGGCTGCCCAGGGATGTCGTGGAGTCACCATCCCTGGAGGCGTTCAAGAGGCGTCTGGATCAGGAGCTGGGTGATACGGATTAGTGGTTTACTGGTTACAGAGATGGTGCTGAGCGGACTCGCTGACCGTACAGCTCTTCACCATCCCCCTACGATTCTACGGCTCCCCGCCTCAAGGAGGGGCCGGGGCAGCCCCCGCCGGTGACACCACGGGGGCGGGCGGGGCAGCGCGCGCGCAGGCCGCGCCGCCGGGGGCGCGCTCGGCCCCGCGGCACCCTGGGACTCGTAGGCCGCGGCGGGGACGCGCCTGGCGGGGGCTGCGGAGGGGACTACGAGTCCCAGGCGCGGCCGCGGCCGCGGGGCGGGACGAGGCGGGGGCCGGTGCCCGCCCGCACCCCGGGGCTCCTCACCTTGGAGCCGAGCGGCGGCTGGAGCAGCCGGGCTGGAAGGAGGCGGCGCCGGGAGGTGAGCGGAGCGCGGCCGGGCGGGCGGGGGTGAGCGCGGCGTGGGGGGACGGTGGCAGAGGGGTCCCTGCTGAGCGGATCCCTCTCCCCCGGGAGCGGATCCCTCTCCCCCGGGAGCGGATCTCTCTCCACCTCAGCGGATCTCTCCTGAGGGACCGTGATAAGCGTCGCTCGGGTCAGGCGGTCCCAATGCCTGCGGCTCCAGCTCGGTCACCCCGGCCCGGGGGTGGCCTAGGGGTCCTGTCCCCGCTCCCTTCGCCCCCTCACCCCGGCCGGCTCCGGGAGCCGCCGGAGCATCGCGGGCGGTGTCGGGGGCGCCGGGGCAGCCCGGTGCGGTCGGCGCCCCCTCAGCGCGGGGGCTCCCGGGCAGCGGCCGCGCCGCTGTAACTGTAGAACACGCGGAGCGCCAGAGGGGAAACCAGGGGGAGGTTGAGAGATCAGTCATTTCCTCGTGAGGTGGCCGCAACCCTCCGGCTTTGGGCTGCGAGCTGTCGGTTTGGGTCGGAGCGACTCTCCCGAGAAGTCTTGTAACAACAAGAAATAACTTCTTTGCACTTTATTGCAGTAGTTTCAACCCAAAGATCCTCAAAATCTTTCCGAAACCTCGATTGAGCTATTCCCTCCCTCACCCTCTCGCTCCCCGTCTCCTGCCCCTCCAGTTTTCAGCCACAGAACGAGATTTTGCCTTTCCCTATGTCAGTGTTTTTCAAGTTCTGGTTCACGAACTGTGGGAACTTTTTGAACTCCTTGCAAGGGATCAGTGAAGGCAACTAGGAAAAGCCAGTCAGAAAAGTAAGTAGGCTTAAAATTGGTTGTGCTCATGCCGGTGCTCCTGTTTCCAAACTTTGAATTGTCTGAACATTGAAATATGGTTGAAAGCTGTTCTCAGGATGCTTCGAAATTTCAGATAAGCCAGGCAGCTGCAAACATTTAGAGATAGTGCAGTAGTAAGGAAAAGGAAAAAACATTAGATTACTGCAATTATTTCTGCTGATGAGTCAGCAGAATATACATTCAGAATTCTTCACATCTATTCCAGTAACGCAATTGTACAGCATTGGTTTGGATGTGGATGACTGACAGCAAGGGTGTGGGCACTGGAATTTTTTGGCTGAAGGTTTCACAAAGGAAGACTAAAATCTGCAAACAGACATTTAAAATGTCTTTTACTAAGTGTGCAGTAAAAGGTATTTTGGGTTAACAGGTGTCTTGATTTATATAACAGAATTTTCATAACTAAGATGCTACTTTACTAACCGCTGTAGAAATAGAAAAACTAAGGTAATTAACCGTACAGTTTCAGAAGCAAGCACATGCAGGTGACTTGCACTGAATTAACCCTGTGAGGATCAGCTCTTGCCTTCCTCAAGAGGTAGCAACACACTTCAAAATACTTAGTTTATGACACTGCTAAGCCTTCCTAGGACACAATAGACATTCCAGTTCTGCGTTTGGCAGTATTTCCGAAGTGAAGTATTTTATCAGTTGTCTTGCACTGTATTCTGAAACATCTCTGAAATAGAATGTGGAAAAGGTATAGAGAGAGATGGAATATCACACATGCAAAGCTGCTGTTGGTAGCTGATAAAGCATATTAATTTGCAATAGCATTTACCTCATTCTACAGGCTTGAGGGTATTTAATTCAGCAGTCTCATGCTGAAAGCTGAATTACGTGTAAAGGTATATTTGTGGGAGGAGCTGGGACAATATCTGGAAGCAGATTTCACTGAAGGAAAGCTCTAAGGCCAGGAATTAAAAAACCCTGCTGCTACTTCCATGCTTGGATCCTGATCACTAAACTGTATTTCCTGTGTTTGAGTAATCTGTATGGGGCTGATACAGCTTTTTATTTATACTGTAGAAACTCTGGGCAGGGTAACAGTTTTCCTAAAGGCTGATATAATTTAAAAAAGTCAAGATGACTGAGCATGATCCAGGTGAGAAGCCTAGGAAATTATGACATTTTTAGACTCTGGCACAAACTGAGCCCTGATTTCTAAGCTGAGTGCTTACTAAAATGCTCCATTGGGTTCAGCCATCAGCTCTTAAAACTTGGAGCATTAGACAGCTACTGAGTCTTGCCTTCTGTTTGGAATTTCTAGTCCATTACTGTAGTTTGAATCAGTTTTTCATAGGTATAGTAGTCTGTCTCCCAAAATGCAATGCTTTTAGAACTTAAATATTCCAAAACCACGTGGAAAGTTGGTGGTTATGTAATGTGATGCTAAACTCATGCAGTACTGAGGCACAGGTCTAGCGCGTGGCTGCAGTACAGTTGTTCTTTTGCTATCAACTTGAGAAAGAAGAACTGAACATGTGTTTATCTGCTGTGACTATTATTATAGTATAGACAGACCATTATTGTCTTAAACTACTATTTATTTGGGCTGTAACTGTAGCTTGTGTAAATGTGACCAAGACTTCTGTGCAGCCAATGAATTGCACAGAGAAGCAGAGAGTCCTTCGAGCTCTGCTGCCTCTCTTGGTCTGTATCTTACGAGCTGCTGGGTTTTTTCTATTTTATCACTGATGTAATTTTTCCATAAGAACTCATTTTCTGAGGCGTGTGTTTTTCTGTCTGGATCGTTTGGTAGATTTGCAGCTTTTAGCAGAAGACTGTGCTGAAGCTAAAACCCTCAAGTTCTAATTAGCCTACTGAGGTCCCAGTTCAGTTTAATGAATTAAACACCTGCCTTATTCTGATGAGTTTCTTTCCCTAGATCTGTCAGCCAGCAGAATGTTGTCCTGCTAGATCACATCTCCAGATAGTCTTTCTTGATTGTTTATCTAATATGGCTACAAGATGTGCTGTTGCTGTTATTTTATAACTAGTTATCTGTAGCTTTTTCTTCCTCAGAAGTACAAGCAGCAGTGAAGTGGAGATCTTGTATTTTCCATGTGCCCAGGTAATGAGAATGTCTCTTTGTTTATAGCTATGTCAGGTATTTCCATGGGTCTGAAGATATGGCTCTAAATTTGTGCAGGCAGTTAAATGAGTTTTGCAAGTCAGTTGCCTTTATAGGATTTAGGTTTTATTTATGGTTTTAAGAGTAAACATGAATCACTGGCCTATGCAAAAACTTGAAGTACTGTTCTCAAAGACTTGCATTAACTATTTCTGTTATTTTGTGGAAGACCTCCCATGTGACAAACAATAGTGTGATTGCCCTTTTGGAAGTTTTATTACAGTGAATCTGTATTTTTACTGCCTGAGTTGGATCTTTCTCTCGAGCCTTCTCTGAAAACTTACCAGTTCTGCACAAGTGGTGGATTGAGTTTTACTGCTCTGCTTCGACTGTTGCATACCATTTTGTATGTCCAGATTTGTTTGTGTTCTTGTGTTGTTAAGAGTTACTGGGGTTTTTTTTTAGCTAATTAATAGATTTTAATCCATTAATTAAAAGCCTGAGGTTCTGACACGTTGACTGGACTAGAGCTAAGGTCAAATTGCACACTTTTATTTATTTTATGGAAATCAGGTTCTGAGGCAGGGCTGGTACTCTTGAGAACTCCTCAAAAATACTGTCATAACTAACCTCTCATGCAAGGTCAGATGGGGCTTTGTGCAACGTGGTCTAGTGGAAGGCCTGCCTGCCCATGGCCGAGGGGTTGGAACTGGCTAATCTTTAAGGTCCCTTCCAACCCAAATCATTCTATTATTGTAAAGCACAGACAGAATTTTTCAGTGCAAATAAAATATTGCAGTGTTTGTTTAAAATGTCCTTGTTGGAGTTCAGCCGAGTAGGGCCAGATCAATTAAGCTCAATTAAGGATTGAGCTGAGTAAGCATTAACAAAATTTCAATTTGAGACACTTGTTTTTCATGGAGCAGAATTCAGAACTCCATATACCATCTAGGAGAAAACTTGGGCTGCTGCTCAGAGGTGCCCACTGGAGCTGCCTATTCGTGTTCTCACAGAGCTCTGCCAAGGTCAGGCATATCTGAAGAGTTACATCAGGAACAAAGCTACAGATCTTTCACTGGTACAGGTGTCTGTAATATCTTCTCTGAATATAGAAGTTTTGCTGCTGCTGTCATAACTTCATGGCATAGCATGGTTCAAGTCCATTCCCAGAGAAAGCTAGACCTGAGTTAATTTACCACTTTAGCATGTTGGCATCTAATGCGCATCTCATGCTTTACCAGGATCCTGCCAAAGCTTTGTGGTTTTGACATAACGTTGATTTCTAAGCCCACCCTATTTCTTTCAGGTGTGTTTACCTTCTGTGTCTGGTCCATTGCATTTTTCATTTTGAAATTTTGTACTATACTTCTTTTTTTCTTGTTTTCAGTTCTGTATTATATATTTCTGGGTTTGTTTCTTTGCCAGTTTCATGTTTAAAAGAAATATTTATGATCTGTTTTTTCACTGTGACATTGCAGTGCGATAGATGGTGCTTCATTTATGTCCATATAGCTGAACAGGTGACCTGAGTGTTTAACTAACTACAGATGTAGCGAGTCTGATTTTTCTTGTTCCCTCCTTTCTGGTGACATTTGTATCTTTTTCATATGTGTTCCTGAGAAAGAAAGGTTCTTGCAAGAAGTCATAAGAACCTTTCTTCATTTCATTTGATGATTCTCAGCCCAAATACTCTTGTTGCTCTCCCAGTTCCTTCATCATGACACCTTATTTCAGTGTTAGCTCTTGTAGGAATCCATTCAGTCAGGGTTGTTCTGCCAAACACACTTGGTGAATCAGTTGGAGAACTCTTCAGCTGTATAAGGGTTGGACTTTTTGCTTGTGCAGTTAAGAACAGACATGGGGCTGTCTCACATTAAGGTGAAAGCTCTGTCATCAGCCACCGAAGAAATACAGAGCCATAAGGTGAGCTGCAAATAAAGTGGGGGGTTGCTGTGAAATACTTGTTAGAGAAACTTCTCTACCTGTTAATTTTAAATGAAATTTAAAATATTTCAAGGAATAGCAGTGTTGGCCTGTGTTTGTTGTGCACTCATGGCCTTTGTATGTAACCTTGGCATCAAGATGTTGAGGAAGGTTATTCCCACTGTCTGACACTCACCCTCAGAACATGAAGCAGCATTCTTAAGTACATAGGAGACAGGAGAATGCCATCACTTGGATAATATTATCTTAGCCAAGCAACAGTTGCATAAATGGGGGCAGAATCTGTCCTAAGTCACATCCTACTCACTGCTGGGGTAGGATTTGGTTTGATACTTAGTCCACAAAAGATATACTCAGAAAACTCCCTCCTTTCCCAGGGAGTGGCTTCCCTATGCTGAAGTTCTTTGTTGCCTTTCAGAAGCATCAGTTCTTCAGGAATTTCTTCAGGCATGGCAATGACTGTAGCCTGTTCTGCAGAGGGACAGATCCTTTCAGAAAGTGTTAAGAAGAGAGCCTTTTAGAGGATCCTTGGAGACTTTTCAAAACCTTATGTTAGTTAAGTTTTTCAGCAGTGAAACTGGAATATTAATTTACATTCCCATTCTAAACTCTCTTTTTCCCTCTCCCCAACCCAGTCGTTTTCTCCTGTGACCACACAGTGTTTTACTATCCTTCAGCTTCCTCTCTGACTTGAGAGGTTTGCACTGTAAACATGATGACTGACATAATTTTGGTTATAAATAACAACCTTCTATTTTTTTTGTTGTTTATTTTTAGCTTGATGCAGCCCTTGAGAGGCTAGTGATGTGTGTAAACAGGGTTCATGAAGCAGACACGTAGGGGTGGCTCTTCTGCAGAAGGGAGTGTGTCACAGAATCATGTAACTTCTCCCTTCTGCACAGAAACTTGCTTCATGTCTGCCTGTTCCACGTTGCCTCAAGTTGAACCAGCTGCTACAGATCGTTGGTGCACTGAGATCACATGAAGTATAGAAATTATTCTGGCTGAACTTGGTGTGTATGTATTATCTTGAGTTATTTTCTCTCCTGTGATCAACTGGAGCTTTGTGCTGAAGACTGCTCCAGCAAAGTTTTTGGCAGTGGACTGTCTCTGGAAAAATGAAACTGGCTAATGATTACCTGTCTCTGGGGTGCTGTACATCCTTATCAGTCGGCTTAAGCACAACAAAGGGGTCATCAGCCATGATACCGTTCTGATTAACTTACCTGATTCACTACCAGTAGCTACTGCTTTTGGCAAGGGGAACGAGGATGGCAGTTCAGACCCAAGGTCGTTGAAGTCACAAAAAGCAGGAATAGGAATGATCATACTGCCATGGGTTCTCATGGTTATCGGTGTGTTTGCACTGGAAACAGAAGCCATCTCTTATCTGTATCTCAGAGGGAAGGAGACCAGTGTTCTGCTGCTCAAAGTGCTCCAGGTGTTTGTCATGTGGAATTGATTAAACAGCTCAATCATCATAATAGGTTTCTAAAACATTCTCTTGTTGAAAACAAACATAAGATTGCTGGGTGATAAGAGATACCATTAAGATACTAATGAATTCATTAGTCCATGGAGTAAATCTTTGGAGGCTAAAGTATTTTTTGACAAGGAACATGAAATATAAATTACCCCTTATCAGTTACATAATCTTTTTTTAATATTTATAAATACATGTGTCTGATTTGTTAACATTTTGAGACCTCACATGTTATTACTGTGCTCTTTTCAGTGGATATGATCAGTGCATTAGAGGAAAATTTGTCATACTGAATCCAACAGCCTGAGGAAAGTGAGGCTGCTGCTCCATATCCCCAGGTTCAGCCAGGCCAGAGGCTGAAGGTGTATTCCCCACAAACACACACACACACAGAACACATGTACACAACACTTTTACATATAGACGTGGCAAGTCATGCAGATGAGACAGGCAACACCTGCCTCATCCCCTCCCCTCTCTGGCTAAGCAGGATGGAGATCCAATAGTAAGAATGTATGTACTTATGTAGAAATAAACACACACACACATGGACAGGGTGGATCCCTCCAGCACCTGGGCTCAGACACCCAATCTCCCCTGTTGCTACTTCATCCCTTCTCCCCAGTGCTGGCAGCCGGGCATGTGAGCCCTCAAGGCTGTAGCCCCTCTCCAGTTGTTGGTACAGACCATCACATGTGCGCACATGGGGCTGGCTAGGTGCCAAGAGCTGCCCCCACCCCGTGCGCTTACTCTTACAGGTAGGCACATACTTTCACACCCAGAGCAGGCAGGGACTGCACTGGTCCCGTAGCTGAGCCTCGTGTGCTGCTCTGGACTGGTGGAGGTGAGCTTTTGATAGGCTGATGGCTCATGTGGTGGATCTGGCAGTAGCCCAGAAGGATATTATTGTGTCTCCATTCTGCTGTTATTCCTCTGAGTACCTGTGGGTGTGCAGAG
Source organism: Pseudotriccus pelzelni (assembly GCA_035584735.1). Classification (NCBI taxonomy): domain Eukaryota; kingdom Metazoa; phylum Chordata; class Aves; order Passeriformes; family Tyrannidae; genus Pseudotriccus; species Pseudotriccus pelzelni. The sequence continues at coordinate 11,713,568 of JAWMRA010000041.1, read as the reverse complement.
AAGTTGTTATCATACAACCCAACACAGTTTATGTAGCCACCTCACCTTTCTGTGAAGAGTGGAAATTTTGCCTGTCTAAAAGCGGCATAGAAATTTAAGGTCTTGGGTTTTTTTATTTTTTCCCCCTCAAAATTTCACTACTGGAGTTAATTTCTTAGATTACGATTTATGCAAGGAAAATTCTGTTTGTTTCACAAGTTATTTCTAAATTTGAGAAGTTTACAAGAAGACTTCAGGTCTAGACAATCCAGTGGTTAGTGGCTTTAGTGGGAGTAGTGGAGAAGGATGATAAGCACAGTCCAGGAAAACTAGGAGAACACATTCCTTATGACCCCACCCAGTCATTTTACACCTTTGTGCTTGTTTTAAAAAACAAAACTTTGTACATATGACTCAAGGTGAAAAGTGGAAGGGCATGGGGCACTGGGGAATGAGGCCAGAGAGGAAAGAAAGAAATGAGCGAACATGTGGTTCCTAAAATCACCTGGGTTTGTGTCTCACCTCTTCAGACAGCAGGAACAGACCTTGCAATAACTCTGCTTTTCCGTGCGCATTTGGCAGAACATACTTTATGTAGAGTGGCTGTATTTCCACAACTATTAAGTTGCTACTTAAAGCAACTCTGTACTTAGCTATCAGAAAAAAGGTTTTCTGCTCTTTTAAAACAGGCAAGGCAAGATCTGCCCCTGTTGAGTTAGGTGGTTCAGATGCATTCAGGTTAAATGCACGCGGTTAAGAGCTAAAGAGCCATTAAAGCTTCAATAGTCACACAGTACAACATTCTTTATTCTCCAATTGGATCAAAAATTATTGTCCTCTGCAAGAATCAGTGCAGATGGCTTGACAGCGCTCCTTTATCAGCTAAGACTGGGAAGAGAAAGTACTACGTTATTAGTGAGAGTGTTATAAATTCACATTTGCTACACCTTTTTTTTTTTCTTTAACACCTTCAATTTGATAATAGCAGTAAAGACATGACAGGCCTTTATCAGTCAGATAAAGAATTGCCAACTCCTAAGTCTTTTGCACACAGCTTTTAACTACTTCAGCTCAATTCTTATCTGGCTGATAAGAGTAATGGCAGTGTTTCTTATGTGTTTTTTTTAACTTTATTCTTGCCATGAAGTTCAAAGGTTGTCCGAGAGCAGTATTCCTTTATCCAGCATTGCCTATCTCTTTCCTTTGGATAAAGGTCTGTGAGTTTTCAGAAATCGTAGTGGTAAGCTTTGTCTTCATGAAAATGACAGTACCTTCTTTTGCTCTTCCTCAAGCATTCTGGAAGTGAAGGGCAAGGCTGAGTTTCTGATCCTTGGATATCTCTGTTGGCATTTTGTCCAACAGCAAACATTTGGAGAGATACTTCACCCAGTCATGAAATGCTGCTATTTTGCTACTCTATGGACAATGTGTATCATCTGTTGTAAACACAAACATCTCAGTCTTTGTTCTGTGTGTGCTTTTGCAAAAGAGATGCATGATATTAAAAACGTCAATCTTTATTGTATTACCTACAGCTTAGCATTTAAGATTGCCATGGGAGCACATGCTTATGGAGGGCTGTTAAGGTAAAGTTGGTGACATGACATGGAATACAGAACATGATATATCCATCAATAGTTATGGAGTAGATTTAGGATCTCTTTTAATGGTGTGCAATTTGTTCTTTGTGTTCTGGTATCCACTGTGACCTGTAGGCAAAGACAAGATCCAGCTGTATCCTCCCTCAAGTTTACTTTTGTGTTAGCTGGTTCTCATGATTCAGTGCAGTGTAACTTCTTTGTTCAAGCAAAACCAGAAATGTTCGATCTACAGTTTTAAAACCTTCATCCTGAGTGGTAAAACTTGGGTTGTGACCTCAGGTAGCATTTCAAACTGATGCCGCCACCTAGTTAACTGCTTTAGAGTTGAGTCTTGTTCAGTTAGTCAAATCATTCATCATTTATTTTACCATGAAAATATATAATTTATTTTACCATGAAAAACAGAGGCAGGACAAAACTGTTGTTCTGTGTATGCTCAAAGTACCTGGAAGAGTTGGAGCATTTGTACAGAACTGGAGCTCTCAAGACCTCTCCACGTCTAGATTTACATTACAAACTCGAGTGGCTCTTCCAAATATTAGCCAATCTCCTTGAAGCTTAACAAACTCAGATGTGGAAATTCAGGACCTGAATTGTCTGGGGTTAGCAGGGCACTGTCTTGTGTTGCTGTGTCTTTTGGAGCAGAAAGAAGGCAGGGTGCATGTTTTTAAAACCTTGACTAGAAACATTTTGATATTATATTCTTATTTTATTGGAGAAGTTTGGCCAAAAACAAGCCTCTGAACTGATTCGGTTTGTGTCTTTTGCCTGCAGCTGTAGTTTTTATTTGTTCTGATTTGTTTGAGTTGGTTTTCTGTTTGACTGATTAAAATTGGTTCTTAATTTGTAAATAAGGCCAGTGTTGCCAGAACACACCAATTAATTACCAGAAAAGATAGATTCTGTGTGAATAATGACATAAGGGACCATTGTGGAATCACAGAATGGTTGAGGTTTGAAGGGACCCCTGGAGACCATAGATTACAACCTCCCTGCTTAAGCAAAGTCACCTAGTCGAGGTCACCCAAAGCCATGTTCAGTCATGTTATGAACATCTCCAGGGTTGGAAACTCCAAAACCTCTGTGGGACACCCATTCCATTGTTTGGTCATGCTTGCAGTAATGTTTTTCCTCACGTTCAAACCGAATTTTTTGTATCTCAGTTTGTGCCCATTGCTGCACCAGGTATTTATATCCACTGATAAGATTTCCCCGTCCCCTCTTCCCCTCTCCAAGCTGAACAATCCCAGCTTTCTCAGCTACTCATACCATGTCATATGCTCCAATTTCTTAGTCATCTTTGTGTCCCTTTGCTGCATCCTCTTCAAGATGCCCATGTCTTTCCTGCACTGAGGAGCCCAGAACTGGACCCAGCTCTCCACATGTGCCTCTCTAGTGCTGAGGAGAGGGGAAGAATCATCCCCCCAACCTGCTGCTATCCCTGCAAAAGGCAACTGCTGCCCTGCTTTACCAGAAGGACACATCGCTGGCTTATTGTTCAAATTTGTTGTTCAGCAGGACTCACAGGTCTTTTCCTGCACAGCTGCTTTCCAGATGATTGATTCCCCAGCAGTTACTGTTTCATTGGGCTGTTTCTCCCAGATGCAGGACTTTGTGCTTCCCTGTGTTGAACTTCATGAGGTTCCTGTCTGCTCATGTCTCCAGCCCATCAAGGTACTTCCCTGCCTGACAGTGTAACCAGCTGGTACTCTTCAGTTTTGTGGCATCTGCAAGGTTGCCGAGGGTGCAATCTGTCATATCATCTGGGTCATTAATGAATATATTAAATGACATTGGCCCAAGTTATCAACTCCTGAGGTACCCCAGTAGAGATGGACCTTCAGCTGGACTTCTTGCTGCTAATCACAACCCTTTGAACCTGGCAGTTCAGCCAGTTTTCTGTCCATCTCACTGCTGAGCTAGCCCATACTTCATCATCTTGTCTTTGAGAATGGGAGACTAAGTCATACAAAGCCTTGAACAGAAGATAAAGAATATCACTGATGTTCCTTTTTCTACCAAATGAGTCATCTTATCATAAAAGGCTATCAAGTTGAAGAGACATGACTTTTTCCTTCATAGATGCATGCTGACTACTCTCAATCACCTTCTGATCCTTAACATATTTGAAAATTATTTCCAGGGTTACTTGTTTCATTATCTTCCTGGAGATCAATTTAAGGCTGACCAGCCTGTAGTTCTATAGGTCCTTTTTCTTACCAGTCTTGAAATTCAGAGTGCCATTGGCTTTCTTCCAGTCCTAAGAACCTCTCCAGTTGTCATGACCTTTTCAAAGATGGTCAAGAGTGGCCTTGCAAAGGCACTGGCCAGCTCCCTCATGGGTGTCCTTTCAGGTCCCATGGACTTGTGTATGTCCAATTTTTTTAAATGTTCATTTACCTGATCCTTTTGCCTTGACTTAATGTTTCCTTGCTCTAGACTTTCCCACTGCTCTCAGGGACTGGGATTGTTGTAGGCTGACCTTACCAGTAAAGAATGAGGCGAAGTTCATCTTTCGCCATATCTTTTGCCACCTTTATAGGAGGGGGCCAATTTTCTATAGACTTTCTCTAGATGCTGATATACCTGTAGAAGCCCTTCTAGTTGCTATCATATCCTTCTTCAGATTCAGTTCCAGGTGAATTTTTGCTTTCCTAACCCTGTCCCTGCATGCTTTAAGTGTCTCTCTATTCTTCCTGCATCATCTGTCCTTGCTGCCACCTCTCATATGCTTCTTTTTCACCTGTGAGTTTTGTCAGGAGCTCTTTGTTCATCTACACAGGCTTCCTACCATTCTTGCTTGAATGAATTCATGTGATGGTCTGTTCTTGAGCCTGGAGGAGATAATCCGTGAAAATCAGCCAGCCCTTCAGGACCCTTCACTTCAGGACCACATCCTCTGGGATTCTTCTAAAGCAGATCTCTGAACAGGCCAAACTCTGCTCTCCTGAAGTCTGGGGTTAAGCCCTGCATGTGTTGTTTCTCTCAAGATTCTGAACTCCACCATCTCATGGTCACCGCAGACAGGGCTGCTCCCGGACTTCACATTCCTGACTAGTTCTTCCCTGTTTATAAGTATCAGGCCCAGCAGAGTGTGTCTCCGTGTCAGCTCCTCCATTACCCGTGGCAGGAAGCACATCCCTGCACCTCAGAAGGTTCCTGGGTTGGTTGTGCCCCACCCCGCTGTGCTGCCCTTCCAGCACACACGAGGGTGGTTACAGTGTCAGTGTCACAGGGCAGAAGTTAATACACTGGGATTCACAGATAGATCACTGTCTGTGACAGGGCAAGATGTGAAGTAGGAAGTGGTATTTGTGGGTAGGTAGACACTGACGTGGAAGAAAAGTGCTTTGTAAGTTAGTGGCCAAACATACATGCTGGTGTGAACAGAATTGATGAAAATATGAAAATGTCATAATATGGATGTGAGAAAAAAGCCAGGTGGTGGCTTGGATGGAAATTGCTGGTAAAACAATCCTGTTCTACTGCTGACTGGATCAAAATCTGCAGGTAGGAAGAAAAGAAACGGTAATTTTGAGAGTTACAATTTGCTAACACGAGAAAAAAATCTACAGCTTCCTCCGGAGGAGAAGAAGAAGGGCAGGCACTGATCTCTCCTTTGTGTTCACCAGTGGCAGAACCCAAGAGAATGGCCTGAAGTTGTGTCAGGGGAGGTTTAGGTTGGATATTAAAAAAATATTCTTCACTCAGACGGTGGTTGGGTGCTGGAACAGGCTCCCCAGGGAAGTGGTCACAGCACCGAGCCTGAGTTCAAGAAGCGTTTGGACAATCCCCTCAGGCACGTTGTGTGATTCTTGGGGATGGTCCTGTGTAGGACTAAGAGATGGACTTGATCCCTGTGGGTCCCTTCGACTTCAGTGTAATCTGTGATTTTGTAATTCACAAAACATTACTCAGGCTTCTTGATGAACTCACACTGTGGAAAGATGCAAAAGAAGCCTCAAGAGTAAAAGGGTACTTGATATGATACTGTACTTACAATATCTAAAACAAGTTTTAAATGTTTCACACAATAAAGAGTGTGGTATAAATAAAAAATATATAATTTTAGTAAAAATATCCTTTTATGACTGACAGTGTTGGGAAAATGTCGCTTAAAAAATACTGGGAATTGAAGAGATGCTAGGCTGTCTGTCCTAGGAGATAGACACCAGCAAGACCTGAGTGGAAGATTCCAGCACCTTCATCAGGCTGAAGGCTTAGAAAGCAATATCGGTATTTTGCTGCTGCTCAGACTGTATTTGCTGAATCAGAACACTGGACCAATCATGGTTAGCTTTGTCTGAGTGTTTAGATAGCAATTTGTTTAATTTCTGCGTGGTAACCCTTTCCTAGGAAAGTGCTGATGTACAGCTAAAAACTGAACACCGCTGGGTGAGCTCCCTTGGTTGAAGGCAAACACATGCTTAAGTGACTTGCTGGACTTGAGCCCAAGGGCCTTGTTCACAATTATGGCTCTGTTTCCCGTTGCACTCATGTTCTGTCATCAAATGTAGCACTAGCCAAGCATCTCTGCTTAACAATACAGCAGCCCTGTCATTTTGCTCGTAATTTGGAGTTATGTTTCTTGCTCAGTATTTCTAGAAGCAGCCAACACGGGGCAAAGGAATTAGCAGAGTGTTTCCGAAATATGTTAAGATGTTGATGGCACTGAATCAGACAGACAAATAGGTCTTTACAAACCTTCTGGCTAGTTTTAAAATTGTGCACATCTCCTGATTCCTGTTTTAGTGGGTGCAGATTGAGAACAGCAGTAAGTGGCACATCCACTGAAATAATAGTTGTTTGGAAACAGTGAATTGTGCATCCTTGAGATGCTGTCTGGAAAAAGAAGCCTGTGAAACCGAGGAGAAAACAGGTGGATGAATACAGGAAGCAACTGACTATCTGGAAGAAAGAAGTGGGTTTCTCAGAGTTAAAATCTGAGTTCTGCCTTTTGGAGATGGATGTGCCAGTGTGTGAGTAAGCAGGAAGTAACTCAGCAATAAAGTAGTTCTTTAAAAACTGAGGAAAAATCCAGGTAAACATGAATACAAAGTTCCAAACTTTGTTTCAGCTGTTATTTACAGAGTAATTAATGCAAAGCTTTCTTTACCCAAGAGAAGCATAAATTAATAGCTTCCGTATACTACTAAAGACTGAGTGTGGTTTCTTACTGCTGTTACAGACTATTCCGTTAGGCTGTAGTCATAGTTCTTGTCTCTAGCTTGTCAAAATACATTATTTGAAAGGAAATGCCAAACCTGCTGTTAAAAAAGCAACCGAACTTAAATTTTGTCTGCAGGCAGGTTTTTCAGAGAAGACTGTGGAACTGTTCTTCCTTGACTCCTGCTGTTTGAGATCAGCTATGGAACATGCTCAAGAACATGAAGCGTGTACTGAGCAGACACAGAGGTATTGTGTGGAGAGACCAATATATAACCAAGAGCTCTTGCAAGGACAGCTGCACAGGCGACAAAGAACACCTCAGACTTTAAGGCAGAAGATTGCACATTCTTGTCGGTAAGGGTTTGTCTTGTCTTTATTTTCTTGGTTAGAAATACTCTAATTCTTAATTGATGCGTGCACATAGCTGGAAATCTCTTCAAAGAAACCTAAAAGATAAAAACACTAATTCTACTTTAATTATTGAGCAAGACTGTGAGGGAGTTGTGTATATGCTTTTAATGTTAATGTGTAACTGTATTAGAAAATGTTGGATAAATTAGTTAAATTGACTTCATCAAAGTGCAAAGGGAAAATATGCCTCATAGGAATATGAGGTATTGGTCAAATCACAACATGAATTCATGAGACCCAGAGAAATATCTGTCCTTTTTATGTGGAAATACTGACTGCCAAATTTGTGCATGATCCTTTCACAGAAGAAGAATGTTGATGTGTGACAGCTGTGTAGAAATCTGAATTATAAGTCTAATAAGGACTTACTAAAGGTATTCTGTAGCTTTCAATCAACTGTCTTGGAATCTTAAGTATCATCAGTTAGACATGAAATGTCTTTAATTGTATTTCTCTTGCTCTGTGGTACCAGAGGATAATTAAAAGAAACTTACTCTAGTTAAGTTCTTGTTAGCTTTATGTTTATCCATGCTTCGTTTACAGAGTTTATTCAATTTGTTGCTCAAACCTTGTTCTGTGGGACAACAAATGATTTCTGCCTGATTGTGTTTCCATAAAATATTCCTGTTCACTTTTGGAGATTAGCTTTGGTTTATAGAATGACTTTCAATGGTAAAGACGCCTGAATCTGACACCTCAGAAAACTTATCTGGCCTGAATAAAAAACATGTGGACCAAAATGCTCCTGGTAGATGACTTCTTGTGATAGAGTTGCTTAAACATGGAGAATGGTGGGTGACTCTAATTCCTGTCACTTGTAGCAACAAGCTTCTTTGCTGTGCAGTTTAGTCCCATGAGAATTCAGAAATGCTAGGAAATCTCTGCAAGTCTCATGCAGTTCCCTACAAAGAAAAGCATTTGTACTGTCTAGTGTTATGTTTTTACCCAAGGCTAAACTTACTTACCACAGTACAATCAAAGTATGATGCAGGGCAGTACTGGATACAGATATTTATTTCCTGGCTTTATTCATTCGTCACAAGTCAGGGTTTCAAGAGGTTACTAACTCTGCTAAGAGCCACAGCTTCAGTGCCGTTCCTTTCCGGGTGAAGAAGGGTTATGTTCTCAAATAGCCTTAAAGGCAGCCTGTAACAAGTACTAGTTAAATTAACAGATTTGGGTTTTTTAAAGCATAATGATATAAAATGTTATAATCAAATAAGTATAAAGCACACAAATAGTAAATGGGAAAAAGCACTGCAAAGTATTCTGATGAGTGAAAGCCACTATCAGAAAACAAGTCATCCTCGGGGGATTTTTGCTGGGAATGATCTCAGCAAAAAGTGTTGTGTGACTGTTCAATCGTGCATGGGCTGGAACAGTTTCACTTCCCACTGACCTGCAGCCTCTCAAGACTGTCATTCTCTTCTCCAGTTCCATAAAGTTTGTGAACAGCACCAACATGTGATTAAGTGCTAAATTAACAGTAGGCAGAGTTGTTTGTGCTTAAGCTTGTCCAGAAATAAATGTCATCAGGAACCTGAGCCTGCCTTTAATGAAGTTATTTTCCTGCTTAGGGATGAAAGGCAATTTTTTTTCAACCTATTTGTCCCTTGCTAGTGTCTAACTTATTTTCTACTTTGTATTTTCAGTTTTACTTCTAAGAAAGCCAAGTCTCATCTTTACAGTTTCTTACCAATTTTAAAATGGCTTCCTCGTTACCCAGTGAAGGAATACTTATTGGGAGACATTATCTCAGGTATAAGCACGGGGGTTATGCAGCTTCCTCAAGGTGAGTGTACCTCTGGATTTAATTATCCCTTCTTTGCTTTTTCTCTGTGTGCTTTCAGGGTAGTGCTTGGCTCCCTGAACTAGGTGCTCCTGAGAACAGGATGTGTATCTCAGGTGTGTGTGATCACTCTGATATTCTGCAGACCAGCCCATCATGATGATTCCCTTAAAACTGCAAGTCAGTGATATGCAGCAAGCTCTGAAAGAAGCTTCCTCTCTAATCAATGCCCACAGCTCTCAGTGACAGAACAGCTTTTCACAGTTTGTGTGTGTCTAGTTTTGCAGAATGTACCCAATTATGTCCTCCTGAAAGTCATAGCAAATTTCCTACAGAGGTGAGCAGTGTCTAACAGACCTATAGAGAATGTTTCAGGAGAGCAACTGCTGCAAAGTAACCAAACTAAATTAAACCAGAGAAGAACATGCAAGAATTCAAAGACTGATCCCTCTTTTTCTGTTAAGGCTAGAAGGACCCAGTTTAAGCTGGAACTAGAATAGTGGGCAGTGATTTACATGGTGGAAATAAATCAGGAGTGTCTTCTGTGGAAGACAAAGAGAAAGCCAGTGGTCACCATTCTGTTTGGTTCCTGGTGCATGGACCAGTGGAATCTTTTATTCAGCCTGACGCTATCAGCAGTTTCAGAAGTGCAGGGGGGTTAGAAAGAAACAGCATTTTTACAGCAGTATCATTATGGGGTGGCATCACTGCTCTGGGAGTGGCAGCTTCCCAACAGCTGCCAGAGTCCCAGTAGATTTTCCCAGGAGGTCTTGGAGTAGAGGGAATTCTTTGATTTGTGCAGAGCCCTGTCCAGAGGAGCCCTCATGCTAAGGGTGATGTAGTTAAGCATACATAAGTTTACTTGTGTGTTGACTCATTTCACATTTGCAGCTTGCTTGTTCCACTGTAGGTTAAGGAAGGCCTGAAAAATTAATCTGTAAGTCCAAGAAGCCTAGATTTTAATAGGTGGTAACTCAGTAAAACAGTGACATATCTTAACTTAGTCTGTGTAGTTCATTTATTTCTGTAGCTTTCCTAATTTTATAATTAAGGTTATTTTTTTTACATGCATGTAAGCATCAACTGATCTTAAACTGATAACTGGCTAACTGTCAGGGAAATCTGTCGTATACTAGACACAAACATTAGCAGTTGAATACTGAAACGTAATTTAGGTCATGACCAGATAAGGATACTAAAATTTAAGTGGTCAGCAGTGAACTTTATACTTAATTTTGTGACTCTGTTTTAAAGTAAACATTATTCGTTTGGTGACTGCAAACATGCCCTTAAACTGCTCCTAATCTTTCCTTTTCTAAAAAGACAAATGTTGAACTTCTATTTTTCTGGAACGGATGTGATTAAAGCAAGCATGAGTTCAAAGAATCCTGGGAATTATTCCAGGCAGAACTACAATGACCACGGTGTTTAAGCCATGACCTCTTATTAAGTCAACATCTTTTTAGTTCCTTGGCACTGACAGCCTTTAGAAATGCCAATACAAATTAAAGAAAAGGAATAAAAGAGTGTTCACATCAGGACCTTCATATGGACCCACCCTCCCAGTTTTGAAACCACTGATTTTCGGATCTGGTCACTTGTATTGTCAAGTTCATCATTGTGTTAAAGGCCAGGCTGTTACAGCACAGGCTATTGTAGCCCTTGGGGCAGAGAACGTACGTGGGATGAGTTTCAGAAGTACACAGTGAAAAGCTCATGGCTGCAAGACAATAAATGGTACCTTCAGTCCAGTTCTAGTACGAATATGAACTCTTGGCTAGGACTCAGACTTTGCTTAGGGCATGAGCAAGGCCCTGTCTGTGAGTTATTACACTGAACAAGACCACTTGGATCCCTGCACGAGGGATCTTGACAGAAAATCCCTTCCTAGTTTAGTTCTTTTGTTGTAACCTGATGCTTTGTCTCCCAGTTTCAGTTAATGGGGAGAGGTGTTTATGAGTATCAGTGGCTCTCCATGGTGGGTGAACCTTTGCTTCCTTTTGTAGTTTGCACTGGGCCATTGAGCTTTTTCGTGCTAACTTGGACTAGTCTGTCCGAGTGTGGTAAGAGTGCACAACTTCCTCAGGTGTTACCAGCCTGCATTTGTAAAGGTGCAGAAGAACCAGGCCAAGACAGGGCACAGTGTTTCCTCCTTGGGGCCCATTCATTGTGCTGTGGTGTCTTAAATCTCATTAACACGAAGCTTGAAGAACTATGGATTTTGCTGGAACTGCTTGGGACAGTTACATGTATCACATGGTACTTGTGAGCCTGGTCCCATGGTCAGGTCCCATGAGTGACACAGAGGGGGGGACACCAGGGAAAGTGTCGCTCTGTCATGGGTTTGCAAAAGTTCTCCTCCTTGGGGATTGAAAATAGTTTGTCCTGATAAGTTTCCGGACAAAGGCCAATCAGGAGTTTAGGTGATGTCTTTGCCAATTACATCTTCAAGAAGAAAGGGAAGAGAAGGTGGTGGCGTGGAAGGATTTTGGGCAGCCATGTAAGAGAGAGGACATGGCAGGCCCCGCAGGTGGGGGGCCAGGCCTCTCTGCTACCCTGGCCTTGGGCCAGGGGCAGGAGCAGCACTGAAGCCTCTCTGACCAGATGAGTAACAGAATGAAGAAGAAAAAACTGTAAAAG
>JAWMRA010000041.1:11673324-11701879 GCA_035584735.1 Pseudotriccus pelzelni | reverse complement strand
ACACAGAAGAGAAGAGACAGAGAGCAAACAGTTCCAGCTGCAACAAGACGGAGTTGCTGTCCCAGAGATAACAGAGAGGAACTTGCAAAGTGCTGCAGAGCTGCTTAGAAGACTTGAAGCTTTAAAAGTAGAAAATACCTCCTTCTCCTCCTGGACTGATACAAAGGGGGGGGATGTTTCTGTAAATACATAGTGCTTTTGTTTAATTAGAATTGCTGTAGATGTAGTTGTATAGTTTTTATTTTTGCTAGGAATAAATCCTGATATTATTTTCTCCCCAATCAGATCTCTTTGTCTGCATAAACTTCTCTCACCTTAAAGCAATTTGTGGGGGACGTGGTAAAAAATTGTCCCCTTGGCAAACCCATGACACGCTCCCTTGTGTCCCTTAGAGCTGTTCCACTGTTGTGCTTGCCAGTTCCTCCTACAGATGGGAACAGTGTGGATTGAACTTCCACTGTGTGGAACTGGGCATGGCTTAATGACAAAAAGGACTTCATTTTTGGAAGAGGTACTAGGCAGTATAACCTCTATGACCTTACAGATTGTCAGAAACATTTTGAAGCATGACAGATTGTCAGAAATGGTTTTACATTTTGAAATATGCTTTGTGTAAACAAACTGTTATGTCATCCCAGTCATTCTGGGCTGAGGGAGGAGGGAAGTATTTAATCAGTTATAGGTTACCATGAACATCATGTTTGATCAGAAAAGGAAGAGAAAATCAAACACGCCCCACTGGTTATGGGAATTTCGGTGTTTCTAGTTACAGTCTTTGGCAGATGAAAGCAAAAGCAACAAAAATTGTTTGTTGGCTGCTAAGAAGCACTTCCTCCCACAAAGGCAAAACAGTGAGTGCCCAGGTGTGCAGTTGTACACACAAACACTCACACACACCCCTGCAGTGCCTGTAATTAGACTTTGGTTTCCTGACTCAACCCATCGTGTTTCTAGGCACTGCCCTAGAGTATTATGCACAGTAAAGATTATTCCCTGCAAGACCTCCTGTTTTTTTAAGCCTGTGACAAGTCACTAGATTTCCTATTGAGTTCAATTTTAGTAGGCTTAAATCCCTTTGCTTCAGATGGTTTATTTGTGTTGTTTGCTTAACATACATATTTGTGTCTTTTTTCCAGGTTTAGCCTATGCTTTGCTGGCAGCTGTTCCTCCAGTATTTGGCCTATATTCTTCATTTTATCCTGTTTTTCTATATACTTTTTTTGGAACGTCCAAGCACATATCAATAGGTATATCTGTACGGATAACTGAAAGTCTGTCTGTTTGTATGTGTTTAATAAAATTGTAAAAAATAAAATTGGAGAAATAGAAAGTGTAGTTATTTTCCCTAAATTCAATTCCTTAAAATTCAAATTTAAGCAAATAGGAGAAACTCAAATGTGTCAAACATTAAGCGGTATTTTTTATTGTTAATTTATGCTCTCCAATTGGAAAGGAATATAAGAGCATCTTTTATCAGATTAGATCTAGAAATGTGTGGTGTGAACTCCTGATTTATAATTTAATTGCTGTAGTCAACTGTCTGTATGGCCAGGATGAACCTTTAATTTGCATAATAAAAACTGAGATGATTAAAAAAAAGATGGTATTTACTTACTGCAGGGGTGTATATTCACAGTCTAACTAGCCTTAATGGTGCTGAGTACTGGAGCAGATTTGGGGACTAAAAAGTACATTATTTAGGTAGAAAATTCTATTTTAGTTTAATTCCACATATTTCTTAATAAGAACCGTTCCTTAGAAAAAAGAAATTGCCGGGATTTTAACCAATTATTTTCCTCTCCCTCTTATTTCAGGCACCTTTGCTGTGGTTAGTATGATGGTTGGTGGTGTTGCTGTGAGAGAAGTGCCTGATGAAATGATTTCTCTGGACTATAATTCCACTAATGTTACAGATGCCAGGGATACCAGGAGGGTGCAGGTAGCTGTGACCCTCGCCTTTCTTTCAGGAATTATCCAGGTACGTGCTCGCAGTTTGCTGTAAGGGCCAGTTCAGATGCTGCTGCTACTGCTGGGTCATCCCCTGTCGATAGATTTGTGCTTCTGCAATGCCCTGTGTGGAGTACAGGCTGCTTTGTGGCAGCCTCATAACAGGAACGGGGAGGGATACATTGGGGGCAGGCCTTTGGTACCTTGCTGGACTGGGAAAATACAGGACCCTCTCATTTCTTTTTTTCCTATCTCATCAGAAAAACTTAACCTGATGTTCTCTAATCTGTCCATAAATGCACATATGTTTGTCTCTAAACAAATACATTTGTTTAGCCGTTTCCCACATTGCACCTGCCAGTGGCATGGAAGATTCTGTACATTGATGGCTGCTTACTGAACTGGGGCTTTAGAAAAGTTCAAGTTTGCCTGATCTGGCTTGGGCATTGAGGAAAGAAGTGGTGTCCTGTGCACTGTGTGCTATATTTAGGTTGGTGTTCAGGCTGCAGTGGGAGTCACATGGTTAATACTTCTCCTCTCCATTAGTTGTGTTTAGGTTTCCTTCGGTTTGGATTTGTGGCCATCTATCTAACAGAGCCTCTGGTGCGAGGATTTACCACTGCAGCTGCAGTTCATGTCTTTACTTCTCAATTAAAGTATTTCCTTGGCATCAAGACTAGCAGATACAGTGGACCCCTCTCAGTTGTCTATGTGAGTATCTACATTTACTAAACATGCAAATTCTGCTTTGTCTAGATCTAGTACATAAGCTTGTTTCTGGTTTTTTGTATTATATTGGCACTAAGTAGAATAATGCATCAATATTGAAAACTGGGTGTGAGGTCTTTAAGTGCCATAGCAATAAATGAATATCTGAAAGTGCAGCTCAAGTGTGACTTCACAGATCAGCACGATCTGAGATGAGCAGATTTTAGGATTCTGCTGAATGCAGTTTTATGATATGAAGAGATACTGTTCATTGAAGTAAGTCTCTTGTACATCGGGGGGAAATATGCTACTGAAATCTTCACTGTAGACCAGGCATGTTTTGCAAAGCTAGGAAATATGATTCTCAGAACCTTTCCACTCCTGAGTGGAAGAAAAGGGGAGATCTGAAATGTCTGTGAAAACCTAAGCCTTTGAGCAGACTGATGGCTCAGTAATAATGAAGCTTCAGGATTTCGACTACATGTGGGCTGTAGAAAATATTTTGAGGAAACCTTTTTTTTTATTTGTGCAGGTATAACAAACTTTCTGGAAACAAGTCTGCATTAATGATTAATTCCAAAAATTGATGTTTAGCTCACTAATCTGAGAGCCAGACATACTAATTGTCAAACAAACAGGAGGGAAGGTGTACATTCAAGATATATACTACCAGGACATCTTGAATGTATAATATCCTGACAGCTGCTGTAATTTTTCATCTGCTTAAAGAAGACTTTGTTCATCTTCTTTCAAATACCTCTTCAGAGGTTATTTATTTATTTGTTTGTTTATTTTAATGCAGGAGAAGGAGGAGTAATTGGTATGGGGAATAATTTACCCTCTAGCAATTTGGGTGTACCAGCAAACCTTCTTTTCTAACACCCTTTTAATAGTGTTTTCAATTAAAATGTATTTGGAATAATGGCCAGTTCAGCAGTGTTGCAGGATCACTGTTATTTAATTTTGTTATGGTAACCTCAGTGGTTGTATCAGCAGCTTTATTGTTTCAGAACAGTTTATGCAGCTTTAAGTAGATGTGACTTGCCAAAGAATATTTTAAGGTATTAAAAGGAGTTTGCATTTATTGCTTTCAGGTAGCTGCCAATGTGAAATATGTGTGAAAATGTTGAGGGTAAAAGAGTCATGATTTCGTTTAGACCTTATCACCCTTTGTAGTTTTTTCTCCAAATTTTTCCCCCGTTGAAGAAGACTGATATTGTAAATGATTGCAAGTCCATCTCTGTCAGAGATTCTCTGATCTTCTGTGTCTTGTGGGAACAATGGGGATTTTGGGGAGGCACTGGTTCACTGTGGTTATAAATGTAGAATAAAACCAAAGCAAAAAGCACTGTAATTTGCTCATTTGTGGCAAAGCTCCATAAGGATTATATTTTCTTAGGAATAATTATGATGCTTCTGTTGTGTTGCAGAGTATAGCTGCTGTGCTTTCAAATATAACAATGACCAATATTGCTGCCTTGATTGTTGGATCAACATGCATTGTTCTGTTGCTGATTGGCAAGGAAATCAATGACCGGTTCAAGAAGAAGCTTCCAGTTCCTATTCCTATGGAGATCATTGTGGTAAGCCAGTTCTGAAGTTCTTTGGCTAAATTATATAGCTTTTCTAAAGCTGTGGAAATTATGTTCTGTCATATCTTACTGAGCTTGAGAGTAACTTCCGTTGAACGTAATTCATTTAAGCCTTGATCCAGTGGAATGCTTAAAATTAAGGACTGGCATGCCCAGAGGGTAGGCATAGAGTCCCAAAGAAGAATTGAAAAGCAGTTTAAATACCCACAGTCCCCCATGGCAATGGGTAGATATGTGTTTGTTGTAAAACCTTCTCTATCCAGGAGTTTGGGCACCTGAATGAGTCTCTGCAAGACAGACCTCTGAGTAGCATTTCCCACTTGGAGTCCAAGAGCTTAGAAACCCCTCCTGAAGGAAGGTGCTTGCAGATGCCTGTTCAGAGGTTCTGCAGGGCTTGCTCACTTTTTGAAATGCAGTGGTAGAAGGAAGAGCAGGAACCAGCAGGACTTACTACTTAGCCTTCCTTTCCCTGCTTCCGAGACTGGTAACTGACAGCAGCACTGATTCTGTTTTAAACAACTATTCTAAAGTACATGGATAAAGCAAACTGTCTTAATACGCGTAAAGCCTACATCTCAGACAACCTTTCACCTTTAAAAGGGATTGGATTTAAAAATGAGTTCCTGGGTAACTAGAGCTCTCAAACAACCCGCACAAAATGGAGTCAAGAAAGGGACTAACTGAAGGCACAAAGAAATGGGGTGCTGGTGAGATGAGAGGGAGGTGGTAACATAGGGTATTGTTTGATAGTAAGGCAGTAGCAAAGTGATATTAGACCTGTTCCTTTCTCTGCTGTTGCATCAATTCTCTTTATAGACAGGAGACTGTGCACATGAAAATAAGGCAGTGCACACAGGCACGAATGTCCTTGCATTTAATTTTTTCAATACACTAATCTGCCTGAGCTTGGCTCAGACAAAGGGAATTCGAGTGATTCAGATCATACCATAGCATGTTCCATTTAACTGTTTCAAAAAAAAACCCTTTTTAAAATCAGGATGAGTTGGACATGATGGAGGGAAAATTGTGATGATTCCTCCATTTTATCTGCTTTTTTAGCCTCTAACTCTTAAAAAACTGATTGATGAATAAATGTAATCCCTTGTATGTATTACTCATAATGAGCTAACCTTTATATTTCTTCAGGTGGCTTTATCTCTCTTTAGACAATGTTTATATGTGTTTGTGGATTTTTAGGTCATTATTGGCACAGGAGTTTCAGCTGGAGTGAATCTGAATAAGTCATACAAAGTTGATGTTGTTGGGAATATTCCTCAAGGGTAGGGATGATACATTCTTATCAAAACTATACCTTTTCTGTATTGCATGGAGTTTTTATTATATTAACTTCTAAATATTTATTTCATCTCCAAGGTTACGTGCACCAGCAGTTCCCGAGATTCAGCTCATCCCAGCAATATTTGTGGATGCACTAGCAATAGCAATAGTTGGATTTTCAATGGCTGTATCAATGGCCAAGATCTTTGCCCTTAAACATGGTTACACCATCGATGGGAATCAGGTAAAAGCAGGGAGGTTGCTTTGTTGAAAGTTCTCAGTAGCACCTTTGTGATATAGTTGAAGTAGGGTAGGATATTGGCAAAAATGTGGGGGTTTGTTAATAATGGAATTGGGTCAGGTTTTTGACAGCCTACACATTTAAAGGCCAGGAATTATTTTAAGTTCTTCTTCTGGCTGCGTTTAAATAACTAGTTTCACTTCTAGCTTCATTTTGGGAAAGTTGTTTTTGTTACACTTGGACATGTGCATGAATATTAATTGTTGGGACAGACATTACTTGACTTCACTGTCCAGTTGGGCAGATACATTTTCTGTGCTTTGTGTAACAGAGCAAAGAGTGGAGTTCCCATGTGATAAATACAGAGCCTTATGTGTCAAAGAACCATTGTCTAGGGTTTAGAAATTCCAATTAACTTTTATAGTTTCTTTTTATTCCCACCTATTGCAAATGGGCAAATTGTCAGGGGCAGCAATTGGCCCTGTCTGTTACTTAGCATTCTGATCATGGTTTGAGTGATAAGGACTATGTTTAGGGACTCTCTAAATCTAAGATGATATCTCATCCTCACCTACTCTGTCCTTCCTGTGCAATTTAGAGTAAATATTGCAGTTGGGTTATTGGTCAATACCACTGTGGTGTCAAGGGAGACAAAGAGTTCATATGCTGTAACACATTTCCTAGAGCACAGATCTGACACAGCACAGACCAGCTCTTACTCCTTCTCAAAATTACTGTCTTCCTCTGAGAGTAAATGGAGTTTAAATGACTTTTACCTGTAGAGTTCTACATCCAGTCCGATGCATCTCATCCTTCATGTCCTTGCTCTTTGTTACCCAAAGAGAGAAGAGGATAAGTCTGTGGCTGCATGAATGGAATCTGCTCTGTTTATGTTAATGTGATCATCACTGACCCGAGTTAAGCATCTAGATCTTTTCCTCAGGAGGTGCCAGATGCTACTTCTCCCGGGTGTTAAACTGTAGAACTCCTTGTCACAGTATGCAGTGCATGCCAAGTGTTTAAATGAACCAAAAAAGGATTGTACAAAGGCAAAGAGAAAAACTCATTGAGAACTATTGAAAATGTATGACTCAAACTAGTCACAAATAACAAGATGCAGAATAGCCTGGGTAGGCTTTGTTACAAGCAAATCGTTTCTTAGGCATCAGAAACACGGTGCTGAGGTACATGGAGGTCTGATCTTACTCATGGTAGCCATTCTTATGTGGGATCTTCCTGATGAAGCAGTGGACGCATGTTGGGATTTTTTCATGTAGAGCAGTGGATTGTCATCTGTGGAAGCACAGGCCAGGCTGCTTATGATTTTAAACACATAGTTTAGGGTGGGAAGCAAAGAACAGTTTTTGCATGAGAAACCATTTTCCATGTATATTCAGGGTTAAAATTCAAATTCTCCCCACACTGAAGGAATCCTTAAACCAAGCAATGCTGTCATTCATTTTCATTTTCAATCTGATTCATTCCTGTAACATTTAGCGATGGAAAGTGTCTCCCATATTTCATCAGAGACTTTATTTAACAGATGATTTAACAAGCATCAACTTGTGCATGTGTGAGAACCACGAGTATAAACTACAATTAGGTTGCTTAATCTCAACAATGAAGTTGCTAGAAAGCACTGTAAATAAGATGTGGTTGTTAATGTGTATAGGTAGCTCCAGCTGTGTACAGCTGCTAGGTATAACTGCCTTTGGGTTTTTTTGTTCTATTTAACACAGGAACTTATTGCCTTGGGAATATGCAATTCTGTGGGGTCGTTTTTCCAAACCTTTTCAGTCACTTGCTCAATGTCTCGGAGTCTTGTTCAGGAAAGCACCGGCGGAAGAACTCAGGTATGTAAACCCAAATTTTGAGCAAAACAAAGTTTGCTTTCTGGAGCTCCAAAACTGAAGTCTGAAGCTTAGCTAGACAACCATATTTCTCTGCCTGGGCCAGAATAAATAACTGGAGTTTCCTGTGTTTCAAATCCAGACTTGGCCAAGATAGAAAGCTAGACACAGCCAGAATTGGTGAACTGAGTGGGAGAATCAAAAGTCATTTGAACAACCAGCCTTATTGAAAGCACAAGGATTAGCTAATCGGCAGTATTGCCCTTGAGGGCACTTATGAATAATTTCTGGCTTCTTTTGTTCAGATTGCAGGTGCACTCTCTTCAGTTATGGTTCTGTTGGTAATTGTGGCTGTTGGATACCTCTTTGAACCTCTTCCACAGGTAAGGGTGTTTTGCATGTTAGGTATTGCATTGTCAGTGAACAGAGGCCCATGAGTATTGCTTAAACTAGAGATTGTAGGAGGGTTAATAAGCAACATTGTCAGCCCTTGATCCAGAGCCTTTAAATTTTGTATGCACTTTTGTTGTAAGGTAGCCTAGAAATAAATAATATTTTGAAAGATCCAGCATGCTTTTTTTTTTTAATATTGGATATCCTTGGATATCTTTAGAACATAAGGATGTTACCTTCAAGGAATTCCCCTTAAAAATTGTTTAGGTTGAAAAGACCTTTAAGATCATTGAGTCCAGTTGTTAACCCAGAACTGAATCATGTCCCCAAATGCCACATCTACATGTCTTTTAAATACCTTCAGGGATGGTGGCTCAACCACTTTCTGGGTAGCCTATTCCAGTGCTTGACAACCATTTCCATGAAGAATTTTTATCCAGTCTAAACCTCTTATCCTGTCAGGTTTTACTTGGGAAAATAGTTCACCTTGCTACAGCTTCCTTTCAAGCAGTTGTAGAGAGTGATACAATCACTCCTGAGCCTTCTTTTCTCCAGTCTGAGCATCCCCAGCTCCCCATCAGACTTGTGCTCCAGACTCTCAGCAGCTCCATTGCCGTTCTCTGGCCACGCTCCAGCACCTCAGTGACTTTGTTGTAGTGAGGGGCCCAAAACTGATTGCAGCATAGGAGTTCTGGACTGAGGTTAAGAAGTTAAAAGTAATAGCTTGGCTAGTAGAGGGTCAGGGCTGGGCTGTGGCTCAGCATAATGAGTTGGGTTTGCTGTACTTGTACTTACGTGTATAAAAATATATTTATGTGAATAAGTATAATCTGATTTTTAAAAAAAATTTTGTTTCTGGTGATATGCAAAGGGTGATACACAATTCCTGTTTCTTTTTATGGAAGTTGGACCTTGAGTTACACGTGTGTGACTGTTGCAGGAATTGTCTCAGTATATTGTAGAGAAATTTGAAACAGATTACAGTCTACTGCTTAAGGCACTATAAGTGTAGCAGGATAGAGCATAGGCATATGTGCTTTGTCTTGCTGGGAAGGAGTAAATCAAACTCTATTGAACTAGTTTGTCATTGCAGCTGCAGTAAAAGCATATGGCCACTGAACTGCGTGAAAAGTTGTGGGTTTTTTAATAGAACATCTGTTCAGTGGATGCATTATCAGTTGTGCAAAGCATAGAAATACAGTTATTTGTGATACTTTGAAGTTCTTATTTGGCATTGGGTTTATTCTGCTTCTGAAAATTGCATTTGTGTATTGTTCTTAGACAGTGCTGGCAGCAATTGTCATGGTGAACCTGAAAGGAATGTTTAAACAGTTTGGAGATGTCGCACACTTCTGGAGAACCAGTAAGATTGAACTGGTGAGTAATGCACAGCTCAGTGCCTATATTCCACTACATTAAATTCGTTGCTACTCCCAAAACAGGGTAGAAAGTTATCAAGGAGTTACAAATTGGTGTTGCATTGCAGATGATGTTAAGACATGGTGCTGTAAGTACCCTGGGAGAGTGATCTGTTGCAGACAAGAATATTTTTGTTGTTCAGCAATCTTGTAACTCAGGTCAGGAGTAGTTTGACTGCAGTAAAAGCAAAGCTCTGGCAGTGTTGCTATAGGAACTGCACTGAAGGCTGTGGGAATGTCTGAGAGGAATCTGAAAAACAGAGTAACAAAGAAAACTACTTGAGGGTATTTGCCATCTTTTAAGATGAACCAAAAACCTGGCTGCAGTGGGACAGAATTAAGAGTGCATTGGAAGGAACATTTTGGTGGCATTTTTCTCCTGGACTGATGGAACTAAGTGAGACACTACTTGTGGGCCTTGAATATTTATTTTTTTTATCCTAAGGTATTTGGAGTCTGATGGTAGCACAGGATTCCTTGGAGAACAGGAGTTAAGACATTAATGTGACAGTTTGTCAGATGTTACGTTAGAGCACCGTGAGCCTTGACGCCCTTCTGAAAGGTTAAGGCAATTCCAGTCTGCTCTCGTGATGGATTGCACATTCCTGAACACAAGTGATACATGGGATTTGAGGTTGGATGATGCTGTTGCTTTTGTTGTTAACAGGAAAGGATGCATAATAATTCAGACCTTCTCTTTGTTTTAGGCCATCTGGGTGGTAGCTTTTGTGGCTTCTCTTTTCCTGGGACTAGACTATGGTTTGCTTACTGCAGTAACGTTTGCAATGATAACCGTTATTTACAGAACACAAAGGTCAGATTTCTTCTTTATCGAAATTAGTGTTTGCTGATCTTCTGGGTGCTTTTGTTTGTTTAAGGAGTGCCAATAAATGGAAGTCCATTCCACCCTCTTCAACTTCATTCAGTATAGAATTTGCTTCCTAATGTAGGTCACGGCCCTTGACTCTGATCCAGGGTTCATGTTTTCTTTTTCTGAGAACAAAACTTCTAGAGGGCATGAACTTGCACTCTCAATAATAAACAGAAGATTTTTGATTTTTTATACTGGTTAATCTTGTTTTTTGGGTTTTTTTATGCTTAGAGTTTAGAACTTTTAAATCTGCTTGCTGCCAATTTCGGTACGTGATTATGTGTTGTGTGCACTACTTGTCATGGACAAGCAGAAGTTGTGTCCAGTTATTGGTAGATGAATATTTAGATATTTTATAAGAAAGTTCTAATTCATAAAAAAACCTGTGCCTCTTCTTGTAGTTTTTCAAGTCACTTCTCCCCATTGAAAGTGACAAAGCTTTTTCTGGGAAGCTTTCTAGGTCTACAGTGAAATGATTTCTTGCATGTGTGGATTGGACTGTCATGTGAGGTTTCTGGGCTCAAGGTCTAGGACATCTAGGTGGAAACTCTGTAAAACTCTTGGGTTTGGTCTGCGTTAGAATGAAAGCAAATTCTGAAATTTTTCATTCTGCATAATAAGATTATTTTTCTGCCATCTCTATACAGTTTTGTTTTTGCAAATAGTAATGTACTTTGCTTTTCAGAAAATGACAGTATTACAGTGCTAGCTTTAAAAATTAGTTTTGCACTGATAGAAGCAAGCTTTCTTCTTATTGTGTTCTGCCATAAACTGGTGACTTCATTTGAGCACGTTTAGATACTCCTGTACCAGACAGGCCCTGCACAACAACCATTGAAAATAAATTTCACTCTGTATCAAACACTCACTTTTCCTCTTTATAGCTGATAATACTGAAACATTGTACTCCATTTCTCTCTAGTCCTCAATACAGAATCCTTGGTCAGATTCCTGACACTGACATCTACTGCGATGTGGAAGAGTACGAAGAGGTAAGCGTGTGTTCTTCTGCATTGAGGAGTTTCATGTGGTGGAGCGAAGACAGCTGTGGCAATTTGCTGCTTAGCCCTACCACTCTGCACATACAGTGCTGTCTGCCAAGCATTCACCTGTGCTGAAGGGAAAAAAGATAAATTTGGTTTTAGTAGTAAAAGCTGTTTTGCTCAAAACGTGAGCTCTTTGTACTGCATGTACATTTGACCAGGAAGTGATCAAAAGTAACTTTCTACTAGTTGCATCATACTAGCTTGTTCAAAATGGTAAGGTTTATAGGAATACCACTGCTAAACCTCCTATATAGACAAGTGCATACCAGGCCACCTTCTTTAGCTGTGTGTCAGTATTGCGTGGAATCCATGGAACCCAGGATCCGAACTTGTATGTTCTTCAGGATTGCACAAACTGTTCAAAACAACATCACCCTGCCTCCACCCGTCTCTTGCTCATTAAATATACATGATTAATGGAACAACTGCTCACTGTCCACTTAGCTGCTTATAAATGTTGTCTTGTTCAACCAAAAGTTGGTGTGTTACATTTTGTCAGTGTCATGGATAAAAACGGGCTCTATTTATTCACAGACAGCAAAAACAATTTTCTGCACTCTCTGCCATGCTCCCAGAGATGCTGCTATGAAGGCTACACCCCCTTTACTGAGGAACCAGTCTGTAAAAGGCTGTGTGAAAAGATGCTGCAATATGAAAACATTCTCTCACCAGCAGTTCTGCTTGAAATACGATGCAAAGCAGAAGTATATTGGGCACGTTTATAGCTGTTTGTAAAGGAGAGGAGACTCCATTTCTGTTACACTGAAGGCAGTCAGCATTTCCTCCTTCTGGGTAAAGATGGGGTTGGCAGCATATGGCAGGCTGAGTCTCTGCTGCTGGCTGGGTCATTTGCATGTTAAATGTCAGAGTTCAGCTCGTTTGGAGACGATTGCATTTAAAGTATGACCTGTCTGAAGGTCTGGTTAAAACCAAAGATTTGAAAGGTTCTTTTCTTGGTACCTGAGGAGTCACGAAAGAAAAAGAGAGAAAGAGGGAAGTAAGTCATTATGCCTGTAGAAATGGGGGCTGAAAGGACACAGTCCTAGATCTGCATGATTTGCTCGCGGTAGTACCAGCTGCAGGTAGCACCACCAGAGAACTGCAAATATTTAATTCCTTTTTATGGCTGAACATTTGCTTGTTATAAAGAAGGAGAAGTGTTACCAGGCATTAATTGTGTGCAGTATTACACTGGGAAAGGGGGAGGTTCTGATCTTCTGGTTGGCTTTGCTGGCAACAGTGCCAACCTTCTTTATTTGACACATGCTGAGAGCCATTCAGGGTTGGCTGTTGCTCTGCTGCATGTTTTTGTGTGTCTTGTGATCACACGGGTGCTTTTCTTATATTTAACTGTGCACATTCAATATTTTCCTTAGGTTAAAGAATATCCTGGAATAAAAATATTTCAAGCTAATACATCACTTTATTTTGCTAATAGTGAGTCATATGCAAGTGCACTGAAGAAAAAGGTCAGTAAATTCTTTAATGTCTGTGTCTTGAAAATTCAAACTGGCTTCTGAAACACACTCATCTTTCAGCTCCTTTTGTGTAGCCCCTAGCACAATGTTTTTCAGCCTGTGGCCTCTGGTGATCAGTGATATATGAGAAGGTGACCCTCCGGCCAAATACAAATTATCTTAGGAAGTAATAACGTGATGGGAGGGAATAAACAGGCAAAGTGTAGCTTAATACCAACTGTTCATGAATGGAAAGTCTGGTGGTTGCAGAGCATAAACTGGTCAATTTTTTTTTTTTTCAGAAGGAAATTAGTTGCTGAACTGAAAGCAAAATGGGAATAAAAGCTTCCTTGTTGGGTGACTAACTTTACTGGAGTGTAAGACCATGGAATACTGTGGGCATTTAATGATTCTCATGGGGAACAAATTACCTGCATACAGAGTATGCCCCACTACTATCTAACCAGTGGTTTGGCTGGGTGGGAATGGCAGTGGCAGAACTGCCTGACCCACTCACAGTTGCACCTGTACTAACTTCTGAAAAATTTTTCTGTAGCTCCCATGATGAGTTTTATACAAAACAGGTGGGTGGTGCTGACCCTCACAAAACAAGAGATATTAGTGATTATTGTCCAAATGCACTTCTCTCCCCTTTGCTCTCTGCACTCGAATCAGCATTCAGTTGCAACACATCACTCTCTGATTTCAAGAAAAGAATTCAGATGCATCTCTCCCTCATCTTGTTAACACAGTGCTTGCCAAGATTATTCCTTCTTACTTTATACTGTTCTTACCCCTTCCAAGGGAAGCTGGACAATGCAGGCTTGCATTTTAAATTTATGACAGTGATTAATTCGGTGCTAGTTGGTACTGCAATGTCATCCTAACAAGCTGAATCTCCTTGGACTGTGCTTTCTTCTCATAACAGACCGGAGTGGACCCTTGTGCCATATTAGCAGCAAGGAGAAAAGCCCAGAAGCGACATGCCAGGGAAATAAAGGCGGCAAATGAGCACCGAAAGAAAGCTGTATTGAAACTAGTGAGTTCTGCGGTAAATATTGACCTGCTTTATCAGAGAAGATGCTGCTTCCTGGGGTTACCATTCTGGTTTATACAAGGTGCAGAGTGCTACTCAGGTAGGAGGAAGGCTTAGGGAGCAAGCGCTGTGCGGTGGGGACAGGTCACGGAAGGAACAGCACTCGGGTCAGAGGCTCATGGCTGGACTGGATAATTGTGCTGGACCTTGATTGCACTGAGGTAGCACACAGTGGCACAGAGCCTCTCCACGCTGTCACATTGTCTCAGCAGTGGTGTTGGCAGAAATCAGAGGGACCCTCCCTCTGCCCCTCCCCACGCACTTGGAAGGATCATGTAGAAATAAGACGTTAATAAAATTAATTCTAATTAACAGCCCCTGTAATAAGAAGGTGCCATCTTCACTGCTGATCCGGGCATGGCTAAGTGGGGCAGGCACACTGAGAGGGGTTGTTTGGGACATGCTTGTGTCTTTATGCAGGTTTAAACTCATCCCCGTGGTGGGAGCTGGTATGTGCTTTTT
The DNA here is from genome assembly GCA_035584735.1 of Pseudotriccus pelzelni. NCBI lineage: Eukaryota > Metazoa > Chordata > Aves > Passeriformes > Tyrannidae > Pseudotriccus > Pseudotriccus pelzelni. Next base: position 11,687,520 of record JAWMRA010000041.1, on the reverse strand, counting down.
ACAGTGAGAAACCAAAACCAAGCCTAACTTGAGAGCTGTCATTTCTTTTGCATATATAGGACTTGACAGGATCAGCAGGGATAAGGCAAGGAAATGGAGTAAAAATGTGTGAACAGGAATCAGTGTTTGAAGGAAATAGGTAATTCACTCCTGAGATAACAGCTTTAAGCTGCTTGTGTGTGACTGTAGAAAGGCTGGGCATGAGAGAATAAACCTTGATATGTGCAGGATACGGAAACATGTGTGCATGCAAAGCCAGTTTCTGTGGGGATTAGGAGCTGAACACCTTCTAAAACAGACGAGTTTGGGGAGGAAGGGGATCTACACTGAAAAAGCTCTGACTGTTGTTAAGCTTTATTTGTCCTCTCTCCCAGACTAATGACGTAGAAGCAAGTGTAAAACACGAGATAGCAAATGATGACTTACCCGTGAATGGGAAATTTGCAGATTCTGCTGTACAAGATGTGTCTCCTGATGAGCATGAACATTTTGTGGAGACCAAAACCAACATTCACTCTTTAATTCTGGATTTCACGCCGGTGAACTTCGTGGATTCAGTTGGAGCAAAAACACTAAAATCAGTAAGTAGAGCTTTTTTCCCCAGAAAAACCCTCAGAAAACTTTTAAGATACCTAATAGGGAACCTGGCAGCAAGAGACATGAATGCCCACTCAAATACAATCCAGTATTTCACCTAATCACTGTTTTAATTCTTTAAGTTTTAGCTGAATACTGGGGAATGTGGGCTGTGCACTTTCTCAGTATTTGGTTTCCAGAACTGTGATGAGTATGATGATATGTCTGCATTTAACTTCAGTTTAACTCTGTTGCAGATTATAAAAGAATACAAAGAAGTTGGTGTCTGTGTCTGCGTTGCCTGCTGTAGTGGTGAGATGAGATTTTTTCTTCTTTTTGTGAGTTTTATGGGAGACACTGTGTTTTATCTCTTTCCCTCTGCTCCCAGATTTTCTGCTGCCAGGTGCCTCAGTAGAATCGGCACTTACTGCAGATAAAATTGGATTTGAGGAAAAGCAAGTCCCTGTGCATTAGAGCCTTCACTTTAGTGAAAGTAGAGAACTGATGTAATGAACCCTGTGAGCACTACATCATGCTCCCATTTCTTTCAGCTGGCCAACTGTAAATGCCACAACAAACTTTGTGTCTTGAAGTTGTTGTAGTAAATTTAATAAGAACAAAAGCCTGAAACGTTCCAAGCTTCCAATATTTGGAATTGTAGCATCTTCTGCCAAGAATATGCCTCTGTGTATGTCTGGATTAGAGAATTGCCTGTTTGGAGTAGAAGTAACATGGGATCCACCTGGCTATTTTAAATATTTTAAGTAACAGCAAGTAAGAGAATAAGTTGTTATCTTCTTCCTGAGATGCTGTTGCCTTCCATCTTTGTACTTAAGTTTATTTGCTGATGCCGTGTTGGGTTTTTGTTTTGTAGGCCCTGTTATGAATGAGCTGACAAGACTGAACTTTTTTGATAACACTGTAACAAGAGAGTTGCTGTTTCACAGTATTCATGATGCTGTCCTTGCTTGCCAAGTGAAAGATGGGTCTGCTTTCACAAACTGACTTTGACCTCTGAAGAGTGGCATCAAGCAGAATGGAAGCCAAATTTTATGCTGATGGAGACTCTTTCTGAATATTTAATTTGCACAGTTTGAAGAGAGCCTAAGGCTGTTTGTATCTACGGGTATAGGGTGGTGCTTATTTTTTGTAGGAAGAATGGATAAGGAATTGGAAGCCTTCATGCTCTTGAATGTTTTCCTTCAATCAGGGTATAGCCTTCCAACAATACACGAGCACAAAAATTATGCAAAAAAAGAAAATTCAGTGTATTCTGCTGCAATCAGAATCTGGTAGACAAGGTGACATTCCTGTTTCTGTTGAGCAAATGGGCACTTTAACTCACTGCAAGTGAGATCTTGCAGGAAGTAACTGTTCTGCAAGTGCAATACACTGTACCAGTGTCTTTAAAGAACTTTTTTAGATGGCTTTTAAAGCCTGATGTCAACTTCTGCATACAACAGATTCATACAATTTATAATAATCTGCCAGCTGGATTAATGAATTCACACTGGTGGCATTTAACTGCTGCTGTTTTTAACCCTGGATGGTACAGTTTGGTTTTTTTTTAAAGATCTAACCTATCTCAGCTATACTCAACTCTTCATTTTTGCTCTAAGTGAACTTGGAATCAGAAACTCATTGGTTAATTATTACATTATCAATATGGTACTTTCACTGCCAAAGCCTAGTTGGACTTTCTAGAAAAGAATACAATTGATTTTAAGCTATAATTAATTTAGCTTCAAAATTTGAAGACAAAACTGGTTTGAGGCAGAAGTGAAGTCTATTTAAATAAAGAACTGGTGCCCTAGATGCAGTCTCTTAAGCTGGAATGAAAATGTAGGCACGGTCTAAAGTCTCAGTGGTCCAAAAAAAAAATGAGAAGTACTTTTCTTTGCCCATCTTCCAGTAGTGCTGCTTCTGCCTCAGCTTTTAAGTGCTTTGAGAAAGAGAGTTTAACAGAACTCAAAAATGTTACATGTTTGGGCTTTTTAGAAGAAACAGTAGTGTGGGGGGGGTTTCTATTGTCAGTGTGGCCACTGTGGTACTGCCTCACTTCAGGTGTGAGATAAGAACCATGAAAATGGAAAACATGCAAAAGAAAGAAATCTTCAATGTGTTTCCCTCACAACAGTCACTGTGAAGCTCAGCAGAGGTAGGAATCTGAAAATGTTTCTCTGCAGGTTATTTTGACAGCTCAGGGGAAGTGGGACATCAGTACCATTTCATTTGGCACCCTCAAATCACAGGCCCTGTGCATAAGAGAATTCAGACACCTTCCTCACTTCTGATCACAGAATGTAACACTTTTATTTTGCTTCAGGCTCCGTTGTGATTAGGGCTTGCTTCAGGTAAACCAAGTTTCCCAAGAACCAGGGAAGTCAGGGAAGATGTTTTATTTCCTCAGACTCCCTGCCATTAGGGATAGGAAGCTTTCTGCATCAGAAATTGCTGCTTAGCTGGACTTCAGAGGATGAAGTGCATGCATGTTAACACATCGTGTGTGCTTATTTAAACAACTTTTGGTACATTTTATAACATTAACCAGTTCAACAAGCCTTTGTATCTACATACAGTATATTTTTCTACTTTCAGCTTGTCGCAGCTTCAGTTTTTAACTCCGTAGTCTCTTCAGTTCACATTGAAATCCTGTCTACTTCCAAAATAAAGTGATGTCACTTGTCAAAATTTTCCACTTTGTCTTGGTGAGACTCTGTATGAGGGACAGGCTGAGGCCCCTGGATGCAAGTGTCTGTTGCCAAGGGGTGGGCCAGGAGGAGGTGCCACCTCCGGCCTGTGCCGGTTCCTGCTCCTCACCCTCCTGGCTCCCTCACACCACGAAACCTTCTCCTTGCCAGGCCTCACAGGGATACAGCTCATGCTGTGTCTCCCATCCTGGTAGCAACAGCTGCACTTCCTGGGGAGCTGCTGGAATGCTGGACTGAGCACCTTTGCCAGGGAAGTCCCAGATCCCAGCCCGTGTGAACTGGTGCTCCTGCAACGCACCAGCAGTGCTGGTAACTGATCCAGTGAAACAAAACCTGGCAGCTTTTGCTTAGTCTCTTCCTGTGCTTTGCTGCCACCAGCTGAAGCACTGCTTCCTGCTGCCAGCCTGAGCTAGCTCCTGGGAAAGGGAACTAACTTCCCCTTTCCTGCACTGATTTAATACACTGCTATCTAAAAGTTTAAATCCCACCTTAGGCTTGTCAGTTCTAGATTAAACAAACCCATCTCCTTTAAACCTGTAACAGGGCTCGCCTCCTTCCAGATGCCTCCGTCCCTTGGCTGCTGAAACCCCACCACAGCAGCTGTCACGGGGTAGCCTAAGTCTGGTTCGATGCCTCTTAACAATCAGAGTAATATTCCTCTCCCCCTCCTCTTTTGCATCAGTACTGATGATATAAATCATCAGTAACGTATAAGATCCAAACTCTTTTTACGTATTTCGCTAATCCTTCTTAAGTAGAAGGTACACTTTTGACTTTCAGGTGCTGCTCCTGGTAAATAGAGGTACTGTCAGTGCTGCTCTCTCAACCATCTTCCTCCTGGGCTTAAAATGAAAAGCATTGTGAGCCACCAATAAACTTGCATCCCTCCCCAACATCTTCTTCCCAAAAGGACACATAACCATTGAGATGAGCTTTTCAGCAGGCATGGGCAAAAACTCAGAAGTGCCTGAGTTTGCTTTATCAAGATACTGTCACCAACCAAAATCCTAACCCAGTGCATACGCTCTCTCCCTATTGCACACACTAAATAGGCTTCACAATTTAAGCTTGTTAAATTGATGTCAGTCCTATCAATCAAAATGAGACCAAGTAAAACTCTCACTTCCAAGACAAAGCAGTTCCCAAAACCATTTTTCCCCTCAGTTATTTCTTCAGGCTTTTTGCCCCTGCCCCAAAACCACTTCAATGCAACACTTGAAAAAAGGAAGATCAGGGGCACACCCAGCTCTGCAGGAACATGTCAGATGAGTGAGGATCAACATTTAAGGCCTGTTGCCAACTGCCAAAGTACACACCATCAGGTCTCTATCAGGGTCATCCTCTGTGTGTAGCATCTCAAACAAGTCCACAACGTATCAAAGTGCACTAATGTGTTCTAGAGCAGGATCAGGGAAAAGCAATCTTCCTTCCCTTTAGCACTTACCCCTTCCTCCTTACGCTTACCTCCTCCTCCTTGACTCTCTTACTATTTTGTAAGAAACAAAGAATCTCAGCAAAAGGGATGAAGAAAACCACTGGAGAAAAAAAGAAAAACAAGCTGTGATGGTACCAGAGCATTCACTGAGGGAGAGAAAAAATGTCCTTTCGTGTTCTCCCTGAGCTGGGCAGTGACTCAGACCATCACATGTGCCTTCCTGTGGCAGCTCTCAAGTTTTCTTGGGACACACCTACACCTTGGTGCTGAGCATCACTCAAGCATTTCCCAGTACACCCAGAAACTTAAGGGTTCTTCACACCTCCTGTGGCTCAGATTACAAATTTTGGGTTGTAAATGGTGACCAGAAATCCAAACCTGGGATGTCTAACACTGCCCAGGTATCTAATTTAAAATTATCTCACTGGTTTAGGTTGTGTTACCAGAATCTCTTTGGGATTTTTTTCCCTGCAGCAGCAACACTCCACTGGTGTAGAACACACTGGCAATGAACACACACCTGCTCTTTGGAATACTCCATTTATTTCTGGCTTCCAAGAGCTAAACACAAATTACTACACTTGTACTTGTGTTCCACAGAAGGTTTGAGAGGAACATGGAAAACATTCCCAGGCATTAGTTGTAGGTCATGTAGCGGGGAGTAGCACTGAATTTCGCATAGGATTTAATGACTTTGTTCACTGCTTCCAAGAAATCCTTCTCCGTTGCGATTTTCCGGCGTGCTCGGATGGCAAACATTCCTGCCTCGGTGCAGACACTGCGGATCTCAGCACCTTGGGAAGAAAGGGATAAACCAATTCAACGCTGACAGTGGAGAGAGAGCACACAGGGAATTGTTTAAGTAACTGAACACATTCAGCTGACCTGTGCTGTTGGGACAGAGCCGAGCCAACAGCTCAAACCTGATGTCTCTCTCAACACTCATGGACCGAGCGTGGATCTTGAAGATGTGAGTTCGCCCCTGGAAAAAAGGGTGGAGGCAGAAGCGTTCATGGCATGAAAGAGATGATGACTCCAGCCTGCAACTGTCCACATCCACAGCATCTTGTATTTGCTCCCCAACTATAGTTCCCCTTATCTCAACCTTAATGTTTCAAGTTTTCATAATACGAATTTAGGAAAATAGCTTTAAAAATAGCTTTAGTCATGGAAGTACCTCAAGTAATCCCTCTCAAAAGAGCCAAACAAAACACATTGCAGCTTCGGAACTGTATCATGGATCTGATTATAGGGGGTTTTATCTGTTGAGGCAGGAACACACAGTGATTACAGCTGTTCACCATGGCTTCTCAGCCAGGGGTGGGATCTGCGCAGAGCGGGAAAACCTTTGGCACATCTTTAATCCCCCAACTTTCCAAGTAGTTTCCCATCAGTTAAGAGTCTCGCTTTTGTTAACTCTCATGAACTTCCAGACAATGAAGCCCCAAGTGAAGAAACGTTTCTGGCTTCAGAACACACGGGGAAGAGCGTTCTCACCTCCAGGTCAGGCAAGCTGAACTCGATCTTCCTGTCCAGCCTGCCGGGCCTCATCAGCGCTGGGTCCAGAGTGTCGGGCCTGTTTGTGGCCATCAGCACCTTGATGTTGCCCCGTGGGTCAAACCCGTCCAGCTGGTTGATCAGCTCCAGCATCGTGCGCTGCACCTCGTTGTCACCCCCAGCCCCGTCGTCAAAACGAGCACCTGGAGAGGGGACACAGGAATTCCACAGGGAGGGAAATGATTTTAGATTGCACCCAAGTATTTGGGATGAGTTCATAAGGTTATTTGGGGTTATTAAAGGGGGTTATTTGGAAACTACACATTTCAAACCAAGAGCGAGTGCTGCTACCTGTCAGTTAAACTAATTGCTGGATCTTCATCCTTAGTACCAAAGGGCCTGCATCTCCCTGTATAACAACTGGCCAAGCTGCTGGAATTTATAAATGCAGTTTGTTTGTTTTGTCTCCCTTCAACTAAAATCCTCCCTGGTCTGTGTAAAAACTGTTCTACTTCAAAGGACCTAAGTGCTTCCTTTGACAAAAAAATTCAGTGTTCAGGCAGTAATAAAGATTAGGTGTGGAGGCCAGAAGCTAAAGGGGGTTTAAGTTAACAATGCTTGTTTGCAAACATCATACAGGGATCCTTCAGTAAACTTCAAATGGGCAAAAATGGCTTCTCCTTGGGGCTATATAAACCACTTCCTGGACAGGGGGTGTGCTGGGAGTAGTTTTGATAACTCAGTGTTTACAAGCACCTTTCTTGAAATGCAGCACTCCAGATAAAGAACTACAACACGAAAAGAAAACCTGGAAGCTCTCATATGAGATTAGAACTATAGCCACTAATAACATACCTCCAATGGCATCAATCTCATCAAAGAATATAAGACAAGCTTTTTTAGTTCTGGCCATTTCAAAGAGTTCACGAACCATTCGAGCTCCCTGAAAGCAAAAATCAAGATTTTGTTACAGATCTGAGGCACATTAAAGGAAAACTATCAAGCTTTTCATGCTCCCAAACACTTCTACATTTCCAATGAAAAAACTCTTTTTATTTGTTCACATACATAATAGGACATTCATAAAATGGATGCTTAAAACCATTTATAAAGGAGAGAAAAATTACTGCTCTTAAACTCAGAAGGACAAAGTAATTTACCTCAGGGTCAAGTGAAAAGTAAGTGGCAGAGTTGGGAACAGAATCCTAATCCCAGAGTCCCTCCTGAAACAGACTAAACTCTGCACTGCAAATCCCTTTTCACCAGTCCCAGCAAACCTCAGGTCCTTTCCCCATTGCCTGACCTGCAGCGATTTGTCCGACAGCTCCTCCCCCATCTGTACTTGCAGCATCCAAGTCCATCCATCCCTCATCCCGGTCCCCATAAAGGAAATGTGCAAATCCCTCCACATTGCCTCAAGTATCTGCTCTTACCTCTCCCACATACTTCTGCACCAGCTCAGACCCAATCACTCTGATGAAGCAGGCGTCAGTCCTGTTGGCAACAGCACGGGCACACAGGGTTTTGCCTGTGCCAGGTGGCCCAAACAACAGCACTCCTTTGGGAGGCTCAATCCCAAGGTTCACAAATCTTTCAGGCTGTAATGGTGGGGGGCAGAAGGCAGGGTTATGTGCAAATTAAAGATAATGTGCACCAAAGTGTAAATGCAAATTAAGAAAATCATCAATGAAAAGCAACAGAAACTGGGCTAAGCTGGATTTCACTTGTTAAAACCAGACTTCCTTTCACTCAGCTCTTTACATTCAGCTACATTGTCTTTTCTTGCTTTTTCAGATGCCGACAGATGACCAGAATACTTCAAAAATAATAAAGGTTTCAACGTGGAGGTTACTCACGTGAAGCAGAGGGGTTTCGACCACCTCTCTCAGCTTTTCGATCTGCTCTTTGCAACCACCAACATCACTGTAAGTGACATCAGGCTTTTCTTCCACCTGCACAACAAAGAGGTGAAGGAGCAGTTACCAGCCTGGTGCTGTGAATCTCTCCAGGCTTTCCCAGCCCGGAACAAAAACCGGCTAAAATAATAACGGCTACAAGACAAAGCAACGTCAAAGTAAGTAAAGGGAGTTCTCACTTGCATCATGGTGACCGTGGGATCAATCTTTGGAGGCAGGGGGATATGGATTTGATACTTGTTTCTGTCCACCCTGGTGAGAAAGCATCAAGACTGTTATTTTAACACCGGTTAATTAAACTGCAATGTAGAAACAACTCAGTAAGTGAGAAGGTGAATTCTTAAACTGTTCTTTTCTCTGGCATCAAGACAGCCCAGCCCTGAAAGCTAATAGTCAGATGAGTTAGAAACTGGAATTCTTTCTGCAAAAAAATTTAAGGTTTCCAAAACTATTAATTCCAAAGTATTTTGAAAACTAAATTTCAAGATATCCCACAGAGCAAACTGGCAAAATATTGATTGTCAAAGTTTCATCTTCTCAGCGAACATTTCCTGACTGCCCTATAACTGTGCAAGTGCCAAAAAAAGAAACAGACTTTGGGCCAGGCTGGCTCCCTGAGAACTGGTGCTTTTGGGGCCCAGACTGAAAGGTTTCAGTACAGTACATATGGTTTTTGTCAGAATAACATCAAAATCAAAGGATTCCATCAGAGCAGGCAGGTGAGCTACTGGCTTCCAAGAGAAAGACATTAGTGTTGTAATTTCAACCATGGCAAAAATCTGAAATCAAACTCATCAGAACACAAAGACTCTACATACCCAACTCTCATGCCTTCTTCTATGTCCGTAGGTGCCACCTGGTCACTGAGATCCACCACAAACTTGGCAAACTGCTTGACATTGATAATGTACTTGGGATCCTCAGAGTCTGCATTGATTATCTTTGTGCACCTAATACAGAACACACAGTTACACCTCCAGGCACACAAACTGGCTTGTTACCTGCATAAGCATCAAGATAAGAGGCTCTGTTTCCCAAATACACCAAAATAGCTGTTGCACTTGTGATTCCATTATGGCATCATACAGTAGTTACAGGAATAAGTAAAGTATAAAGTGCATAACACTTTATGATTTTATGATTCAGTGGTAAAAAGCACCTCCACTATGCACAACATGTGAACCTTAGTTTTTAAAGAGGTCTACACAGAAGCTATAAATCACATTTTTACCACTCTGGAGCTCCACTGAAAGAGGAAGAACACACTCACCTTGCAACTTGTAATGGTTGCTCACTTTGGAGAGTTTGTTTATCTGCAGCGAGATCCCAGAGAGCAGGAGGAGCCAGGCCAGTGTCGGATTCCTTGATTCCTGTGTGCAGGACAGACAAGCTGAGGAGGAAGCAGCTCACTGGGACATGAGCCATCCTTCCCACACCAAAACCTTAGAGATAAGGCTGCAGGAAGCTTCTTGAGCAGCCTCCAAACCACGCTCACACACATCTTTAATGGACTTCCTAAAACCCAAGTTTCCTAAAGGAAGATGTCACATGACTTTACAGCTAAACATGCAAATCCCAGCCTGGCCACCCTCTCATACAATTTTGCAGTGTGGGGATATTTCAGCCTGACACAGATATCACAGGCAGCGGGTGTCCACCTTTCAGAGAAGGAGTGAAACTCTGCAAGTGCTTTCACTGAGGGAAAGCTTCAGTGAGAGATACAGAAGCCAAGGGACTCACACAGATGAAAATCTCCATAACTCTTCCAAAACATGGATACAGCAAGTACCATCTCCACAATGTATTTGAGAGAATCAAGGTTATTCTACAAGAGAAGTTGTGGTCTTCCTGGCAGAACTGGGGGCCACTACAGGATTAGCAACAAGGCCACAAACGTAGGTCAGTGCAACAAAGAAATATTGGGAAACAAATTAATTGCCATTGTTACTGATTTTAACCCAGCTCATTTGAAATGCTAACTGTTCTGCTGCACATTTCTTCATTACACAAGGACTGGTACCACTACTTCATTATTTAGTGTCAGAAAGGGGCATTTGCTTCATGCTGCTGCTATATACGTAAAAATTACAGTTTTGATTAAAAATGTGTTACACCACAAAATTACAAAATCAGATGTACTGATTAGCCCTGGCCAATCAGAAAACCTATCATCTCCTAAGCAAAAATCTCATGTTTCCAAAAAAATCCCTGCATTCTTTTGAGAAAAATAACAACAATAAATCAATGCAGAAGTTTTTTAAAATCAGCTTCTTACAACACTTGCTTTGGTATCTGTGGCTCTTCTGCTGAAAGCCATCTTAAGGAAGGAACATACCAGTGAGCTCATTGATCTTCTTAAGCAGTTGTTGAATATCATCTTCTACTTGCTTGATCTGCCTTGAGTACGTGCTCTGGCCCTGGAAAAGGAGTATCATGTGGATTCCATAACTCAAATTATCTCATGTTTAGGAAAAAACTACAAGAGTGGCTGAGCATCAAGATGTTCAACAGACTGTCCTGGTGCAACAGCCAACTATTGAGCACAGCCAAAAAAGACAGAACCAAGTTCCAGTAACAATATTTCTGTTTGCAAAAGAGAAGTGCAGCTACACACAACCGACTAATTGTGCAAGTGGAAATTTTCCATATTTGTCAACTTCAAGGACTTGTTTTAATTTAAAACTTGTTCAGCCTTGCTTTTTTAAACTATTTCTTCAGGAGTTTAAAAAAGTCCTAGTAAAAATCATATATAGACAGAATTCCAAATACACTATCTGAAGACCATCTGTATCAGTGCTTTAACTACCTTACTCAACCTTTCTATCATCCACAGAAGACAGCAGAAAGATCATGGGGCAAATCACAATTCTTGCTTGTGCTAAAATGCTTTTTTTGACCTGGATCTGCCTAACACAGGCATATCCACATCTGGATTTGCTGTACAAGATCTCCTTTGCACACCACTGGTAACAGGGCCACCACAGTGTCAACAAAATTCAACACTTCTGCCAAACACCCAAATCCAGACATACCCTGAGTTGCAAGCATCTTTAAAGAGTTGTTTCACAGACCAACTGAACTTACCAGCAGAGAAGGCAAACTGGCATTTTAAGCCTTATTGTCCATGGAAAATGCATCCCAATGTTACATTCCTTTTTAACATGATGCTAAAACCAAGTCAATTTGAGGGTAGAAGGGGTCTGGAAGTTGTTGTTTTTATAAACCAGAGAACTGGCGAGTGAAAAAGCCCTGGTAAAGCCCTGGCTGTCAGACCCCTGTGGTGATCAGCCATGAGATACAAAACAAAAATAAAGAAACCCTTAATTAGTTCTAAGCAAACAAACCCACTGAGTTATTTTTAGGGTTGTGGATCAGGGCCTTCTCATTGGAAGGTGAAAAGGGAGAGAAGATTTTGGCAGGAGAGAAAAGCATTAGAAGCCTAAACAGGTTTATTAACTACTCCCTAAACACACACCCCTCCACTCCTGCACTCTATTCCCAACTGGAATTGCTTTTTGTCTTCAACACTCTCATAAGTGTACGATACTTACATATGTTTTCAGCAAGGCAATGTCCCCTTCATCCAGAGCTGAAAAGAGACAGGAGAGAATTAGCTTCCAGTTTTAAAAACAAAGCCAGCAGTATCAATCCTGCTTCTAAAAGATGAACACATTTCTTTTACAGGGATTCTTTGAGTTTCTACTTTTTCACTGAACCAAAGTGGAACAAAAAGCATCAGACGAGAAAAACAAAACAGGGTTTCTCGCAACTCTCCTCAATCCCAAATCGTGCACCACCCAGAGCTCACAGCAAGCAAGTTCTGCCTCTTCCAGCTTCCTGTGACTGTACAAAGTAGGGATGGAGGATGAAAATTTCATCTTTTTAACTTTTTGTTTCTAAATGTCTAAGAAAGCATCAAAGGAACAGTCACCACTTTCTGTCAGTGATGTCTCTCTTCCAAAAAGCTGTGTGTGTTGGGAACAGCAACCAAATCTAAGCTGGTCTCAGTAACAAAACATTGCTGTAAACTACAAGTTTTACCACTGTAAAACAGAAAGCATGGGAAGGGTCAGACTAAATGAGACAAACAGTCCAGCCTAATACCCCTTCTCAAACAGGAAGGTCCACAAACATGGCAAATACACGGTGAGACCCCACTCCTGGGTCACACATTGTTACTATCCACCCTTAATAAACTTGGCTAATGTGAGAATTTACATTGGTTTTTTGAATCCCTGCGAATTTCCAGCAACTTTCATCAGGATACACGGGAAGGAATCCCCTGGTTTAAATCAGCATTGTGCTGCCTTTTACTTGACTTAAACCTGGAATCTAAAACTCTCAGTTGACCCTCAGAACTCCCTCAGAAGAACAAGCAGCACTGGCTGTTCCATGTGTTCAGTTCCACACAGTCCTGCAGGGAGGCTCCAGGGAACCTTCTCCATTACATAAAACCCCAGAACTCTCTGTTACTGTCACCCCCTGGTCCCTTTCATGTCACTTGCCATTCAACACTCCCTCTCCCTTCCCCCAAAAGCTGTTTCCATCTCCCATCCCTGGCCCTCAGTGTCCTCTCTTTTCTAACTCCACTGTACCTTTTCGAGGCAGATGGAGCACAAACCACACAGTACTGATGACCTGGGTGCACTATGTGTCATACACGTTCTGAGAGGACCTGTTAATCCTTATTTCTTCCCTATTTGTACTACCCCATTGATTTTTTTTTTTATAGCTACTAAACACTGTGATGCTGTAATTTAGAAATCTTTCTTGAGTGAGAACAGCTCAAAGTCCATCACTGATTATGTTTTGCCCTGCTTGCGCTCTCAGATGCATCATTAAATATTTACTAACATGAAATAAAAACGCACATTAAATTGAAATAAAAAGGCACATTAGACTCAAGCACAAGGAGCACCCGGGAATGCTCACACTGTGCCGGTGTGCTCGGAAAAATCTGCCACCTCTCCCTCTCCTGCTGGCACTGAATTACTAATGGAAGTGGCAAACAAAGATCCTCAGGTCCAACTGTCCACCCAGAACTGCCAAAGTAGGCACTAAACCTCGTCACACAGGGCCAGATCCAGACGCCTCTTGAACACCTCCAGGAAATGGTGACTCCACCACCTCCCTGGGCAGCCCATTCCAATGCCTGCCCACCCTCACACTGAAATACTTTTTTTCCAGTATTTGGTCTGAATCCCCCCTGTCTCACCTTAAGGCCGTTTCCTCTGGTCCTCTCACTGCAGGCACAGTGGAAGACACCGGCCCCCACCTCACCACAACCTCCTTTCGGGGAGTTGTAGTTTTTTATTGTATCACGTTTTACGCATCATCGAACCACAAAAAGCCTGTTTTTCTGACGATGAGCAAATCAGGCATTTCAGGAGCCCCTTACAAGACAACCAGACTTTAAAAGCGGGTGCTCCCTTCCTTCCCTGCGGATCTCGGCAGCTCCCCCGACCAGCCCCACACGGTATTTGTTTTGCCCTCCCCGATCGGTCCTTCCCTGTTCTCCCTGGGAATTTCCAAACCCTGGCCCTCACACTGGTGTTTATTTCGGCACTTGGAGCGGCGGCCGAGGCCACAGGGCACCTCAGGGATATTTCTAATCCCTCTTTTTCCATCCAGCCCCTGGGCCCCGCCGCTCCCGGCACCGACAGGGCCGCCGGCCGCGCCGCCCCCTCCCCGCGCCCGCCCGCCGCCCGGGCGCTGCTCGGAGAGTCTCCCTCTGCTCGTCCCTCACCGCGGATGGGCTTGTCCTCCTTCTCCTCCTCCTTGGTTTTCCTCTGGTCGGCTCCCAGGTAGTCCGGCATCGCGCCCCCCGCCCTTACGCAGCACGGCCGCGCTTCCGCCCGGCGCGCAAACCAGGGTGCACCGCGGCCCGCGCACCCGCATCTCCTTTCCCCCCCGGGCCCCGCGGCCGCCGCTCGGGGGTTCCGCGCCCCTGCGGCGGCTCTCCCCGCTAGCCCCGGGAGGCGCCGGCGGTGCCGGCCCCGCACAGGAGCCGCCCGGGGCCGCGGGGGCGGCGCGGGGGTCGGGCCGGGGCCGCGGAGGGGCC
>JAWMRA010000041.1:11647496-11673214 GCA_035584735.1 Pseudotriccus pelzelni | reverse complement strand
CCGGGCCCAGCGCGGCCATGGCGCTGGTGCGCGGCCCCGCCGGGCACGGGCAGCGCTCGGCCGTGGCCAGGCCGCTCTCCGCCGGTGGGTACCGCGGGCACGGCCGAGACGCGGCCCTCGGCCCCTGCGCCGGAGCTGGGGGACCGCCGGGGTTTGGGGCAGCCGGGCTTGTTTGTTTGGCTTTAATTCTGTTCGCGTGTTGCGCCTTGCCCGGCGCTCGTTCCGCGCCGTGTGGGAGCAACAAGTGCGGGGTCGCTGCCGGAGGGGGAGCGGGAACAGGAGGAGATGAGCCCCAGTTTAGTGTTGCTGCCGCGGTTATCGCCTCCGGGAGCGGCGGGGCTGTGCCGAATGGGACGGGACACGTGCGTCCCGGTAACTGGAAGCCGCACGGAGGATGCGAGGGCGCAGCGGGCGTCGGGAGGTCCCGTCTGACCGGCACGGGTGTGCTGGGTCTTGGTGTCTGTAGAGCCAACGAGAAGATTTGGCGATCTGTAGCCTTAGTGTGATGCAGTACCTTTATGGGGTTTGCTGGGGTTTTATTAAAAATTAAAAAACAAAACCAAAAGTAAGCCGCAGAAGGTGAAGTTGCTCTTGTGTTTTTGCTTGTAGCGTCAGTGCTCTGTCAAGTGGAACCCGTGGGAAGATGGTTTGAAGCCTTTATTAAGAGGAGAAACATAAATGTTTCTGCCTCTTTCCAGGAGCTGGAAGATGAGAAGGAGCTTTCTGAAGAGTCGGGGGATGAAGAACTGCAGCTTGAAGAGTTTCCTATGTTAAAAACTCTCGACCCAAAGGACTGGAAGGTATTCAGTCGATACAGATTGGTGTCAACTATTTTTGATCAGTGAAGTTATCTGCCATTCCCAGCTGCTAAAGATTCCCTCCCACCCCCATCTGAATTGGTTTGTGTCCCTTAGCATTATATCTGGTTTGTGAAGGCAAACACATCAGGATAAGATCTTAGTCTTGAGCTGCAGCTTTTTATTTTACCCCCTGAAAGTGTTAGAAGCGTCTCTTCTCCCTGTCACCACCTCACCCTGGAGTTATGTTGGCACTCTTAATATTAAAGACACCAATTCAGTTTTCCAGTAATTGAACCTTCTCATGCTGTAATGCAATTTGGATTAAGCTATTTGAATTTCTATAACAGTGGCTGAATTTATTGACACTTACATATTCAATAATTACGGCCTCTACGACAATTGTTCCTGCAGCCTTTTCCCAATACTTATTGAGAGGGAAGAATTCTCTCTCTTGCTTTTAAGAAACAGGGAGGAGAACTGGTTTTCTGCATGTGTTGTGGCATTTTGGGTTGTATTTATCAGTGTTTATTGGGCTTTGTGTTTTGGTTTTTTTTCTCTCAGAATCAAGACCATTATGCAGTTCTTGGGCTTGGAAATATCCGATACAGGGCTACTCAGAAACAAATCAAAGCAGCTCGTAAGTACCTTTCCTTCATAAGCATAACTTCTTTTTTCAAATGTACACAACTGTTTTTCACCTGAAAATACCTGCATGTCATGAGCAAGCTTTTTACTGTTTCACAGGCCTGAAAATGCCTCCTCGTGATGGAGGAGCACGTGCAGGTGCCTGGGGGCATTTTGTGGTACTTGCACGTGAAGGAACGTGCTGGGCTTCAGAACTCTTTTGTCTAGAACACAGTGTGCCTCCGCTTTGCAAGAGGGATGCAGGCGCTTAGTGGAGGAAGATTTAAAAGCCTTTAGTAGCCTTTATGAGACGAGCTGGTGGTGTGTGAGTTGACCTTGGGAACAGTTGCCTGTGTAACTGTGCTGGTGTGAGCACAAGCACTGTCCGTGGATACTCTCAAGTGAAAATGGGTGGAAATTAGAGAATTACCAACTTGCACGGGAAATTGCGTTGCCTCATGCTCGTGCTGGTTGCCAGAACCACTGTGGAGCACATGCTGGTGTGACACAGAGCCACACCTGCTCTGGGGACGGGCAGTGGTCTCACTAATCCTCTGAGCACGAACCAGAGCCTCACTAGGGCCAAAGAGCACTCTGTTGTTACATGGTGCAGTACGGATGAGAGTCTTTCTCGTCACTGTGTACTGTGCTTTCCTGTTTTTAAGGATTCTGATTTGTCCCTCAAAAGGCAGGGACAGTTGCTGTAACTTCCTTGCATGGTATCTTCTCGCTGGAGTTTTGTAGCGAGCCAAGGAGGTACTGTGTGTGTTGTACAACAATAGGGCAAGGCCTTTGGGCAGAGAAGTCCATTGAAAATCTGATTTTACCTTTTAAACACTAAGGTAACTTTGGTAGCACCTTTAGTAGATATTCTCTATGTGCTAGTTGTGTCTTAGGATTCAAGGCCTCAGTAGAGAGAGAATTTGACCCCAAGTCTCATGTGTGTGCTTACTGCTACCCATGGGTAGGTGCAGTAGTCTTCACAGGCTTGTGGCTATACTTTCCTTGCTAAATTCCATCTTGGATTGTTTTCAGTAAAGGGATAGAATACTAATTTTTTATTATCTGAACTCCTTTGTTTTTATTTTTCGTTATTTTTTCAGTTTTGAAGCCAACTGTATGCTCACAGTTGCTGAAGCACTTTGCTGTGCATAATATTAGAATAAGTCCCAGAGAATCAGTACTTAGAATTTCTGAGTTGTGGTTGGTTTACATTCCAG
This sequence comes from Pseudotriccus pelzelni, assembly GCA_035584735.1. Taxonomy (NCBI): domain Eukaryota; kingdom Metazoa; phylum Chordata; class Aves; order Passeriformes; family Tyrannidae; genus Pseudotriccus; species Pseudotriccus pelzelni. Next base: position 11,670,570 of record JAWMRA010000041.1, on the reverse strand, counting down.
CAAAGATGAAATAATTTTAGTTCTGACAATAGTGTTAAAGAAAAGTCATTAACTCATACTTCTTTTCTTCCAGATCTCAGGGTTTTTTATTTTTATTTAAGTATGTAATCAGAGAAATATCAATTGGAATTTCTGTATTGGTTTTTAGTTTGAAATGTTAGTGGTGAAGCATTTCTAAATGCAATGCATCTATTTGCTAGATAAATCCATGGTTTTGAAACATCATCCAGACAAGCGAAAAGCTGCAGGGGAACAGATAGGAGAAGGTGATAATGATTATTTTACATGCATAACTAAAGGTAAGCAATTGATCTCTCTTGTTAGATGTTGTCTCAATCTGCTTGATAATCAGAAACGTATTTCTTGTGCTTTATTAGGTTTTTAAGGAATTGTTAATGACTAAAAAGCTGGAGAAGGTCTTTTTCATTTTAGGAAACTGTCTCAGTAGGGAGACATTGCATTAATATAATTTCCCTCTGGGTAGAAGCAGAATGGGAATGTAACACAGACATTTGGCTGCTGTGCCAATTGGTGGCAAAATGGGACACTTGTAGCAGCGCTCGCTCAGATGAATCACGGCCCCATACCTGGGATAAACTGGTGTGTGATGAGGCAGTTCCCTTAAGGCACCAACAGCAGCTGGAAAATCTGAATTCTAATGTGCTTGCTCTGACAGCAGAACAACTTCAGCTGCTCGTTTTTGCCCTCAAATGAGCGAGTGAACTCAACTGAGTGACGTTTCCCTCTGGCCTGTAGAGGTGGACTTGGCAGCGCTGGGTTAATGGTTGGACTCGGTGATCTGAGGGGTGTTTTCCAACCTTAATGATTCTGTGGCCCAGAACACCACTGCTGGTCAATTCCAAAACCATAGGGACTGTTCTAGGTCTCTGGAAATGCTTTGGAACTTGGCTTTTCTTTTTATTTCAAACACGTTCCTTTCACTCAATAAGGCTGAAGCAGGAGGAAATCTTGGAATTTTTGTTTTTAAACTTTCTTCTCTGAATGTCTTCTTGCAATACTGGTTAGCATGAGATGTTAGACAAACTAACATTTTCAGCCTCCTTAGAGTTGTCAAAAGGAAAAATTGCCAAAGGAAATCTTTTTTTTGTAGTTGCATCCTGTCAGAAAACTGTCAGATACCTATAATGAGAACCTGCACCTGAATTTAGGAATTGCTCTGTGTTCTACATGCACAGAGCAAAATATCATGGAATCGATGCTTACAATCCAAGTGTAAGGATAAACTGAAAGGAAAGCACAAAGTAGCAAGGAAGAGGAGTAATGCTTCTAGGCAGCACTTTAGAGGAAGGAAATCCAGCTGTAGGAAAGAGGGGAATGAAGTAGGAGGAAGCGGTAACAGAACAGGGAGAAGAAACTTGGAAAGGCAGGAGTAGATAGGTGGGATTCAGAACTGGATCTGACAAAGGAATGAGCAAGAGATAACAGAGCTGGGGAAACTAAGTATGTGGGAGTAGAACTGGGGATCTGTACAGAAGGGGTGTCTCTTGAGTGAAAGAGTAACCAATGGATGTGCACAGAATTTCTTGCATCAGGAAAATGGTATGAGAGTTACTGAGGCTCCTGGCTTTCCATGCAGAGGATAATTGAGGTCATTTAGAGAATAGAGAGTATTTAGAGAGAGGGAAGTCCCTTCCCAGAAGGAAGCACGCAGCAGCTCACTGGTGGCCACTTGCATTCCTTCCTCTCTCCACTAACACGTGCAGTGTGATCAGTCTGCAGAACTGCAGAGCACCAAGGTCTCCAGGTTATCACCTCCTGGATCCAACTTCATGGTGCAGTGTTCTCTCTCCAGGGATGCAGGCACAGAAGCCCATGAATGTTCACAACATTAATTTGATTCCTTTGACTTTTCACTCTTACTGAAAAACAGTGTAGAATTGACAGACAAAGTAACTCCCCACTTCCTTGTGAAAAAGTAAGAGTTTACTGCAGCTACAGTGTGTGTGATCCCAGGATATAAGATTACTACGTGATGCTCCCCAACTTTGGGCCTGTAAGAACAGGAAAACTGGGAGTGTGTGCATGTTTTGTCCAGTAGCCGTGTGGTGACTTACATTCTTTCCAAGTCTCGGTGCAGCTTCATAATGAGCTGCAAAAACCAATGAATGGCTCATTTTCCTGCCAGTTCTGACATCATATTAACTCAAAAACTGCATTTACTCTGTCCTTTAATAGACCTGTTTTGTCAATTTGTCTGCAAGAATCTGGTGCTGGATAAAAGCCTGAGGATGTCAGGCCCAAACTCTTACTGCCTGAACCAAATTTACTGCTATAGAATTATTTTAAATATTCCGTATTTTGTTACATCTCAGTAGTTAAATGTGTTCTTTTTCATAAACATTTTCCTCCTGCTTAGTTTAACAGGAATAGACAGCAGTGCTATTTGATGACACTGAAATAACTGAGTATCAAGCTGTACAGAACAATAGATCAAAGGCAGATCTGACAGCATCTTTTTAAACTTTTAGAACCTTATGTCTGGTAACTTTTTTTCAGCTTATGAAATATTATCTGATCCTGTGAAACGACGAGCATTTAACAGCATAGATCCTACTTTTGATAACTCTGTACCTTCCAAAAGTGAAGCAAAAGAAAACTTCTTTGAAGTTTTCTCACCAGTTTTTGAAAGAAATGCCAGGTAAGCCATGTCAGACTGCCTCTGCTTTTGCTGGAGAATCAGCATTTGCAAGCTCTTCTGACTTTGTGTTTGTAACAAGAGACATATTAATTTGCTAGAAATGTAATACAAGTAAAATAGTGCAGTTCTCTATTATTTCATTTTAAAATAATCTGAACTGTCACACTGGTGGCATTGAGTTTGACCCATGAGATTTAAATTAAAAAAAAGATCTGATCTCAGCTCCCTACTGCCCTTTTTGTACCACACATTGTTTCATCTTAAAATTACCTAAAATATGAAGTCCTTGTATGCTGCTGACTAAAAATTACTTTTTGATGTTTTTCTTATGAGGGTGAGATGTTAACAGAAGACAGTAGTTATGTTCACAGTTTAGCTGGTTAAAAGAGAAGATAAATGTAACTGTCAATATTTGGTGGTTCTCTCTTTCTGCATTTGCTTCATGCTTGGCAATTAACTTTGTGTTAAGGGCATCACAACAGAACCTCTTTTCCCTTTTCCCTGTATGAAAAAGAAGTGCCCTGTTGCATGAGGCCCTTTGCAATGTTTTGAACAATAGTTATTTAAAGCAGTCTTATCAAATCTTTCATCAAGTATTCCAGAGATTCAGACCTGTATCTCTGGTTGTCACGTGGGCTTTTCCCTTCTTTGCTTGAAAAGGGATGCTTTGTCGTGGAACAACAAATTCTAGAGCCTATGGAAGATTTCCCTAGGAAAAAATGCAGTGGAGGCAGAGTATGCATTATTCCCTTGTGCTCCATTAGAATGTGTGGGAGGCTTCCTGCAGCCTACCACAGAGCTGAGTTACTCACAGAACATCTTTTGTCCACTTTCTGTAAGCTGCTCTCCCAGAAGAATGTGTGGGGAGAATTCAGTATCTACAAAGACAGTTTGTGTTCCATCAGGTCTCCTTGTAGGCACAAGGCAGGAGGAGGTTGCTTTTCAGGGGGAACTCCACAAAAGATGCCCAGTCTGGAGGATGCTTAGGAAGAACTGTCCTGTTCTCTTCCTCTTTCCTGGTGCCCCTCTGTGTTGGTAGGAGGGAACCTCCAGTTTGGTATTTTGATTCTGAATTTAACAAATGCCATGTTAAGAAATAAGGTTATACATATTATTTCTTGAATATATCAATTTATTTTCAGGTGGTCTAATAAGAAAAATGTACCCAAACTTGGGGACATGAACTCCTCCTTTGAAGAGGTAGATGCCTTCTATTCCTTTTGGTAAGTTAGCTGATATCCCTGTTTCTGTTCACAGTGTTTAAGATGTGTGATATGAAGGGCTTGCAGACCCCGTGGTGTGTGGGTTGTTGGCTGTGGGCTGTTCTGACCCAGTAATGTCATGGAATTACCCCACAGCCGTTTGTGCCTCCCACAAAATGAGCTGGCTTTCTCCTGGCTAATCCGTCCACACTCAATTCACGGTTGCAGCAGGAGCTTCTGAGCACAATGGCTGTGAACTGAGCTGACCCACAGACTGGAAGTTCATCTCACCTAACTTGTGTTTTTAGTGGAGATGTCTTAGGTGTTTAAGCTCCCCTAGTAAAGGGACATGTGCCTAGTCCAATAAAGTCAGTGTTTATGGTTTGACTTCCCTGCTAAGTACGGGAGCTTACACAAAGGTTACATTAATTTCCCTCTGAACTCTACAGACTGCACTGCATCTCCACTGGCTGTGATGGCAGCTTAGACAACTGCACTGGAGACATTTAGAGTTGGCAAGACTGCTCCCATCCTGACTCTGTCCCACAGTACAGACAGATGTAAATCATTACTTTCAGGAACATCTTGTGCTTTGAGTGAACACAGTGGAATCACTGTAGGTGCAGTATAATTGTAAATTATGCATTATAAATTATAAATAGCAATATAGTTGCCTACCAGAATGTAATAGGAAAAAAAAGGCAGATGATTTCTAATAGATTTGCTAGTTTTTCATTCACTTTTCTTTTTCCTTAAATTTATTTCAGGTATAATTTTGATTCCTGGAGAGAGTTTTCCTATTTAGATGAAGAGGAAAAAGAGAAAGCAGAATGGTATGTAAGTAAAAAGAAATTTGACAGGAGACTAAGAGATGATACAGCAAGATTTTTCCAACTGTTTCTTAGACTGTAAGTTACAGGAAGCAAGGTAGCCAAGCTCAGTCTGAATTCCACTCTCCCAGCTTAGGAGCCAGTCATGGACTTGAACTGGACTGACTGTGGGCTTCTGTGCCTTACTTGTGTAATTGAAGTAGTTCTTGCTTGCCTCACAGAGGTGTGTCTGAGGTGCTTTGAAATGTGTGTTCAGTTAAGTTCAGACTTGCAGTTCCAGCCAGTCCCAAGCACAGGTTGAACCTCAAGCCAGAGCAGAGTGGATGAGGAAACAGGTATCATTTCTCTCTTTAACTTGTACCGAGAAAATGGTGCTATAGAACTTGGAGAGATGAATTCTATTGGCTTGATGTTAATAAATATCGTGTATTTGGTGATGTAATGATAGTTGCTGAATTATTCAAACTCAGAAAATACACTCTATTTTTATCCTTTCTGCAGTTCTAAACACAGAGTGTTCAAGTTGGATCATCAAATCATTTAGTCTAATGCACATTTCTTCACAGGATGCAACCTTTCACTTAGTCATCCTTGTATAACCTTAACTTGCATTGTATGAACCTCTTCTTCCAAGTCTGGATATAAATCAGTTTTGTATGTAGATTCAGTGGCTGGCTTGCTTTGTGCTAGAAACACATATTTAGCTGTAGGTAGGCATTCATTTCTCTTCTCTAGTGCCTCTTCCCGCTATTAAATTTTTTGAGCCTCACCGGACCCGTTGTTCTTTCTCCTGTGAAGAGTCTGTGAAGGCACCGTAATCAATTCCACATCACTTGTGGTAAATCACACAGATGAATCTCTAGCCTTCTCATTGGAAGGGTCTTGAATTATTTGCATAGCTCTTTTTTTTTCCTGGTCCTTCCTGTCATTAGTGTCCTCTTATAAAGACAAGTGGTACCTAGTCTGCTCTAGTTGAGGGAGAACTTCATTTCAGCAGCTGTTTAGATGGCCATGATTCTTGTTACCCCTTCTTGCCGAAGGTGATGTTGTTCATATTTCAAAGCTTCAATCTACTCATATTAGTCTCCTACTCTGTTATGGGGATTGTTTTCTTTGTTCTGAGGTATGGAATTACAGAATGGTTTGGGTTGGAAGGGACTTTAAAGACCATCTGGGTCCAGCTGCCCTATATTCTTCTCTATACGCTTGTGTGGATGAGACTACAGAGCCCCACTGAAAACTTGCCTCTTTCTTGACAGCCCTGGCAAGTATTTTCAGATTATTTAATCAGCCAGTTTTTCATCTGTTTAACCTGAGCTGTATTCTACTGGAGTGAATCTGGCATGACTTTACCAGAGTGTCCACGGTGCTCTGTGGAAGGTGTTGTTTCTGTACAGATGGGTTTACTTGACATGACCTGTATTCTCTAAAATGAGATAATTGGCACTGTTTATATTGCTACCATTTAATTAAACATTATACCAGCATTTCTGTTGTTTTGCTGAGGTTTAATGTTAGGTAAGCAAGTGGATTGCATGTTGGAAATAAAGCCCATGATCTCATTCCCTGGAATGACAGATTAGCAGCTTGGTTTGTCAGGTTTATGTAACTATGTAAACACTTAACATTTTTCACATGAGCTTGGGGCCTGAAACTTCGTTTTTTGAAGTCTATTTTTGAAGTATTCACAGAAAAGCAGCTGTGTGGGGGAAACTCTAAGAAGTCTGTTGATGAATTTCTAACAGTGCCATTGTAGGGCATTAGCACTGAACTGTGCTTTCCCTTCTAGTCGAGATGAAAGGAGGTGGATTGAGAAGCAGAACAGAGCTGCCAGAGCACTGAGGAAAAAGGAAGAAATGAACAGAATTAGGACTCTTGTTGGTGAGCACACAAACTGCTGGTTTTTAAAGAGAGATTTGTTAGTTAATAGTGGAAATCTCCTGTTCTTCTTCTATACATGATGCTTCCTTTCTTCCATCAGACAATGCATACACCTGTGATCCCAGGATAAAGAAATTTAAGGAGGAAGAAAAGGCAAAGAAGGAAGCAGAGAAGAAAGCAAAGGTAGAAGCAAAACGCAAAGAACAGGAGGCAAAAGAAAAAGTAAGTTAACAACTTTATTTGGATTGAAAAACCCTGGTTCATTCACACCTGATCCACTGCTTCAGCTTCTACTTGTGTCAGGAGCTCTGTTAGGAACGCACTTGGGTTTAAAGATGCATTGTCTTTGCTTGTGCAGCAGGCAGTGCAAGACTGACAGCCTTTTGAGAATGAGAAACAGGGGAACAAAAAACCTTCTAAAATTGAATTCTCTTGTTGCATACACTTCCTCTGGTTTTGAGGCAGGTGTTAAGTTCTGTGCCATACTTGGCATTTGCATAAAATGGACACGGCTGTTTGCCTTGTGTGTGTGGAATGGTTGGGTGGTATGAAACACTTTGAGGTAATGTAACATACCTCATTAATATTAACAGTTTGGAAAAGATGGCTTTGAAAGTATAGGAGTGAAAAGGAACTGTAAGATGTTAAAAAGTGAACTAAAACACAGTGCTGCGACACTGCAAAACACTGTATTAATAGTGATGCAGAGAAATGCCGGACCACTGCATTTTTCCAAGCTTATATTCCTGAGACAGCCATAGGAAATTTCACAGTTTATATCTTCATTGTAGAGGAAGTGAGGATTTATAACCTGGGGGTCTTCACAGTGCATAATTAGGGTACTCAATTAATGCCTCAATTAATTAATTACTCAATGCCAACTACTATATGGTTCATCATCTTCCTTCAAAATTCTTGGAAAACCAAATATTAAAGTATTGATGCATTCTAAAACAAACCCCACCAAAACAAAACTGTATCCAAACCAAAACCAACACATTTTAATACTGGATAACTGAATGACCTTGTAACAGTGGGATTTGTTGAGGGTTTTTTACTTGTTTGGGTTTTTCCCTTTTGGTTGCAGCAAAGACAAGCAGAATTAGAAGCAGCACGGTTAGCAAGAGAAAAGGAGGAAGAAGAAGTTAGGCAGCAAGCATTACTAGCAAAAAAAGAAAAAGAGATACAGAAGAAAGCAATCAAGAAAGAAAGGCAAAAACTGAGAACAACGTGCAAGGTATTTAACTATAATTACAGTGAAATACAGGTTACATCAGTGAAATTGCTGTGTGTGTTTAGATTAGACTGTATCACGTGTTTGCTTGTCCTTAGGGCTGGAGATGGGTATGGAAAGTGGGTTTACTAAAAACCAAAGTGCTAAAACACAAATTGGTTTTGAGTTATGAGTAAAGCTGACCAAATAGGTCCAAACACAGCAGTGGCTGAAGGATGCTGTGTGTTAAGCTGAAGGAACAGGACAATAAAGTTCAAGAACTCTGTAGAACATGTATTTCTGCTTCCAGAACTGGAATTACTTTTCTGATAATGAGGCAGATTGTGTTAAAATGATGGAGGAGGTGGAAAAGCTTTGTGATCGCCTTGAGCTGGCAAGGTAAGTCCTCCTGCTGCTGCTTTCTGCTCGTTTTGATACCCATCTTTCCACTAGCTCTCCGTTGTAACTTAATAATTTATTTTTAGTCTGCAATGCTTGAATGAAGCACTTACATCCACAACCAGGGAAGGAGGAAAGGCGGCTGTAGTAAAACAGGTAATTATGCTGAGTGTCAAATCAAAATAACAATGATTTGTGGCATCAACATGACTGAATCGAAGTAAGATACAACATAGCTGCTGTGGAATCCTGCTTGTTAAACACAGACTCAAGTTTCAGAGTCCCAGGCAGTGTGATCTCTGCTCCATTTTGCACAATGCAGTTCATGGCTGGTGAAATGAATCCATTTTTATTCAGAAACAGTAAAGGAATTTCATTTTGCCCAACAATGGGTAGCAGTTACCTTGAGGGAAGGAGGGGAGTCTTAACCTATTCTGTTATGCAAGAAAAATCCTAGCCTGGTATCCCTGACCTGGGGCTAGATCCACAAAAGGGCTTCAGTGCTGTAGGCACTGGAAGGGCCAGCGGGTTGGATACCAAACAATGGAAAAAGCAAGACACTTGTAATTGAGGTTTACAAAACTCAGCAAGGATCTGCCTGAATTTGCCAGCAGGGAAAAGCCATTTGGACTAATAAGGCTGAACCTACATCCTGCAGAAAGAGTAAGTTGCTTTCTCTCACCCACTGTGGTTTTACTGCTCTGAACTTTTTTCCTGGTGGGGATCTGCCCCCATCCCAGGGTCAGGTTTACTCACCAGTCAATTTAAATCCCTCTTGTTCTTTAGGGGACTGAATTCAGTCTTCTGTTCTCCAAGAGAGTGTTTCAAACACAGGACAGTCCCCTTTCTGTCTGTTAAAATTATTCCATTTCTGCATTAATAAAAATTATCTGCCAGATAACTTTCCTTTTGCCAGAAAGACTTTATTTGAGAAAGAGAGTGAAAAACCTATTTTGGGCAATCTGACAACAGGGGCCAGTGCACAGCTCCTTTAATATTGCCAAGACTGAACTGGGAAGCAGATAATTAAAGATGTGTCACACCACATTCTCGAGATGTAATTACAGGTCACAAAGATGTGCAATGGGTAACTTAAATTCTGCTGAACTGCTTGCTAACAAACTACACTTGGCCATCTAACTCTGAGTAAACTGAGCATTAACTGCAACAACCCAGATTTTAGTTACTAACTTACTACAGCTGTTGTAACTGCGAATTTCTGACATAACTGGGCTTAGGTAGCAGTTGGTTGGAAGATTTGGGAATAAGTGTATTCAACATGGATGTTTCACTGCCCTCACTGGTCGCTTTAGGCTTTTATTACTTTTGTGGATCTGTCCCTCTAAGTCAGAGGTTAGCCTGGACATTCACACCAGGTTCTGAAGTTTTGCTTTAATTCTGGGAGTTTTCATGTAATTTCCTAGGGAACTTGTGATGGATTTCTGAACTCCTAATCTGGGATGGCCAAATTTACACATGGGATAGAGGGAAGTAATACTGGAGCAGATAAGCACCTCCATTTCCTTTTGTATCATGCACAAAACAGAAACTAAGCAAAATTCAAGGCTCAAAGCGATTCCAGAGAGAAGGGTTTGTGTCACTGTGAAATGTAAAAATGCAATAAATAAATAAATAATGCTTATTTACAATCCTTAGATAGAAGAAATAAATGAACAAATCAGGCGAGAGAAAGAAGAGGCAGAAGCTCGTATGCGCCAAGCAACAAAGAGTTCAGAAAAGTCAACCACTGGTGGTGGAGGGGGAAGCAAAAATTGGCCAGAAGATGACTTACAGTTGTTAATTAAAGCTGTGAACCTCTTTCCAGCAGGGACTAACTCAAGGTACTCCTCGGGATCGGTGCTAAAATCTCTACTAACAATTTTTAATTAAATAACAAGCATAATACAACTTACTTTCAGAGCGTCCTAAGTATGGTGTCAGTATGACGACTCCCTAAATTTCCTCCTTTTCCTTGACTCTTGAGCAGCCAGTGGTTTTTTTCCCTTAGTACCATGCTTCATGTGTCACTGGAGTTAGTTCTGGTCCTGTACCTCGTTTCCCCCAAACTGGGGCCTCACTCCATTATCAGTGTGGTGCTGAGGTGCAGGTTTGTGCAGCGCTTGCTCCAGGGTCGGCTCCAGTCGTTAAAGCAAAGAACGAAACTGGAACAGTGACTGGGATGCAGCTGGGTAGGAATACAAGTGTGTAAGGTACTTCCAGTAGCTCCACAATGAATATGAGGCTGCTTTCTCCTCTACATGGTAGGAGGAAAACATGCAGAGAGATAAGTGTACCAACTTTCTTTAGGGCAGAGGCGGGGAAAAGGGGAAGGTTGGAATTTCCAGAAACGTGCACTGGCAATCAGCTTGCTGATAAGCATCAAGAACAGGAGTGTGCCTTAAATTCTGCTCCTTCCCAGAATGAAATGCCTTCTTCCAGTTGGGATTCACAGATTTGAGGTCTCAGTTACAAGACTTTGAGGCTTACTTTAAAAAAAAAAAAAATAAAAGCTGCCATAGTCTCTGGAGATGATACCAGTGCCCGTTTCTGCAGCTCAGCAGTCAGTGCTCACTGAGAACACAGGCCTAGACACCCTCCTGCCTGATCAGGTGCAAATACTGCTTTCCATTTTCTAAGAATGCACTAGGAATAGTCCTGGGGCTATGGGGCTGTTCTAGCTCTCTCCTGCTTAAGCCCCTTTACCTGATGTTTAGGCCTTCTGGGGAGCAGTGGACACAGGGTTAGTAACTTCTCAGCCCTTGAGTGTACCCTGCAGTATTTAATGTCAGAGGTGTTCAGGGAATTCAGGAAAGCAGCAGCTGAGCAGAATTTTGAGGATTAGAGGTTTGCACTCACCTGCATTCTACCCCATCCTTTTTCTGCATCGGCAGCTAAAGTTCAGTCATGCTGACTGCATTCTTCAGTTAGTAACTGAAACCTTTCCAGAATAGTTACCCTGACATTTTAGATGTATTTAAGTATGATTACACTTACTTAGGATTTCATATAAAATGTATATAGGAGCTTGACCAAGACTTGTATGAAGATAATTATGTAATATGCTGGTTTACCCTTTCTATTCTTGCTTTAGGTGGGAAGTTATTGCCAATTACATGAACTTGCACTCTACTACTGGAATAAAACGAACAGCAAAAGATGTCATCAATAAAGCCAAGAGCCTCCAAAAGCTTGGTATATATTACCTTATTTTTGCAATAAGATGTTCTGTATGCTTCTGCACACCTGCGTTTTTTTTTTAATGGCTTTATGTATCCCCACAGAAATGTAGTTCAGATGGAAGATTTAGAGGAGCATTTATGTGATTCAGTGTTTTCAGCCTAACGGGTTTTGTGTAAGTTCCCACCTCCTGAGTGACTCTCAGGAACAGTCTCACTGTAGCTGGATGCTCAGGTGTCTGGGGGCCACATGCATTGCCTGGGCTCAGCTGGAGACAGGTGAGCCTTTGGAAAAGCCCCCTACAAAGGAAGGCATCCAAAATAAATGGACTCGATGAAGCTCTAGAGATATTTTAAAAACACCAGAGTAAGACACCTAAATTAACGTGGCTCATCTCCTCTTTGAAAATGAATAACAATAAAATGATAAATGAAGCCTAGAGAGCTCTAGAATAAGGTCTTAAGGAAATTACATATTTCACTACAGAACAAAAAAAAAAAAATTACACAAGGTTTTTAAAAGGCTTCTTCATTCTAAACCACCTCCCAGAACTTCCCCAGTGTTCCTGCCCCTCTGACACACTCGTACTCTGGGTAATGTGAGTTTTGTGCCACAGCCCTGACTTGAGAGAATAATCCTTCTGAAGGAAGGCTTCTCTGAAGTTGCAGATTCAGGCCTAAGATTACACAGAACAAGTATTCCTCTGAGGAGTATAAAGCAGGATAGGGGTTGGAGAGCCTGACACTCTGAGCAAAGTTTATTGGACCCTGAAAGATTATTTTTTTTAATTTACCGACCTCTTTTTTTCATCATTTTAAAGGAAGTAGGAATAGTTTTAATTATGTGATTATTGTAAACTAATAATCTGCTACACAATGTTTTTACTATTACATGTGGCTTTAACTGTTGCAATAATTTTTCTCTCCAATGTCTGTTGCTCATAGACCCTCATCAAAAAGATGACATAAACAAAAAAGCATTTGACAAATTTAAAAAGGAACACGGTGTGGTGCCTCAGATGGACAGTGCTGCCCCCTCGGAGCGATTTGAAGGTAAACCTGAAAAGGGACCCCCTTCTTGCAGACTTGTCTCCCCTGTGCCTCTTAGAAAGAAAGTAACCCAGACTCAAGGCTTGCTTACAAACACAGTAAGCGATCCAGGCTCTGTTGGCGGATTTCAGGGTTTCTGGTACACACAGTACACCCCACAGTGACCTACACAGTGACAGTGAAATGTTTCCTGGTGAGGCAACAGGTTAAGTCTGGTGCTGAAATCATCTGTTCCTCAGAGGGTGCTACACTTTCAGGGAAGAGCAAGCCTGAGGGGATGCACTTGAGATCCAGGATCGTCATACAGCTAACTTTTGGTCTCCTGTGAAATCCCAAACACCTCCCATCACGTTTTCCAGACACATGCAGAAGGCTGTTTCCTTACTGAGTGTTCCTTACTGAAATGCAAAAGGAAAAGCTATATTGCTGCCCTAGTGCTGAGGCTTAAGAGGGCAGCTACAGCAATCTTAACACCCAGCTGCCAACAAAAGATGCTCCTTTCTAACTTCCCTGTGCTTTATCTAAAGATCCTGAGGGCCATTTGTCCAATCAGCTTCAGGGTTGGTTTGTTTTTTGGGCTTTTCAAAACTGCATGGATTTTAAACCAACTAAACAGATTTTACAATATTTTCTTAGACTCACAGACTCTTTTATTAAATATATTTTTCCTACTATCCTTTTTGCATTTAAAAACAGGATCACCTTTAGATTCATCCCCCTGGACTACAGAAGAACAAAAACTTTTAGAACAAGCATTGAAGACTTATCCAGTAAATACTCCTGAAAGATGGGAGAAAATAGCAGCAGCTGTTCCAGGCCGGACAAAAAAAGACTGCATGAAACGATACAAGGTAAGGGACCTCCCCTCCCCTGGGACTGCCATCCTTTGCTTTTACTGTTGCACTGCCTACCAGAGGTGGTATCTGACAGCAGCAAACTGATGGAACCTTACGGAGAAACTTTTTTTTATTTTTGGTAACTCAACCCCTAAAGAGCTTTAAGGACCAAATGTTCCTTGGTGAAAGTAGTGGCTCTAGAATCTAGGAAGGAAAGTCTGTCTCAGGAAATCTGTCTTACAATTTGACACCAAGCTCTTGTAAAGTCCTATCCCTGTCCTCCTTCACGTAAAGTTCCTACTACGGTGGAGGTAGATGAGCATTGACCTTCCATCAATGGATTTGTTCCCAAGAGAAATTGCTTCACAGTATTAAACTATGTGGATTTGTCACTATGTTGAGAGCTAAAGTGTTTCCCAGTGAATATATGTAGAGTTCAAAACTGCAGCACTGTCAACACGTTCAATGCTTAATTAAATTGTTTGGTGTGGTTTTCTTTCCCACAACTCTCCAGGAACTCGTTGAAATGGTCAAGGCAAAGAAAGCTGCTCAAGAACAAGTGATGAATGCTACTAAAGTCAAGAAATGACTCTTACTGACAATCTTTGTTTTGTAATAAAAATGCAAATACTGTACATGTTTCCATTCCTTTCTTCAGTATACAGACACACAGGAGGGGCTGGTTCTTGAGATTTAATCTTCTCAAATACAACTCCAAAGCTTTAAAGAGGGGTGTAGTTGCTTGGTGGGGGTTGCTTCGCGTTTTTTAACTGGTTTTCTGTTTTTTGTGGTTTTTTTTTTAAAGTTCAAATATACTGAAAGTTCTCATTATTCACTACTCACGGTGCCAATACATGCCACTGCAGATTTTGCTATATTCTGGAAGTTGTTCAATTGGACCTGAAAGTTAAAGGAAGTTGGCCATGACACATGTTCAACTGATAGTGATTGGTCTGGAGGGGTTATGGGAAGGTAGGGAAACTTGTATCACATACCAACAGCAGCAACTGCAGGATGTTTATCACAGATGTACTTTGTGCAGATGTCTCTAATAGTCTGGGCGTCAATAGCCTAAAAGGGGTGAAAGAAACGTCTTTGTTACCATCCCATCCTGTCTAAAACTGTGACCTTTAATTTTATATAATCCAGCAGAACAGGCAACAAAGCACTTCAAAGTATTCTCAGCTGGAAACATTTTCTCACCCACAACAGTCCAACTTCTGTATTGTTACTTTCTCTAGCAAATAATTTTGTCAATGGCCTAATTTAAAAGTTTCAACATGACTGCCACTTACATCAATTCTTGCCTCAAGTTCTGGAATTGGGATTCGGCGCTTATAACACAGCATTTGTCTTCCAATGTCTTCACAGATTGGTGTAGACCCTAAAATAGGAGGAAATATGCTTCAGTTACCAGCCTACAACTCCACAAAGAATAGAAAGCTCTCATAAATCTCACCATCAAGTTGTAGCAGCATATTTGTCTTTAGAAGATTTTTCGCTCGAGCTACTTCATTTTCTGTAACACTTGAGCAAAGTCTTATCCTGAAAAACAGGTAAAACCCAACGGTATTAAATAATAGCCTATAGCACACAAGATTGCCTGCAATGGTGTACAGACACTCCTGCACCTACCAGGCGCTGCTTTTCTATAGACAGAGCTGGTAGGAGAGCTAGGCCTGGAAACAAGGCATAGGATGCAAAGCAGCACCTAAGAGTAGGGTTTTGGGAAGCACGCCAATATACCCAAAAGCAAGTTTTTCCCCTTAGAAGAGCTGTGTTTTGGTTTATTAAATGTATATTTTGAGCCGAATGTACTTATGTTGAGAATGGGGGTTGCTAAGAAAGCAGGAGCCAAGCATCAGAAGTAATTAGCTAGAAGGCAATCCATCACTTTCCAGCTCTTCTCTTGGTGAGATAACGATTTTCTACTCTGTATAAGGAACATTTCATGAGGACAGGGGGAGTGCATCAAATATCTTAACACTTAATTCTTGTCCCAGGAGTTGTTTGTGTCTTCTCTGGTGCTAAGCTGCAGTAAAGGGACAGCTAGTCATGCCTTTTCCTCTGTGAGTTATGAAGAGAGATCTCATAGAATAATGGTATATGAGAAGTGATTTATCTGATTAAAGAAACTCCATATTTTTCAAGATTTCTCTCAACTTCTGTTTCAACTTCATCCACTTTAAATCAATGCTCTTATATAACATATGTCTGTTTCTAATCACATCTGCAGTTCAAGCTTTATGGTTGCACCTGGAGACATACTTCAATACAGATTTAAGCCTTAGATGCATGAATATTATCTAGAATCTCAGGTTTCAAAATTCCATTATGTAACAGGTCAAAATTCCCTGCCATATGTACTTGTACACGGAATGCTGTTATCAACTACAGTGCCTGGTCATTCTTCCAGGACAGTGAAAGAAAACAAAAACTAAATCTTAAGCTCCAAGTAAGGGTGCCACAAACTGGCTGCTGGGACTCTGCACTGGGTGCCAAAGTTTAGAATTTGATGCGTTTGTTTTCTCCCAGATGAGCCTAAGCAGAGAAACAAAAATAGTCTCTTTAAATTATTTATATTTTTTAATTTGCATTCCACCACTGAAAACAATCTTTTTAGAGAGACAGTTGTTAGCTTACCACTCTCTCTGAACACAGTGCACCATGTCCTGAATAGTAGATGGCTCACAGACCATATAGAGTCCCCACAGCCCTGTGTCAGTATAGCAGGTGTTGAAGGACTGGAAACTGTGACACAGGTTACCATGGCAGGCAATCTGAGCAAGTTTACTGGATAAATTCTGCTGAGGCAAAAGAAAAAGATACTATTTTATGAAGCATTTTGGAAGCTTCCTATTCATCTCCCTGACTGACTTCCTGTTTTCGTTTAATGGTGACAGAACATGCAGTACTATCACAGGCTCCAGCAGAAGCTGTGAGGTTAATTATCAGCTCTTCAGCACGACAGTTGCTCTCCTCATACGTAATCTCACATTTCGAAGTAACAGCCCAGATTTAAGCCAAAGTCATAAAGCTGCTTAGGTTCAAGAAAGGGAGTTACTGATACCCATGGGTTCTGATGGCATACAGGTATAAAAAAATATCCTACTTTCAACGAAGGCTGGCAAGACCTCAAGTTACCTCTATTTTGACGGTTTAGAACCACTTCCTAAGAGTATTCTGGGTAACAAATTCTCTCAGATGCACAGCTGAACCCCCTCACCTGCCCTGGCAGTACCCAAGTCAGGGAGATCTCACCAGCCCACCAAGGTCATTCAGAGCAGGAAGGTGTTTGCAGGTTCACTCACCACGCCTCCTCCGAAGGAACGATCCCAATTACCTATCAGAGTATTGGCTACCATGAGTGGGATTGTATCTGGGTCTGACCAGCCAGCTGCTTCCACAGCTATGGCCAAGTGTGCCAGGGGCATCTTGTCATCCCGGATTCGAATCTGTGGAGCAAAAGAGAGCAGCTGTAGTACAACCTGTACACAGTCAGGTATATGGGAAGTTGAATATCAGAAGACAGACTTTTCCATTAGACTGGATTATAAAGCATGCACACAGAGTTAAAGCACATGAAGCTTAATTTAACATCAGCCTTAACTAGTCTTCCCTGAGGCAATTTCAGAGGACTTTGCCAACATACACAGAGAAGGCATTACAAGTAATTTTATGACTACAAGCAGTGAGGAAATCTGATGACTTTGCAAAATCTGAATAGAGATGAGAATAGAACAAGGATGCCTTGGTTCTCTGCCACATCCTTTAAATGACTGGTTCTCAAAAAGTGGAAATGCTCCAACACCATAGTCAAGGGGATAAAAGGAAAGTAACAGCAGGTATAAAAGGGATGTGATCCTCCAGGAAGTGATACAGCATAAAAAGTGGTGGCAGTGAGGCTTGTCCAAGAAAGAACACAAAGTACTGCTTTGAAAAGCAGCTACTCCATCGCCCTTGCTGGGGACAAGAAACCCTTTCATGTGCCAAGTCTGTGTCGGAACAGCCCTCTCTCTTCAGCAGAGAGCAGTTGTCAGGGGATGTAAGGGCCAGCTCACAAAGCCACCCAACAGCTTACCTCACTACCTGTGAAGCTACAAGGTGGCAGGGGTGGCAGTCCTCCTTCTGGAGCAGATGGCAAGTTACCAAAGTGGCACTTCGCTAGGTCAAGCAGTTCATCATGACAAACTCCTGAACAAAGGTATTTCAGATGCTTTGTGATGTTACTCTGGAAACAGTTCATTTAAATTGCTGCACAGTCTCAAGACTCAACCAAGCAATAATTCATTGTGCCCATGCTTTAATACCTCACTTTTGGATCCCTTCCCGTTACACAGAGCAAGATCATGATTCCCTCTCCTGAGTTCTCTCTAACAGCCCTCCATTAAAACTACACCAAATCAAGCTGTTTGCTCTCAGTTTCAAACCTTAATGTTATTACTTTGTCTCTGCATTCCTTCCTACTCCCCTTTTCACACTGAACCCCTTTTAGGACCCTCCTTTCCTGCCCACATGGAAGAATGACTTTGGCCTCCAATTCACTTCTTGTTACCAATTTAAGGTTTCTGGAATATTACTGAGAGGAAAAGGGAACAAAAGCTCAAAGGGTATGAAGGCACAAAACACACAGGGCTAACAATGAACTTCCAGGACCTACTGAACAATGGGTAATTCATCATGTTGTTCCCAGAGACTTAGGCCATGGTTCCAAGCACAGTTTCACATGATCCAGGGTGAATATCCCATACTAACCTCCAGCAGCAGCCAGGACCATTCTGGGTCCTTTGTAATGTGTCGTTATGTACTCCACCAAATCATTACGATTTATGGATCTAGAAACAGGAATGGAGACATCATTACTGTGTCAGTAAAACTGACTAGAGCAAAAATAGGTCAATGTATGAACCAACAAAATACCGTAATAATTAAAAGTTCTGCCAATGCACAGAACAGAGAGGCAGAAAGCTAAAATAAGGGTGACTTCCTAAAAAGGAAATAGGAACTCGATACATTTTGCCTTTTAAAGCTCTTTTAGCTTCCTGAGAAGAGTGAGAGTTACCACTCGGTCAGGTGGAGACCAGGTGCACTAATGATCTCCTGTTCCTTTGAAAGCAGCACATTTGGCAGTCTCCTGGTCTGCACTGGCCTAAACAAATGCTGAAAGAGCAGTGCAAACACAGTTGTGCTGACAGTACTGCCTAACACATGACCGACTGGAAAAAGGAGCATTTCCAATTTTGTGTCAAATGCACTTTTAACAAACAGGAGAAAAATATGGCAAAAAACAATTATATGCAGAGGACACCTGTGGTTCACATACCCTTTGATGCCTGCAAACAGGGGAACTAAGGCAATAGGGGGATTCTTCTTATTGTTAAATCCAGGGCACAGAACAATCTCAGCTGTAAAAATGAAAACCGATGCTGTTCCCTACGTTTTCAGATCAGTCTTTTCAATACGTAAAAGTTACCACACAATTAAAGACAGACACAAATTTGGACATACTTGATGTTTTCAGTGGGTCCTAAAATTGTCCGTCCTAGGGCTGTTTTCTGATAGGCTGTGGCATGAAGGTAATCAAAGACAACTTCCTGCAAATTGGTTTCAACCTCTTGCATCTCCCGAAGGATAACTCCCCGCTCACGCTCAATCTCCGCTTCTCCCAGGGTGCTGTTCTGAATTATGTCAGCAAGGATTTCCACAGCTAAGTGAAAACAGAGATGGAGATGGAAACGCAAAGAGTATTTTCAGACTACCAGGAAAATCTGGTTCCAAAAGTGAAACCCACCTCAAAGAGCAATAAAACTAGCAAGGGGACAGGAAGAGAGAAGTCCAAAAGGTATCTTATTTTGGGACTCTGAAGAGAAAAATATTTTCAAATATCAGCTTCAGTGCTGGCTCCTTTCCAAACCTGCATTCTCACATTCCTGTGACGTTCAGGAAAGGACTTTTCACCCAGGAAGGAAGGGACTGTAACACTGCAAAAGCATCATTCTGTGTCATCTCGTTGGAAGCTGGACAAGCACTTTGTTCTTTGCTGCTTTTCTGATGAATGAGAGCAATTACCTCTTGGTAAGTCTTTTGAAAAAGCCTTGGCGTAATACACAGTTTGTTCCCTGGATGTATAAGCATTCAGATGAGCTCCCATGTTCTCAATCTCTAGCTCAAGGTCTAACTGAGACCTCTTTTTTGTTCCCTGAAATAGAACAATAAGAAAATCACATCTGACCCTTCAATACACCTACCCATCATTACTACTTCATGTCTCAAAACGTCAAGATCAGGAAAAAGGCTTCTGAAAATAAAACTGGCATACTAATATCCCCAAGCTTGAAAATCAAGATATAAAACCTACTATGCTCCCAAATGAAAATAAAAAGCTGACAAAAGGGTGACTGGGTGTCTTCTAAGATTATTTATTTTAAGATGGTAAAAGTGAGTTAAAAGTAGAACTGTGTAACTGCAACTATGTATCAGCTACGCAGAAATAGGGCTTCATTTTCTAATGCAAACCAAGGTCTTAGTTGTCCGTAGTTTTTTTCTCATTTCAATTTGGAAAATTTATTTATACAATTCTGGCAAAGTTCTTATCATTGATCTTTAAAGATAAATAACTTAGAAATCCACTGTAAACTTCTACATCAATATTCACACTCACCTTGAAAGCCATATGCTCAAGGAAGTGAGCGGTCCCATTGTTCTTCTCATTTTCATACCTGCTTCCAGCATCAATCCAAAGTCCAACCTCAACAGGGGAAAAAAAATGTCATTTTACCAGCTAAAAGCTTTTCTGTTTTGCTCTGTGATCCACTTAGATTTTCAAGATTTGTTTTTAAGTGGCTTTTTCCTTAAACAGAGCAAGTTTCCCAGACAAGGAAAATTTCCATCTTCACAAAAAAATCTAATCACAAATGTACAAAAGCCTCAAGACCTTTATTTCCTATCTTAGGTTTTAGGATGAATTGAATGTAAATGCAATTTAGTTCCACAAAGAATCGAACACACATGAAGAGTACAAAAAAACCTTCCCTTTACAAGTGACTTACTGTGCATGTTGAGAGTCCAGAGTCTTCAGAAGCTACTTGCAAGCCGTTTTCCAAAGGACTCACCCTAGTTTCAGGAACATTTAAGATTACTTCTGTGGCTGCTTTGGAAGCCCTGAGCCTGCCTGTTCCAAGATGCACACACTGTAAGAAAAATCAGTCATTAAGTTATATCCGAAGATGCTCTTCTGAACAATGTATTCCTGAACTTAAATATTACGTTCATGGATCTTTTCTAGAGAATGCATTTAAAGGAAAAAAAATCAGCACTACTATTCACCACTACTTCACATCAGGGACGCGGTAACCTGAATCCAAAAAAAAACCCCGAAGATTACTAACATTGAGGAGATGCATCTCCTGCCCTCCAATCTGACACAGAGGCATGTTACTAACATCAGACAGCCACGCTTGTTTCCCAGCTCTGCCAGCAAGAGCCTGCAAGACCTTGAATATATCCTTTACCATGTGGAATTCCTCTGGGCACCTGCTTTCTAAAGTGAAGTGAGATCCAGCCCAAGGGCCTATGTCTAGGACTGCAAATCAGTCACCCACTGGCTAGAGACTGTGAAATTGCTACCTCTGAAACAATCACCTCGCAGTTAAAACACATTAAATCAGAGTGGGGCAGAAAAGAAGGGATGATGTAGGTTAAAAAGGTTTATTGCACTTTTTCAACATCAAGAAATGCAAATCCGTATCCCAAATGCAAACTTCAATCAATCAGCTATTTCAAAGACTATTATTTTAAATGTATCAAACAAACAAAGACTTTCTTCCCCATGTAACTGTTCTAAACACGGAAGTACAAAATCCAGCTCTCACCCACTCTCCTCCTGGAATACCAATAGCAAGATCTCTCAAAATTCATATATTTCAGAATCATAGCACAATTCAAGTTTGAAGGGACATCGGAAAGACCCTAGTCCAACTTCCTGCTCCAAGCATGATCAGCTATGGGGTCAAAACCATTCTGCTCAGGGCTCTTTGCATCTGGGTGTTGAAGATCTTCCAGGATGATGAGAAGCTGCACAGCTCTGTCTCTGTAGACAGCCTGCTCCACTGCTTGGCTGTCTCATGGAGAAAAAGTTTTCATATATCCAATTTTTCCTCTCTTGTTTCAACTTACGCCCATTGCCTCTCATTCTGCCACAATGCCCTGCTGTGACAAGCCTGGTTTTGTCTTCCTGACAACCTTCTCATGGGTATTCTCACAGCTCCCCCCAGAGGTCCAGCTGAAGCCATGCCTTCTCCAGGATGAGCAAGTCCCAGACCCTCGGCCTCTCCTCACAGGGCACGTGTTCCAGCCCAGTTCACCTCCGCTGAACACACTCCAGTTCAGTGACGTCCTCCTCACACTAAGGAGCCCAAAACGAGCTGCCACAACGAACCCTCCTGAAAAGTGCAAACTAATCACTCCCTCTGATCTACCGGCTGCTCCTGTCTGTGCCATCCCGCTGGACACTCCAACAGCCTCTTCCAGAGCCGCTCCCCGGGCACTCAGCTCCCAGCCTGGGCTGATGCAAGGGACTGTCACTGCCCGTCTGCGTTACAGGGAAGGAAAAACCTCTGTTTGCAAAGACCTTCCTCTCCCGTTTCCAGAAGGAAAAACTTAGGCTTCAAACTGGGAGGACGGGGGAAATGACGTAAGGGGAAAATGACACAGAGGGAGAGCTCTGGGACCGGGGCCTCCACCGAATTACGGGAGGGAAGGAGGGTGTAAACGTTCCCCTGAGCGCCATGGGGCGGCACGGCCATGGGCACCAGCAGCAAGCCCTGGAGATGCGGCCGCCGGGCTCGTCCCGCCGGGATCCGTGAGGGGCGGCCGCGTCCCCACCTCGGCCGGGCGAGACCACAACTCCCGCCCTGCACCGCGGCCCCGCCGCGACTACAAACCCCAGCGTGCACCGCGGCCCCGGCCTCGGGCCACCCGACCCCCTCAGCGCCCCCACGAGCACCAGCGCACGGAGCCGCCGCGGCGACCGCGCTCCCCGCGCCTCCCTCCGCCCCCCGTCCCGCCGTCTCACCCGCTCCGCCGCGCCGGGCGCTCGCCCCAGGCGGGTGGACCAGGGCAGGATGAGCCGCCGGGCCACGGAGCGCGCTGCAGAGGCGGCCATCTTGACGAGCGGCGGGCGGGGCTGTGCGGGCGGGGGCGCGCAGGCGCGGGGCAGTTCCGCCCGCCCCCGGCGGGGGGCGCAGCGAGAGCTCCGTATTGCGCCGTGCCCGGGAATTGTGAGGGCGGTGAGGAATGTCCCGAGTTCGGAGGGACCCGCAAGGATCATCGAGTCCAAATCCTGGCCCTGTACAGCGCAATCCCACCCTGTGCCTGAGAGCGTGGTCCAGTCGCTCCTTGAGTTCTGGCGGGCTTGGGGCTTGGTTTTCACAGAATCACAGAATATGCTGAGCTGGAAGGAACCCACAGGGATCATCGAGTCCAACTCCTGTGCCTGCACAGGACCATCCCCAAGAGTCACGCAGTGTGTCCAACAGTATTGTCCAAACAATTCTTGAGCTCTGCCAGGCTTAGTGCTGTGACCACTTCCCTGGGGAGCCTGTTCAGTGCCCAACCACCCTCTGAGCGAAGAACCTTTTTCTAATACCCAACCTAAACCTCCTGACACAGCTTAAGGCCGTTCTTTTGTGTCCTGTCACTGGTCACCACAGAGAAGAGATCAGAGTCTGCCCCACCTCTTCCCCTCACAAGAAAGTTGTAACTGCAGTGAGGTCTCCCCTCAGTCTCCTCCAGGCTGAACAGACCAAGTG
Organism: Pseudotriccus pelzelni; assembly: GCA_035584735.1. Classification (NCBI taxonomy): domain Eukaryota; kingdom Metazoa; phylum Chordata; class Aves; order Passeriformes; family Tyrannidae; genus Pseudotriccus; species Pseudotriccus pelzelni. The sequence continues at coordinate 11,647,515 of JAWMRA010000041.1, read as the reverse complement.
CCCTCAGCTGCTCCTCATA
>JAWMRA010000041.1:11628611-11640289 GCA_035584735.1 Pseudotriccus pelzelni | reverse complement strand
CGACCGGACTTGTCTGTCTCGCATTGGCCTTTTTAGCCATCAGCGCGCTTGTAGCAAGCGTGGGTAGAGCCCTTCCCTAATCTTTGTTCACGAAGCCTAGCCATGATGATACATATAATTTGATCACAAGGGATTTATTAAGAAACTCTAAATGCCCCAAAGCTTCTTGAAACATATTGTTTTACTGTTTTTCAAAGTTTTCAGCAGCCTCTGAATAAGTAAAAGAAAAAATATGTGGCATTTACACGCAATTTTTATTTCATCCATGTAAGGTCCTCGTGTGTTTCTGAGAAATGTATGGACTGACTCTCTCTTCATGCATAAAATCTACCCCAGCATGGTTGTGGACTCCCTAGCCCTGGATGTGTTCACGACCAGGCTAGATGGGGCTCTGAGTCACCTGGTCTAGTGGAAGGTGCTCCAGCCCATAGCAGGGGGGTTGGAACTAGATGACCTTTAAGATCCCTTCCAAACCAAACCATTTTATGATTCTACCCCAAATCGTATATATTTACATAAAGAAAATCAATCTACACAGTTTATGGTAAAGCACCAGGAATTATGTGTATAGTTGAGATTTGCTGCCTGATCTTTACAGGCAGAGACTTTGAAGTCCCAAATCAAAGTTCAGCACAGTCAATGAGACCACTAATTTAATGCAAAGCATTTACCACTCAACTTGAGTGAAATGGTGGCTGACACTCACAAGCAGAACACAGAATGGCATATTTCAGTTGGAAGGTGAATGATCAACCAGTCCAACTGCCTGACCACTTAAGGGCGACCAGAAGCTAAAGTGTGTCATTAAGGGTATTGTCCAAATGCCCCTTAAACACTGTCAGGCTTGGGGACTGACCACCTCTCTAGGAAGCCTGTTCCAGTGTTTGACCACACTCGTGGAAACAAAGTGCTTCCTAAAGTCTCTTTTTTTACCTCCTTACACTGACTTCTGCAAATGCTTGTGTGTGATGTCTTGCTTTGATTTGTAAGTTAGAGAAGGGAATAAGACTTCCAGATAGAAAAGGGAAAGAACAGATAAAGACAATTTTGATGAACTAAATGTTCTAGATTGTGTCAGCCTGATATAACCTTTAATCATTCTCTACTAGTTCTCTATTAAGGGAGTAACTGTTTCATTCTCTCTCTAAATAAGGAACATGTAAGTTAAGCAAGAAAGGAATGGTCAAGCATACAAATGGAAAAAAAGGATAATCCAAAACTCAGGGATTCAGGAAAGGTAGTTCTTGCCTTTTAATTCCTTTTGTCAAATAAAAACTTGGGGGGGAGGGAAGTATTCCTAAGCATCTATACAAATAGGCAAGAGAAGATTATCAAGAAAATGGAGCCAGGCTCTTCAGATTGCTGTGTGGTGGGAGACTGTCAGACAATGGGCATAAATTGAAATGAGAGAGAGGTTCAAGCTGGATTTAAGGAAAAACATTTTCACCAGGAGTCATAGAACTGATTGCTCAGAGAACTCATGAAGTCTGTGCTCTGGCAGGTTTTCAAAATCCAACAGGATCCAGTCTGATCTGAACTCACAGGTGACCCTGGTTTCAGCAAAAAGTAGAGATCTCCTGAGGTCCCTTTCAAACTAAATTATCCTGTAATCCTGTAGTGATAAATACCAGGTAATGTGGTTTTACCAGAAAACAACCTATTAAAAGCAACACTCCAGAAAAACAAATATTTCAATAAAGAGACCACAGTAGAGCCATGTGATTTTCAGAGGTATAGAAAATGTGACACAGGAGGTAAGATTGAAAGAATTTGTTTCTTTAGTGCAGCAATGAGAGGATTGAGGGAAGATATGATATCAGTTCTCAAACATATAAAAAGTATTGCAGATATACACACTGTTCTTCATGTCCATTGAGATATGGCAAGAATAGCCTTAAACTGCAACTTGGAGATTTCAGTTACAATTTACAAAAAGCTTTTGAACTGTAAGAAATGCTAGGCAGTATCTGACTGTGGAGAGGTCTGAAGAATCAGCATGATTGCAAATTTTCAAGGTCAGGTTGAACAAATATCTGTCAGGAACTGATTAGATAGAGTGGATTCTGCTCAGAAGCAAGAGGATGAACTGGAAAACTCTTTCAGGTCTCTTTTTAAATCATGTCTAGAGAAGCAACTCCATTGTACTCATTACTAAGTTGGCTTAAAAAAAAGGAAAAAAATGTACCAGTGTCTCCTCTTCAAGTTTCCTTAAATTATGCTGAGTATTTTTTTCCCTACTTGTTAAATCTCAGTCTTGTTTTATGTAGAATTAGGTACAAGAACAATATAGCATACATGAAACTAGAAAATGGTTTTTATTAAGGTTGTTCTAAATTTTGTTTTGTAAATGTTTTTCTAACATAAATCACATGAGCAGCTGGAATAAAAGAACCCTTTGACTTGCAACATCCCATTTTGTTTAAAACACAGGAATGTCAGGGATAAGAGAAGAATCCCTTGTTTAACTTTATCTGTGCTGGAGCACATCTCTTGCAACTGCTCTGGAAACCACCTTTTTGTCTAGGTCACTTTACACTGATGCTTTCTAAACTTTGCAAAGTTCTCCTCGCGTCATGGTTTAACCCCAGCCCATTTGCTGGTGGAGGTAGAGCGAGAAGCAGAAACGGCACTGACTCTGTGTAAGCACTGCTTAGCAAAATCAAAAATATCCCTGAATTATCAACACTGTTTCCAGCACAAATCCAAAACACAGCCCATACCAGCTACTATGAAGAAAATTAACCCTATTCCAGCCAAAACAAGCACACCTCATGACACAGGCACACAACCACCAAGGCTCAGTGGCCTTTCATCTAGGCTTGAAAACATGCTCCTGATCTAAATTCTTCATTTCATAAAATCATAGAATGGCCTGGGTTGGAAGGGACCTTCAAGATCATCTAGTTCCAACTCCCCTGCCATAGGCAGGACATCTTCCACCAGTCCAGGTTGCTCAGAGCCCCATCCAATCTGGCCTTGAACACTCCCACGAATGGGGAGTCCACAGCTTCTCTGGGCAACTTATTCCAGTGCCTCACCACCCTTGAAGCAAAGAATTTCTTCCTAATATCTAATCTCTTTCAGTTTGAAGCCATATTACCCCATGTCCTGTCACTACATGCTGTTGTAAGAAGTCCCTCTCCGTTTTTCCTGCGGGTCACCTTTAGGCACTGGAAGGTGCTCTCCCTGAAGATCTCCCTGGATCTTCTCTTTTCCAGGCTGAACAGCCCCAAGTCCCTCAGCCTGTCTTCATAGGAGAGGTGCTCCAGCCCTGTGATCACCTTTGTGGCCCTTCCCTGGACTCATTCCAGCATGTCCACATCCTTCTTACTTTTGGGGACTGCAGACCTGGATGCAGCACTCCAGGTGGGGTCTCAAGAGAGCAGAGTAAAGGGTGAGAATCCCCTCCCTCAACCTGCTGCCCACGCTGCTTTTGATGCAGCCCAGCATACATTTGGCTTTCTGGGCTGTGAGTGCACATTGCTGGGTTGTGTTGGGCTGCCCTCGATCCATCCCTGCCCAGCCTGTACTTTGCTTGGGATTTCCCTGACCCAGATGCAGGACCTTGCACCGGGCCTCACTGGAACTTCGTGACGTTCACCTCACAGGGGTCAGCTGCTTTCAATATTGAAGAATGCCGAGGCCAGACTGACTTATTAATCCCAAAGTTAGACATTCAGTGTTTTCCAGCAGAATCTGGCAGCCGGGAGGACGTGGGTGGCAAAGTTCTAGATAAAGGAACCAACAAGTGCTAGTACTGATAACATATCTAAAGCTGTTGAGCCTGGAGACATATGACTCACAGTCAGTCACTGTATGCTATAAAGGCCCAGTCCCACTTTTGAATGGCAGGGTCTTCTAACAGCCTCTCCTCGAGGCTGAGCAAAAGAGATTTGCCCACAGTCATTGTACAGGTGAGTAACACCAATTTCCGTAATTATTTTGCTAGCTTTAATATTATTGCTTCAATTTTGATTCAATACGTATGCGCTAAACTAGTCGTTACAGCTACCTATACTGTGTAATAAATAATTCTGATTAGGGTCTTTTAGTCTCATCATTATCATCATCAATTTAAATTAATAATTTATTTTATTCATATAAATATATTTGGGGTGCCATCCTTATTCCTGTGGAACAGAGCTCAATTACACCTATGTAAACCTTTGGAAATAAACCATTGACCAAGTCTGGGACTAGGGCCGAATGCAGCTGCACCCAGACCCCTCTCTGAGACAAGTTTAGAAAGCAACGAGGTCCTCTGCACCTCATGACTCAGGGGGACAGAGGGGTCTCCCCAGTAAACTTTGTCTGAAGCTCTCCTTCTGCCTGTGACACTCTTAATAACCATTATCTTTTATTAATTAACATCATTGTTATCTGACTCTAAAAGCATTTTCTATGGAAAAAGCTTACCACTGTGCAGCATTTTAATGTAAATGACTCAGCATAAATGCCTGAGTCATTTATCATTATTAATTCTTCTAAGAAAAACTTGTCTATACCAGAATACTTAAAGAACCATCAGTCATTTCACAAGTTTTAAATAATAAATAAGATATTTACATTCCCTCTAAGAAAGACAATGGCACTTTTACACCTCTGTTACCTTCATAGAGTTTACACTGTCAATAAACCACCAGCGGCAATTATTTATGCCTTTTAAGTTACAGTTGTGCAGTTCTGCTCCAGTTCTGCTCAAACCAAAAGACTCGGTTCAGATGCATCTGTTTTCCAGTGACGTCTATGATTGCTTTCTTTCATTTATTCAGTGAACCAGCTGTGTTGACTGACATCTGAGAAATCAAGTTCACTCCCAGAATAATTTCATTGTAGTCAATTTAGTTGCAGCAAGGACCAATTTGACCCATGGAGCTCAATATATAGTAGAAGGTCATGCAGCTTGTCAGAGGTTCAGACAGGATTTAAATAGAGGATCCTCCTGAATCCCAATTCAAATGAGCCTCCTTTGACATTATCACAGTGCCTACACATTCAGAATGACGTTTTGTCACTCAGAGCACTGCTCATCTGTTGCCATACCAAGAAGTGACCATCATGGGGCTTCAATCGCATGCCCTCACTCATTACTTCCATTTATTTATAACTCTCTCCTCTGTCCAGTGCCAGCTGTTAAAACCAAAGTGGATTTCCTTTCCCTCTCTCTCCTGGGAGCTGTGGATGAAGAGGTTTCAGACACATTTCAGAAGGGCAGTAGCAGAGTGCTGAGGTCAGCCTGGGAACCCAGCAGTTTCATTAGTGCAAGAGCAGCAGCTTAACAGCTGAAAGCAGCTCTATGTGGCCCAGAGCATGCCTGCATGGGGTGCTGATGGTTACAATAATACTCCAATTATGAAAGATCCCCACTGACTGTAGTGGTGTGAACTATGGGATTTCTTGAAGCCCCTTCTAGCCCTGTATTTCTATGATACTTGTATGATAAAGCTACAAAAACAGTTTAGGTAGACAAAGGGAAAGACAGTCTATGAATCTGAACATTTACAAGCAATCATAAGGAAGCTTTGACTTACCCCATTGTTATACACCTCCCAACACTAACTTTATATGATTTTAAAAGTCATTATTTTGTTTCTGTTTTCCCTTTTCACAATGTATTTTTCATTGTAATCTAAAACCTAACTTATTTGAAATTGTGCAGAAGGTCTCAGTTACAATACCATCATCATTACCTAATTTTAGCCATGTTTCTTATGAAACCATGCTCTGTGCCTTTGTGTCGAACTAGTCGGTCAATGTCAATGATATTTGAAAGAAGGAAAGAAATTCCAAGGGCTTTCTCTGGGTTGGGAAATCTTAGGGCAATCCCTGCTTTCTCAGTGAAGGCTGACAACTCAAGTGCATCCCAGTTCACACTGTGAAGAATCCTGGGTGTGCATTTGTCCTTTTCCCTGCAACCTGGTTTTCATAGGAAATAAAAATTAGAAATTTCTGTTTGGTGAGATATAAATGATGTCTCAAAGACATCTGTTCTGGTCAGTCAAGGGACCAAGGCCTCGGAGCATAGTAATAGTACTAGTTCCTCACTACTGCTCATATATTATAAATCCTGACTCACTAATAATAGGAATAGCAGGGGTAATAATACACCACTGAAGCAAGCCTACTACCGCCCAAAGTAATTAAATCTCTATAACTGTCTTTAACACCAGCATCTGGATATAGGAAGGAGACTTGAATTAGTTACATGAGTATGGGAAAAGTAGGCAGAACACAAGAGCATGTGCTGAGCACGAGCACTGGCTGGCCAGCCTATCTGCACTAACTAGAGTAACCGCAGCACACGCCGTCTCTTGCCCAAACAGATGCCATGGAAGGCATAGGAAGAAGAGGGTTTGGATTATTGCACTGAGAGGGTGAAACTACAGAGCAGTAAATAGACAAGCAAGCTTGTTCAGTTTTGTTCTTTCTCAAGAGGTCTGTTTATATATGAATTTATGTTTCTGTGTCTCCACAAATGCTCTCAAAGCATATGAGCAAAGGGTAAGTAAAAGTTAAGACCTTCTCAATTGTCAACATTCACATTCAAGGCATGGCACTAAGGATAAGAACACTCCCTTAAATAAAGAATAGTCACAAATTCAATCCATTTTAGTGTCAGTCTAAAATGATAGAGGGATGCTTTTCCATAATGCATTTATACACAAAGAAACAGTTTGTCACCATCTTGCCTGCAATGAAAACAGCACAATGTTCTACAGTTTCTAATTCACACTTAAAAGTCAAGACATCCATAACAAACTGTTAGGAGCTACCCTACATATTCTTACTTTTTGTCTGCTTTGTAAATCCAGAACGTTTTTTTCTTATTTACTAAACATGTTACTCTACCTTGTGCCCAATTACAAATTCAACTGCAAAAGGGCAAGGAGTTTTCTTCCTGAATAGTCCCGCTCACAAAGGAACCTGGATCAGATCCAACCTTTTAGACACTGTAATTGGACTTACTAAATAAATTTTAATGATAGCAATTTTGCAAAATGTTATGGAGTAACAATACGTTATCAGGTACTGACTATAAAAGCATCATCTCCTGCTTGTTCAAAATGACACTGCCAAGCTTCACCGATTTTGAAAGAGACCTGGCAACGTTAATTTCTGCTGAGACACAAGGATAATCTCAAAATCAGGTGTTGTCTAAGGCTAGATGTGTTCCAGTAAACTACAACACTCGCCTGGATGTTCCTGCACTTCAATAAGCATTAAATCACCAGCAAGGGTGCTACCTGAGTTTTGGCTCATGCCAATGAGCATTCTCCCAAAGAGTGCCCAAGCATGCTTCAGGGATTAGCGTGGGCCTGGTAAGACTTCCAACAGCAATTCTGATCCAGCCACCTGCTCTTCAGGGCTAGGAAGGTTTATCTGTACAACAATACATACGTTGGAGAATTTGGTGTCTGGGCTGGAGAACACTCCCAGCTCCTTACTGGTATTACACAAAATAAATGTCTCTGTTATGGTCTCCAGTTTTGTTCCCTAAGCAGAAGTTAAAAATATGAGGCATCTGAGAATATTTCACATAAAACAAAACACATTTTTGAGTATTAACTGTAGCTCCTAAGTTCCTTCTCTATAGTCCCCAAAACTGTCAAATTCTTTATCATTTAAGAGGTTTGGATTTGTAATGGTAAACATTACGGTCATTTAATTAAGTATCATATACTGATTATATATAAGTTTTGTACCTAGGTCTATTTAATGTTTTGATTAAACATTCCTGGCAAGCATTTAATACCTATAGGTATGTATATATATACATGTGTGTACATATATGTATATTAGCTGGTTGTGTAACCCTCTTTCACTGGGTAACTCAACATCCAACATGATTTGAAACTCTGCTTGCCTCTGCCTGCAACAGGTACCAACTACCTTTTTTGCCTTCACTTCTCTCCAAAACAGGGTAGATACCATAAGGGTGGTCAGTCCTCCAAACTGTAATTAGAAGGGCTAGGTTAGATTTTTTTATTATGTCCCAATATTAGCCAGTTTTGCCAGAGAGGATTTTACTAGCCTAGAAGAATTTCGTTTGGTGCAAAATTTCCAGGCTAGTAAAAATTCCAGTATAGCCAATCTTAGAGTGATGAAAGGCTTTTTTTTGCTAGGATAGCTTATTTCACTCAGACATCCAGCACAAACTGTCCAAACCAAATGTAGTTTTCTGTTGCAATAAACTGCATCTGCACTGTAACAGTAAACATTGCCTAGTACATAGCAAGCCTCAGCCTAAAGGGATTTTGGAGTATTACTTGATATTCCAGGATGGAGCAAGAGGTGGTACAACATTTTTCTTTTGTTATCTGAGGTGATTTTCAATCAAGACAGCTCAGTTATAAAGCTACAAAAAATTTAACTATAAGAATTTCTACTTGTTCGTACTTTAGATTGTGCTTCAGTTACTGCTCAAGACAATGAGTATCTTGCTCTGACACAGCTCATGTCAAACAACTAAATTAAAGTTTGTGAAAAAAACATTAACTCTACATTTGAGAGATCTAAACAAAATACAGATAAACTTCAGTTGCATAGAAGGTTAAACCCTTCATCGAGAGAAATTTCATAATCAAGTTAGATGAGCTGTCCTGTCCATGATTAATGCAAACACTATCTCTAAGGGAAAGACACCACTGCAGATATAATTCATGAAACAGTAACTGTGAGATTCTAATTAAGATACAGGTTGTTGCATTAAGCAGATTAACCTATGTTAAGGAACTTACCCTTCCAAGTAGTTAATGCAATGGTATATCCCAAAATCTTCTTGAATAAAAAATTATTCTCTTTCAGCTGTTAAATTTCACTGTGAGAAAAATTAAATGCACTGACCCCAAAATAACCCCACTTTGCTATCCCTCAGTATCTGTGCCTCTCTGCGGTACAAAGAAGCTCCCATAACTTTTTTATTTCCATATATATTGGACAATATATAGGGCCAGTCTGAGCAGTAAAAATGCCAGGAGTGCATGCCACTGATGGAAATAAAATTATTAAAACTCCCTTTCTTAAGACTGGTGCCAAGCAAAAACTCTTACCTCATGCACAGATGGCTGTATCCTTCCCATCTGTTAGTAACTTCTGGCCTTCAACTCCTGCAGGATCCTAACATCAGTCCTCTAAGCATATTAGCACGTCTGGAGTATATTAAGAGTCAGGGAGATCTGGTCTCGGTTTATACAACTATTTGAGCACAGACTGGGACTCTTCCTCAGTTTAGATGTGTTTGTGCACATAAGACATTTAAAGATCAAGACCTACCAAAGCACCAGGACTAGGCTGAGATCGTAGTTGGCTCCTAGGAATACTGAGAATAGTTTAAAATCCTTGTTCTGTTGAACAGCATCTATGAAGTTGCATTTTCTCATGTTGTGCAAGCTGGCATGTCACAGTTGGTAAAAGGAGCTGATATACACTCCTAGAAGTGTCACAAATTACTTGAACAACCATATCATTCTTCACCAGTTGTTATACTAGAAGAGAGATGTTTCCTTTCCAAATTGAAAACTGCATGCTGCACAGACACCAGGTGTCTTTACTTACGGCCTCCAAGTGTTGACACCCCTATTTGTAATACAGACAAAACACATTTACTGAAGCAGAGCCTCCTGGGTTTTTGCAGCACTGTTGATATACAAACTACTTCCACATGACACGTGGAGGCAGGGCTGCCTACCAGGAGATACTCAGCTGAAGTGCAGGATGAGCATCCCAAATCTGCTACTGTTGACAATCAGTCACTACTAGCCTGAAAGCACTTACCCTGTAAGCTTTACCCTGCTTACAGAGGTTTCTATACATAGGCACTAATTATTACTGTGAATGATCATTGATCAGAACAGCTTTATCATCTAACTCATTTAGTAGATCTTAGATTCAATAAAGTAACCATAAAAATCACTTTAATCAATATAGATTTGTGTTTAATAATTTTGAGTGAAAGCCACTGCTACCCCAAGGCCAGCTCAACACTAGGCATAGTGATAGGAGATGAAATTATCAGGAAACATCAGATGAGAAGGACCAAAAGTAAGAAATAAGCCAACAATTTCCACTCGTAAATGTCAGGAAATCTGCCTGACCACAAGCAAACGACACATATCTGTATTGGCATGTAAACAACAGAGATGACAAATAACTTGTACAAAAGAAGATAACTTGTTAGTATTATTTTTCTTTTACCTTAAGGAAACTAAGAGAATGACAGACTAATGAGAACAGTAAGGGTCACATTTCTAGTCTCCCAAGACCTACCATGACAGCTTTGGCCTCTAAATATTAAGATTTCTTCACCAATTTTCTTGAATGATGAAGATTTCTTCATCCTTTCATGAGCTTTAAGAAAAAATGTACATAAGAGTGTTATCAGAGCTCCAGATAGTCTTAGATTTCATATTACTGCTATTTATGGGGAGGGGGGGAGAAGTGGTGGTTTCATATAACACCTGCATAGCTTTGTTCTTTTGCTTTCCAATGTGCTTAAGGAGGTAAGGAAAGATTTTAAAAATACACATTTATTTCTGGGTTTACTTCTTTCCCTGTGTTGGGTGCCTCAAAATGCCTCACTGCGCGGGCCATCATCTGGAGCCGCCTGTGAACTCCTCACAGGCGCAGAGAGGGGCTGAACGGGATGGTTATGACCCAGCACGTGAAGTGACTTGGCCGTGAATTTTGTACTTCCCTAAGGTGAGGAAGTGGCCGTGAGGTCCCTGCGATGTGGGCGGCCTCGCCCGTACACGGCACCTCCCGTGGGTGTCGGTACCCTCGGGGATGAGGGCACTGCCCCGGCTCGTTCAGGAAACTTTCCGCCGCAGCATACTCGTCCTCCCGAACGGGACTGCGGGCAGCGTTTGCCACCCGCCGGAGCCGGCCAGGAGCACAGGAGAGCGCCTCCCTTTTCCGCCGTGGCCGAGCAGCCCGCCCTGCAGCGGCGGGGCGAGCCGGCAGCCCTCACCCTGTCCCGCCGCGGCCGCGGGACACCTCAGCGCCGGCCCCCCCGCCGCCATCTTGCGAAGGCGCTGCCGGGCCGAGCCCGGGAGCGGCGCCTCTCCCCGCCGGGGGCCGGGCTGTGCGAAGCCTGTGCCCGCCACCGTGAGGGGCCGGGCGCCCTACAGCTCCTGCCCGCCGTGGCGAGGGGCCGGGCGCCGCGCAGCCCTGCCCGCCATGGTGAGGCGCAGGGCGCTGTGGAGCTGGTCCCTGCAGCTCGCCGCGCTGCCGCCGGCGGCGGGCTGGTCAGGTGGGACGCCGCAGCCGTTCAGCAGCTCCTGCTGGAGGACCGCGGAGCCACCGCCGTGCAAGGGGTGGAGCGGCACCATGGAGGAGGAGGAGGAGGAGGAGGAGGAGGAGAAGAGGGACGAGACTCCTCAGGGGCAGCAGCAGCAGCCGGGGAGGTGAGCGGCGCTCCAGCGGCAGCAGCGCTCCGGGGGCGGGGGTCGCTGCCCCCGCGCCTTGCTGCGGGTAGGGAGGGACCGGACCGAGCCGAGCCGAGCCGAGCGGCGCCTCCCGCCCTGTGCCCGTCCGGAGGGGAGACACTGCCCGACCTGCCGCTGTCAGAGCCCGGCGGGCGGCCGGGAGGAGCGGAGCACCTGCTCCGAGCGCCGCAGCGGGGCTCTCCAGACACACACGCGGTGCCGGGGTCCCGCCGGTGAGTGTGGGCGCGATCGGGC
>JAWMRA010000041.1:11491499-11628564 GCA_035584735.1 Pseudotriccus pelzelni | reverse complement strand
AAGTTGGTGGGTGGGTGCGCGGGGCCGGCGAGCCCCGACCCCGGCCGGGGAGCAGCGGCACAGCCCGGCGGCCCCGGAGCTCGGCGTGTGCCCCTGCCCGGCCCCTGCCGCGCCTCCCTGGCTGGGCACGGACCCCACGGGCACCGGCTTGGACGGGGAACCCCGTCCTTTCGCACCGGCGAGCGAAACCTTGGAAGAAAAAGTGATGCGTTCGCCTCCCACCTCCCAGCGGCGAGGCTTCGGTTTCCGTCAGTTGACAGTAACACATGCTGCAGCAGCGCTCGGAAAGAAACAAGTTATATAATCGCTTACCAAAAATCCGCTTCATGGTGTCGGCGGTTCAGTGGATGTTTTCATTTGGAGAGAGGAGACACGGACAGATGTTTATCGCGGGGGGGGGGAGAGGGTTCGCATTGCACAGTGCGAAGTGGAAGATATTAACGAAGTCATTTAATGTAATTAGTGCAGTCGAATAATCTCAATGATCGTCAATTATCTCTAGTAAGGATTTGGGGAAAGCGTTTGTTGAATGTCTTGACGGCAGGCAGTGAAGTTCATACTGGACTTACGCAGAAATGGTTCTTCTGCTGACGATTATAATTTCTTATATGTGCTGAATGGCGATTATGAAGCAAGCCTTCAGTTTTAAAGGAAAGTACTTTTTATACTTAAATATTTTTTCTTTCATTTTCAGACTGCACCAACTAAAGTAGCATCAAAATTAAAGGTAGTGACAGGAAAATCACTTATGTTTTCTGGCAAAAGACCCTTGAAAAGAGTAATGTTTGGTTTTTTTTTTTAATTCATAGTAGCAGTTGTATCAGTTAAGAAAGTAGGAAGCCTGATTAATTTTGTAGGTACGATTTTGGGAAAGACAAGAATAAGATTTTTTTTTTCTTCTTAATTCAAGAATTATTGCAACAGTTGCTTTAAAAATGGCCCAAATTATCTGAAATTGAAATGCCTATATAGAAAGTGATGGCAATTTGTAATGCCTGGAAATTGGAAAGCTCCGTCTTGATTCAGTTTTGATGGAAGAAGATGTGTTAAGGAGAGGAGGAAGTAAGGGATGACAGTGAAACAGTTGAAATATAAACACAGTTAATTTGACTTCAGCTTGGGCCAAATCAAAAGAGAAGTGCAACCTTTTTAAGAGGAAGCAACCATTATTATTTTCTTCACTAGCATTAACTAAGTAGATTTGAAGAAAAACCTCAGGAGAAATCTGCTATTTCCTCAGCCTTTATAAGCTCAAGATTGAACAAAACCAGCTAATTCTTCATTCAGAAATAGCTTTTAAGTTGATTTTTTTTCAGCAAATAGGAAGGCAATTATTTTGTCTGTGATGATAAAAACAGAAATGCTGCCATATTAATTAGAGTCCTTTCACCTGCTACAAAATTAGTTTCACTTTTTGTCACATCTACAAATCTTACTGATTTCGCTTGCATTATTTTCCAGTCAATTGCTTTAACTTTATAGCTTGCAGTGTGTTAGCTAGCTAATCAGAATCCTACTTCTAATATTCTCAGAGCCAGGACCATGGAAAATCACTCAATCATCTTGTGTCTAAATGCGGATTTGAGTAAAAAGGGTTTTTCTGTAAACCAGATGTTGCACTTGGTTTGAGTATTCTTCTAAAATCTAGGAAAGAAGGTACATATTGTGTGCTCTTTGCATGTAACATCTTGGTGTTTAGCAGCTGTACAAGAAAGGGATGGTTTGGGTTTGAATAGCCAACAACTGTGCCCAAGCAGATAAACCTTACAAAGCTGTTCAGGAAAGAGAATGGGCATTGCCAAGGGATGCAACACTGCTGCCACTGTGTGCCTACTGTGAAAAACAAGGTTTGGTAAGATGATGTGTGAGCGTAAAATCAGGTGGCAAAAATTGTATCAAGAGTTACTTCTTCTGTAAGACCTGTTACTGAGGTTGGAGCTGGTAGTGCTGCTGTCTGGTGAGTAAGGCTTATGGTAACATTTCAGGTTTTATTGCTTAAAATATTTGGAAATAGGTCAGTCGTTAAGGCAGAAATCTCCTGTGCTGTGGACTGGTTTATGAGGGAAGGTTTCAGTGAGGTTCAGCTGTTTCCAGTAATGAGGTTGTGGCAATAGCAAGTTGTTTATGTGTGTCTATGCAGTTGTGTTTACATGAAACACTTGGTCTCCTTAAAACACCTACATATTTAGGATGGTGCCTTGAAAATTAGTAGATGGCTCACATTTGTGTTGGAACTATGCCTTGACTCTGCCATAAGGGTAAAAAAAAAAATAAAAGGAACCAACAAACCAAACAACTTCTCATATTAACACTTTTGTTGTTGACTAACAACCAAAGCACTTTGCATTTCATTTAGAGTACATGAAGAGACATTGTAATCCAAAGTTGTGGGGATGGAGTTGAAGGCTTTTTATAAGGAAAAAGTGTAGTGAAAAACATTAGCATATTGTGACATTTCCAGTTTCCTTGAGTACTGATGCTTTGCTGTGTCTGGTGTACTGCCTCTTGGAATTTCTTTTTCAATGGGTGTGTTTCAGTTGAAGAACTATAAGGGTGCTGTGTGTTTTCTGGCTTTCTAGTATGAAGTTTTGGATATTCAAAACTTTTATTATTTGGAAAGGCTGATGACCTTTTGGCTTAACTCATGTGAAAGATGGTCTTTGAACAGTTGCATTGAAGAATAGCATATATTTCCACAAAGACAAACGTATAATTTTCTTATCTTAGTCGACCTGGAAATTATTTGTTTGGATTTCAATAAATTTGAATTCAAATGTCATAAATTGTTCTGTAAAATCCATATATCCGTGGGGTGCTTGTACATACAGCAGATTACATACACACAGAGGGAGAGAGAATGTTGTTGGGACAAGCAAAAGTTGAGTTTATGTTGAAATTGAAGTAGATTTAAAAAGAATTTAGGAAGGTATTTTCATGTTGCAGAGAAATTACATTGGGCCTTATGTACTTGGACTTTGAACTGAAAAGAGGGAATCACATAGACAAACATTTAAATGAATATAAACAAAATTGTAAGACTGTCTATTAACTTGAAAATAAAATTGAGTTTAGTGCTTGGCCGTTGCCGCACTTCCGGCACTACTGAGGTTTTGTAAGGTTTTAAAGGATTATTCTTGGTGTGAGTCTAGAGGAAGTTTGCATAGGAGTTTGTTCCTTCCTGGCATGGAGAGAAAAGGAAAAAGAAAATTAAAAGGCGTAGTAAATGAGGTGGAGATAACAATTACACAGTTGCAGACATAAAAGTTCCAGAGTTGATGATAAATGAACTTCAGATCCTACTTTGCCATGTAGATCCTACGGATCAAAGTCTTAACATGGTTTCTGTGCACTTTCACGGAAACAGTTCTTACACCAACCACATGCTACAAAGGAAATCAGTTTTATCCTGTTGCATGTTCAAGTAGAGCCTTAATTTCATTACATATAATAGTACTTGGTTTTAGTCATATGTAATTGACATTAAGATGTTAGATGGAAAACGTTTACCCTGAGGATGGAGTGCGAGCTTGTAATATTTTAAAAACTTCCTTGTAGTTAAGAAAAACCTGTGTTAACAACTTCAAGGGCATAGTGACTTAAAGTACCAAACCCAAGATGCACGGGCTGTTATCACACAGAAGGGGCTAAAGTGTGTTTTTAAATGCTCGACTTCAAAGTTTGGCAGCTTTTTCTAACAGTAAACCCCATCCTGGCAAGGTGTGCCTGTGTCATTAACTGTAGTCACATCAGTAACCACTTGAAGCTGATGAGGTACTCATCGTAGGAGTGGAGCTGGTGCCAGAACGCCTGAGCTGGGGACTGGTCCCGTAGCTGGGCTGGTACAAGTTTCACATTTGCTTTTTCGGAGAAGCATTATTGAAATTCTGTATAAGAGCAAAGGGTCATCCATAGAGATTATAGTTACTGTTGGAGTCCGTGGCTTACCTGGGCAGCTGTGTGCATGTGCCATCCTCACTTATTTTACCGTTGATTTAAAAATCATCTGTGTTTGATTTGTGATCTGTTGTCTTGCACGCCATCACCCAGCTGTAATGCACAAGCCTTGCTTCTGTGTGGGTCAGCCTGAGTCCTGCAGAGCAGGTAAGAAAACTTTCATTCCAGCTCTTGTGCTTTCAGCATTCTTCCCTGTACATGAAGTAGTCATGTGAAATTAGCTGTTTAGGGAGAGCAAAGGAAAGCAATTTCCGTTCCGGTGTAGGGAAATTTGACTCTGCCTTCCCTTCGGTGACTGCTTCGGCAATAGCATGGAATTACACTGCTCTTGTGCTTAATCATAATGATAGTCTAGGCTGCTCTTTTAAATGTGGTGGCCACATGCCAGCTTCTGGGTTCTTTTGTTCAAGACTGCAGTAAAAGATGAGGGTCAAGAGGAAAATAACATATTTTAATAGGCCTGTATTGCTAAAGAAATCGGCTCCTAGATCTGTCATCTCTGTTAAACTGCGTGTCCCCTATGGACAACTACTGTCATATCAGGGATCATAACCTAGACAGAACATGCATGTAACAGAAAACTTCTGTCATATTAAATACAGTTCATGAACATATTTGGGGACTACAAAATGATCGTATTGGGCAGGGACATTCTGCTGGGGCAGCTGGAAGCGAAGGGAAGGTAGCTACGTATTGTCCCAGATCCAGAAAGAGACATCTTTATGCATTTTATACGATGCCTATACCTGGTCAGATTTAAACCAGGGTTGAGAAATAACTGTCTCCAGGGACTACTGATGGGCCTGACTCTAAAGCCTATTTGCATTTGTATCCAGAGGCATGTAAGGCTGTAGCTGATAGGCACGAATAACTTTCTGTTGGTTTGGTTGCCCTAATGAATGCCAGCAAAGCAGAGGTGGAATGTGCAGTAGCGGAGTGGGCTGCCTTGTGGGTGGTAGGCGGCTATTGAATTTGCTTGGTTATAATATGAAACATTAGTGTCTGAGGAGGCAGCCAGAGACTCTCAGCAGCATCAGTGCTGAATGTGAATGAAACCTTGGATAGGAAATAGATTGAAAATGAAACATATTAAGGCTAGGTGGAATTGCTGGACCTCACTTGGTGGTGTATGTAACTGAGCTACACTGGAGAGTATAAATGGAGAGTCTTTAACTAATTAGTTTTTTAATATCAGCACTGGCATGAGTAGTTTTTGTTTACAACAATATATACCTGTTCTCACCCTTCCCTGTCATAGCCAGTTTGTTGGTGTAAACACTTGCATGGTTGCACAGTGATGCAAGTGAAAATTAAGTCCTTCTCGAGGGATGGTAAGGTAAGAAGTGACTATCAGCTAGATTAGTTTCTTAAATAAATTCACTGTGTGGACAGAAGAGTTTGTTTTGGCAAGTCAGGGGAAGTAATGAGGGCAGAAATGGATTGGCTCATGGTACTGGCTGCTTAGGTACTACAGCTGCTTGTAAGAATAAGCCTAACAGCAGATGATCGTGGGTGGATGCTTTGCATTTGGGTGGTTTTGTAACTGATTTTTTTTTCTCTCCCTGATGTCTCAATAAAACTTTGCTTTGTTTTACTGTTGATCCTCAAAACTAGATAAGAATTATTAAGAAAGATATATTCTAATTCTTAAGGCTGTTTATGGAGAGAGTTTTTTTTTTGTTGTCAATGCTGTTTTTAATCTTTCTTGAACAGTACAGAAGGTCACTGTAGAGTCAGAATACTTTCAGATCTGTTGAATGAAATTTCTGGCAATGCCTATTCTTGCTAGGGATTTTTAATGTGAAATTTCAAATAATAAAAGTACTTACAGATCAGCTGGTTGCAAGCTTGGGGGGATCTTTTGTGAAATCCTAAGACCAAGAGTAATTGGAATAATTGCTGTGGCACCTGCTGCTGCAGCCATAAAAAATACGCATAGTAAAAGAAAACTTCCAAGATGTGTATCTGTGTACAGTTCACAGAAGGCTCAGCTTCTTGCTTTGCAAAATCTGCAATGGCATGATGGAACAGCCTGAAGTACTGCACAATAGAAGTTTAAATGCATTCAGAATTTTCCAGTCTCAAACTGTTCATTAATTAAAGCAGCCAATTTCAGACCTGAAGGAAAAATAAAAGCCCAGCCAAGACTTAGCTGGCAGTCATTTGATAGTAGATTTTGTGGGAGCCAATTACTTACATGCTCCCTAGTGTTTGCAAATAGCTTTCCTTTAAGCTGAAATAATTTTTTTTGTTTCAAGCCAAAATGCATGGGGGTTTTGCAGTTAGTAAAAATATGTATATTGAAAGAAAATTTCTGAGTTGTGTAGCTGTCTATGGCTTGCAGAAAGCTCACTCTTGCACTGGTAAGGCTACAGTGGTGTCAGTTTGCTGGGAATTGTGTGCTTTCCCCTTTAGCTGATGTGTAGTGCAGCCCAGTTCTGGATGTGGTCTACACGGAGAGACAGTGATTTGAAAATGAACCAAGCCTTTTGCTTCAAAAATGGCAAAAAAATAAAGACATTTGCAAAGCTATGGAATGTCTGCAAGGCAATTGTAAAGTTTTGGGGGTGTTGTTGGATTCCGGTAAATCATAGTAACTCTTCGACTTTCTGGCTTATGGATTTGTTAAATAAGGACCACATTTCTGTGTAGAAAAGAATGATAAATCTGTTTTGGCAGACTTCATGCTTAGTAGCATGTCTGAGCTTGGCTGTATAGTTAGTAGGGGAAACTACATCCATTTCGTTTATGGAGTAGCAGATGTTAGAGGAGACTGGGTGGAAAAGGTGAAAACACAATAGATTTTATGCTGGTGCATTTTGTATTCAAATAAAGTTCAAGTAATTTGGCTTGAAGCTCTGCTCTGTTCAAAAGACAATTTAAAAAGAAACATTTCAATGGCAGATTGCTTCTTGTAATGTTATTGTGTCCTGTTTCCAACTTTCTCTTGGAACAGAAAGTATTAAAATGTTAAGTTAAATTTTTATTATTTTTCTAAACAAACAGAAGGCTCAGGGCCAAAATATTTGTGTCCAAGTTTTCAGTTATTTCAGCAATGCTGAAATAAGCATTTTACCCCAAACCTGTTGTCCTAAGCACTCTATCCTGTTTACAGGTGTAAGCTGGTTTAGCAGGGCATGAGACATGGGTTTTCCATGCCATGTCCTGCCTGATCTACAACTTTTCTCTTGCTTTGTGGATTACCAGGGGTGCCTTAGTGTTTGATGCTGGAAAACCAGTTATGTGAGCTCTGCCTTTTGATTCATGTTGGGCTTTGTCCTATTCATCAGCCAGTGGTGCTCTTCTCCATGTCTAGAAAACCTCCTGGCCTTGTGGATTTAGCATGACTAATGGTCTCCTTTAGGAGCTTGTATGTCTTGGTCCATTTTCTTTTCTGAACTCAGCTGAAAGAGCAAAGAATCTCTGAGCACAGAGAGAGTGGTGGCCCTGCATCCTGCCTGAGCCCCTCTTAAAAATGGTGTCAATCCACTTGCCCTTGGTTGGGGGTAAGTTACCGCATCCTGAAGGATAGGCTCCATTTGTTAGGAAAGCAGTTTAATGCTTTTAAGTAGAACAGGAGTTTTTCTTTCTTTTTAAAGGTATGGAAAATAGAAGATTTCTTCTAGAACTTTATGTAACTGTCAATTTTCACCAAGGATCTGACTCTTCCCTCTGTCCCTTCCAAGTGAACTCAGTTTGATTTTGGTGTTTCTGTAGCTCATAATTTTTGCTGCCATTCAAGTCCTTGAAATAGTTTCTCAAGTGCAAAACTATTATTTTTTGGAGGAGGAGAATTTAGGAAAGCTGGTAGAAAACTCATTTCTGATTGAGTATTTTCTAATATTTAAAATATACCTGCCAGATCTCCGTATTTGTAGAGGCTTCTTTTTGCAGAAGTGTAAGAATCTCCTTGGACTAATGGTTCATTAAGTTTTATTTTGAACTAATGACTTCTGGTTTTCAAGAAATTATCATCTACCTTTTTTTAACAAGAAAACTTAGATTTCTTTTACTGTATGTCATGAATATTCTAGGATATACTTCACCAGTGTAAACTAAACAGAAGTAAAGTGGCAAGATTGATACTTCAAAGGAATCTACAGTTCATTGGGAATACTTTGAGTTAATTGTTTGTAAATGTGTCCCTTTCTTATGCATGTAAAAGTTTTAAAGTATTCTGTGAGCACTGAGATCTTTTATCCCTTGAGTGGCTTATGGAATACTAATGAAAGTAATGTATGTGCATCATGTGGAAAATATGTTGGCAGACACATAGATACCTGCAGTGCCTTAAATGCTTTGGCATTGTCTTTGTTTAATCAGCATAGTTGATCCCTGCTTCCCCTAGAGGTTTATACTTTCAGAATAAGATCAAAGGTTTATATGAAAATTTAAGCAAAAGTAGAATTCACCTATTTTAGAGATAAATGAATAGATAAACACAAGCTTAAAAATAAAACCTTAGGCACTCCAGTCTCTTAATATAAAATGTCTTGTAGCAACAATAATTACAGTAGTTATATATATTTAAAAAATCAGACATCTGAGATGTTAACAGATGAATTTCCTGGAATTAAGTACCTATATGATTAAACTTCTGTGATTTGTTTTCATGATGCTTTCTGGAAGAGTGGATGTTTTATGCTCTGTCTGCGTGCTTTGCTAAATTAACAAGCTGACTTGGCATTGAGAATGCTCTTTGAGGAATGCCAAACAAAATACCCAAACCCAACCCTCTTTAGTTAAAGTAACAGTTAAAATATCCATTAGGATTTTTGGGGATATTCTATCTGCCTTTTTGGGGCACTGATTCTTTTTAATGCCATTTATATCTGATTAAAATGCTATAGAGCAAGTTGAGTGTCAGTTTCATTGAAGGCTGATTCCAGTAAATGCTTAGTGGAATAGAGGAAAAAAAGCCTAGAACTAAAAACAGTTACATGTAAATTATGATGCAGATGTGGTATCTTAATGCTATATAGAAAATACATAAATGGAGCAGTTTCAGTAAAACTACAGGGAAACTGGAGCACAAAGCAATTACATGAAACAAGATTATGAGCAGGGGTATCAAAAATTCTATCAGCAGTGTTTTCTGGATGTTCATGCTTCTTTATGAGAAGTGAATTTTGATGTGTTAATATTTTATCTCTGTTTTATGGTAAAATAATGGCAATTTTGTTAAGAAAATTTCACCGTATTTATCAATTGTCATATCTTTGCAATGGTACTTAGTGTTTAGTAACCAGTTGCTGCTGAAATAGCAGGAACAGACTCTGCATTTGAAGTTGGAGCATCATGAGTAAATGCATTTGGGCTCAATTTGGTAACACTTCTTACATGTGTGTAATATTTTATCTGAAAGGCTGTAGTGAACAATATATTTCATTTTCCCTGTAATTATGAGCTTGTGGGGGGCACAGTGAGTTATGTGATTCCTAAGAAAACTGTGGGCTTCAATTCTGTTCTCTGACAGCGTTGTTTGAGTGGACTGGCTTTGATACATCAGCCCCGTGCTTCTGAGGGTAGAGCTGCAGTTGGAGTATCTGAGTTAGTGAAACCGTAGATAGGCTAAAACATGTGGTGGAGAGTTTTCCACAAGACAAACATCTCAATTTCTTATTAAAAATTAGTCCTGCACTGCAGCTGTAAATCATGCTGTCTCTTCACTACTGGTCATCTTCTAGTTTTTACCAGGTAGAGTCTGTAAGTACTGGAAAGCTGTGCACTCTTTAAAACAGCAACTGTCTTTTGGTGTTGTTTGTTTGTTTTTCTTGTTTTGTTTGGTTGGGTTTTGTGGGGTTTTTGTTTGGTTTTTTTTAAAGCTGTCAGAGCAGTGTATTTACTTTCAACATTTCAGTTGAAAGTCAATAGAGAAATTGAAGCATTTAGCTTCAACTGAATTGCTTCAGCAACTTTTAAAATAAGATAGGGATATTTGTTTTTTCTACCTTGGATACAATGAGATTATATTTCTAAACTCTGCAACACTTAAGTGCAGTTTGGAGTAAGAGATTCTGACTGCTGAGTTCACAGTTTTCTAAGAAATGTGTTAGAACTGTGACTTCATAGAAATAAGCTTTTCCCAGTTATTTTGTTACTTTTTTATATTTCATGATGGAATTAAGAATAAGCATTGCAGCCATGATTTCAGATGTTTCAATTTCCTGTGGCCTTTCACCAGTCAGTTCAGTTAAATGCGTATCAGAATTGTATTTGGAATTGTTACATTTACCTTTATTCCAATAAGCTTTTCCTTTGTTTTAGACAAAATAGGACCAAATATCTTTTGTGTTCTGACTTTCCTGCATGTATGTGCCTCTTGTCAGTATAAGTGTTGGTAACGCTACACTAGGCTGCTGCTCTTACTACAAAATAAAGCCACTATATTGGCAAATCCCAAAGTACTGTAGAGTTCCAGTGTCTCCTGGACAGATTTGCAGGATCGTATTACACCAGGCACTGAATGTCATAAGTTTCAGGAGGAATTACTATTCTTCCAAAATGTAAATTAAGGAACCCTCCCCCCTCCCTTTTGCAGTTGGTAGATAATAGTGTTAGTATCTGAAGCTGTGCATTCCAGGGAGTAAAATTCAGCCTGAACTACAAAGAGATCTCATGTCTGCTTGCCACAGCATGTTTTTGAAGGCTTCTGTGTAATAGCGACTGTTTTAAAGGCATATTTTGTTGATTAAAAAAAAATACAGTAGATTATAAAACGAGAGGCTTGTTTCTAATGTGTGTGAGAACATTCAGTCTTATGAACGTTGATGCTAGTCCAAGAAAATATTGATTAATTAAACATTTGTTTTAGTTCTTCTGAAAAAGAAATGGATAAGAACACGGATGAAGAGCAGCCTTCAACTGCGTGTAACCAGTACCCTAAAGAAGCAGTGAAGAAACGTCAGAACTCGGGTCGTAGTTCTGGGGCCAGTGATTCTTCCAGGACCTTCAGGAAAAGCTTCAGGCTGGACTACAGATTGGAAGAGGATGTAACTAAATCAAAGAGAGGCAAAGATGGGAGATTTGCCAACCCATGGCCAACGTGGAAATCACCAACCTTGCCAAATGTTTTGAAATGGTCCCTCATGGAAAAAAATAACAGCAATGTGCCAGGCTCAGAGGTAAATACTTGCATGTTTTCTAATCAATAAAATAGGACAGTTTCTAACTAATCCTCATTAAGCATCTTTCAAAGATTTTT
Organism: Pseudotriccus pelzelni; assembly: GCA_035584735.1. NCBI lineage: Eukaryota > Metazoa > Chordata > Aves > Passeriformes > Tyrannidae > Pseudotriccus > Pseudotriccus pelzelni. Next base: position 11,617,406 of record JAWMRA010000041.1, on the reverse strand, counting down.
CTGAGTTTTACTTTTCTGATTTTATTATCACTTCATTATTTTCAAAAGGTGGGTTCTTTTAAATTTTTGTCTCCTTTCTGTTAGTTCCACCGCCTTTGATTTATCCAGCTCAGTTTATATTTCTAAAAACAACAAAAATGGCCTCCTAGCTCAGTCATAAACCATAGTTACGCCTTTTCCTTTCTAATAGGTGTAGCCTTAGGAAGCATATTAGTGACATAATTCTCGTTGCATGAAATAGCTGTGGCATATCTAATTTTAAAAGTTTTGCCTTTTTATTCCAGACTGCCATTTAATACATACATTACACCTTTTTCATGAAAATTTAATAAGAAGTTGCTGTCACTTACCTATGATATGTTGGCAAATCTATGGTTTTTTCTGTTTCAGTACAGCAGGAGAAAAAATTGCATATGTTAAAACTAACCTTAGGAGATATTTGTACTGAAACATTTAAAGTACACTGCTAGATTACTGTGAAACACCGTTATTTGTTCTTGGTGTGTTGCTTTTGCCAGATATTGTATGTAAAGAAGGAGACAGGAGAAGTAACCTCTGAGAGAAGCTGCTTTTCCGTGAAGAGTAATGGATACTGGAAAGCCATGGTTCTCTTTGTGGCCACAGGAAGTATGAAGATGACTGCAGTTTTGACAGGATTACTTCTCAGTGTATTTCTGATGTGTTGACTGCACTTCAGAAAAGCTGTGCTGAGAGGTGCACAACCAGGGACAGCGTTTGTTAACAGGCAGATGTTAATAATGCTTTTAAGAAGGTATGTGTAGGCTATAAATCTCAGTCAGGATTTAGTAAAGAGCTTTCAATTTTATCTTATATGAGTTACCTGTGAAGGATGGAATTCAATCAGTTTTATGGACAGAAAAGCTGTGTTATTCATTAGCACGTGATGGTCAGAGGTTTAGGGATGTCTTTAGGGATATGTGGCATGGAACATATTTAAGTGAGAAATAATCTTGGCTGTAATTTTCTATAATAATAATAACAACAAATAATTTGACTTCAGAAGCTGAAGCAAACCTGTGTCAGTCTTGGGATCCCTTCAGCAATTTACTTTTTAAAAATTTGATGATCTGCACCTTGTAATGGTGAGAGCAGTTGCCTCAGTGTATATACCTTTCTAGTGTGTGCTGGCCACATTTGCATAAAATTCACACCTTGACATTTTCAGGTGCTTTGACCTCTGCTCTATTTGATACGTGTACAAGGCTTCGTGTTTTCCCAGTGCCAGCCAGAAACCTGGTTAGTGACTGACTATGGAGTGCAGGACGCACAGCACTCTGATGGCAGAGGAGAACTGCAGCACTCCCCTTTAATTTACAGTTTGTCCCTACAGTAAAGGATGATCACAAAGAAATCTGCAAAGCACCAGTTGAAAAGCTGTCTCTCTCACCCCGCTAAGATTAATTTTGGACTAATTTTATTGTTTGCATAAGACATTTTTTAATTACTTCCCTGCAATTATTCAGGAGCTCAGTGAAGTAAATCAGAAATAGGAAAATCTTGATAGAGATCAATGAAATGCACTTCTGGAGTCGTCAGCCATTTTGATGCTTGTTCCAACCAGTTTTGTTCCACACCTAAATCAGCCTGTAAAGCACATCTGAGCTTGTTTAAAATTCAAACTAAGGGCTCAGTACTTTATTTAGCACTGCTAGACAGTATGTCCTTCAAGCAGACTCCTGCTTCAGTTTCCACATTGAGCGTGCCTAGTGATATCCTCCTATGCTGTGCAGGTTCAGTTTATCTGTACCAAGTACTTTGCATATGTAAAAAAAAATCATATTATCCAGGATATATACTTGTACTTCACTGTGGAAAAGCTATATGTATTATAATCATGCCTTCACGACGAGGCTATATCATTATCCAGAATGCACAGATTTCTTGTATTTTCATTACAGGCTTTAGTAATAACTTTGTTCAGTGCTATTGGAGGATCTTTAATTATTAGTTGTTGGATCAACAATTTAGATTGCTCTCATTTCTGCAAAAATCCCATGGTATTCCAGTATGCACTAAGCACCAAAAATCCTAAGCTAATCAGCTAGTCTTACCAAAGCCTGTCATGTGTTTCTTCTTGCTTTGTATTAGGAAGGAAAGAAGAACGTGGGAGGGGGGAAGGGACACAGCAGGAGGAGTTTGTAGGGGTTTATAATGTTGACATAGACAATATGTTGCAATTGTGAGAATACGACCTTTTGTACACTGATATAGACAAGATGTTGCAAGTGTGAGAATGTGATCTTTTGTTCTGAAGGCCTTCTGATGGTATGAGGATGTGCAAGACAAACAGAATCATTAAAACAAACAGTAAGAAGAAACTAGATGTATGAAACAGGATCTTAGTGCACTTATCAGGATGAGAAAGGACATAAAGAACATCGGTGAGGATGAGCTAATAGAATAGAGTACATGCTAGTCGCGTGAACAGCTAATGTAACCAATAAGGAAAGTAGCAAGCGCATGTACGAAAGTATAATAATTGTATAAAAGGCTATCGCTTGATTCAAATAAAGGGCGTTCTCTGATCATCATATTGATGTCTCGAGTTGTCCGTGCCTCGCATGAACCCCACATTTGGTGACCCTGATGTGATCTGGTAAGGAACAAACGTGGGTTCCTTTAGAAAAAGTGAAGGAAGGGTTGCCAGCCAGTGGTGCTTTGTTGCAAAGCATCGGGCTGCTCAAGAGTGGCAGGAATTGTAAGCTTACAGGGACGACAACTAAGGGGAATGCGGCATCCACGCAAGAAAAGGCGATGGTAAAATTATTGCTAAAATTAACAAAAACAACAGAAACAGAGGTTAAGACTGTTGATTTAGAAGATTTGCTGCAGTGGGGGCAGCAGAGAGCGTTTTTTCAAGACATGGATCAAGTGTTCTCCTTTGCTGTATGGAATCAAGTGGGAGACGATCTTTGGTGGTCTGTACGCACAGGGCACAGCAGCACAGCACGGCCAGCACCTGTGTGGGATGTCTGTGCCAAGGTGCTGAAACAAGCTCTTCTGGAGGCAGCTGTGGTTCAAAAATTGAAACAAGCTCTTTTGAGCAGAGGAGAGGCTGCAGCAGAAGCGCCAAAAATCACCCCAGAGGACAGAAGGCTCCGATCACTTCGTTTCCTATGGAGGAGATAAATTTTTGGAATGGTAATCTTACTATTCCCTCTGTACCGCTGGCACCCAATGAACAGACGTCTGCATCCTTTCCAGCCTCTCCGTATGAGCCTCCCAAATAAACTGAAAATGTTCCTTTACCGAATGATGACAATGACATGGAATTGGACAACCCAGATACTGATCAGCGGGGGACTGCCATGACACAAGATCAGCTTTACCCGGATTCCAGAGATCAGCAACTTGTGCAAAGTGTACAGGAACAAAGTAAGCACTTAATAGAAGTATTAGAAGAGATGCGCCGGTTGGATACCGCTTCAGCAAGTAAGAAAAAGATCCAAAAATTATATAAAGTAGCACGGACTATCAAAGATAGTTTAGATTATTTAACAGAGTCAGCAACTGTGGAAAAGGATACCGAACCTCTCCATGAGTCTTCCAAGAAGACTCGTCAAAGTAAAAATACCGATGATATCACAAAAATCAGGAGAATCCTGCGATGGACTGAAATGTGTGTAGAAGATGGATCTATGTCTTGTAAGGAGGCAGATCAATGTATTCGAGACTGATACAGAGGAATTCTTGAAGAGTTGGTAGAAGGATATGCGTATATGAGAAAACAAAGTGACAACCGATACCAAGGTATGAGAAGATTAACAGATCCTCCACAACCTCAGCAGCAGACAGCTAATGCTAGTGCTTTTAGCTAGTGCTAAAAGCGAGAGCGCTTCTAATTGACCACCACCACCATCACTAGATCCTGCCTATTCACAAGGACGTAGTTGGAAGGGTGTGATTGAACATGCAATCCTTGAAGGGTACACACTGCCTTCTTCTATTACTGCTTATCTGGCAATTATAGACCAGCAGGGGCAAAGACGTTGGAAAACAATCAGAGAAGCACAACATGCCATCATGCAATATGGTCTTGATAACAAATATGTACAACAAATGTTGGAACAATTTTTTAAAAGTCAAGTACTAACTCAAACTGATACTAAGGACGTGATAGAGATGTTTTTTGATCCTACACAACAATTGCTATTTTTTGATAGATGGAAGAGTAAAGTGTGGATACCTCAAATGGAAAATATGAATAGAGGACCAAACGATCTGTTATTTGCTTTTAGGACAAGGGCAATTTGCTAATCCTAATGTGCAAGCTGCATTACATCCAGATATACTACAACAAACTCAGACCCTTGCTTTGGCAGCTGTAAAAAAGATACCACAGATCTGATGACCGGTGCCACCTTATAGTAAAATAATACAAGGTCCCAATGACCCATATATGGAGTTTGTTAATCGATTGAAAGAAGCCATTGAGAAATCTCCTAATCTTACCCCCGATGCCAAGTTTGCAGTTGGAAAAGGTCTAGCTGTGCTTAATGCAAACAAACAATGTAAACAAGTCATAACCGCTCCACCAAAAACAGCCTCTTTGGTAGATATGATTGAAGCCTGTTCGAGAGCACCAATCATCAAAGAACAACAGCGAAAAGCCAGCATTCAAGCTAAGGCATGTGCTAGTGCATTGGCAGTAGCTTTAAAACCTATAATACAGCAAGGACGAGGTGATCGTGGGGAAAAGCAGTATGTTACCAGTGTGGACAACCAGGGCATTTGAAGTGAGATTGCCCCAGGAAACTGAGGCAACCAGCTGTTACAGGTAATCCTGAAACATCTTTTGTAGGCACCTGTGATTGGTGTGATAAATTCAGTCATCAAGCTCAAGAGTGTCAGTCACGATATAAGAAGGATGGAACTCCGCTTCCGGGAAATGGCCAGAGGAGCGCCAGGTCGGGGGGTGCCAGGGCACAAATGCCCAATCACAGCAAGATCAGCACGTATCCGGCTGTCTTGACGAACTCCGAGCAGCCACTCGAGGAAGTGTTGGACTTGACCTGGCAATGGCCTCCAACACAACCATAGGGGATGGACAAGGGCGTGTAGTGCCATCTACGGTAAATGGACCCTTGGGACATGGACTCAGTGCCCTGTTACTAGGTTGTTCCTCTGCATCTAAACAAGGAATATTGGTAATACCAGGTGTTATTGATGCTGATTACACTGGCAACATTGGAATTAGGATACAAGTCCTGTGCCCACCATTAACATTGATGGCTGGCATATGAATAGCACAACTTGTCTCATTTTTTGCGCAAGTACTGAAAGCAGCCTCAAATGAAAGAAGTACTAAAGCTTTTGGGTCCTTTGGACCCCCTATGGTGGCTTTCACTCAAGTTGTAACAAAAAACAAGCCATATCGAAAAGTAGACTTAGATGGTCCTAACCAAGAATGTTTAGAAGCAGTATCGATGATGATTGACACTGGATCAGATGTTACCATCATTCTGAAAGGGTCTTGGCCACATACTTGGCCTCTGGAACCAGTCAGTACGATGGTGACTGGTATTGGTGGAGCTCAGCCTACTATGATTAATAAGCAATTCATACAGCTCTGTGATGTCGCTGAAGGGCAATATGGCCTCCTTTCACCCATATGTCCTTCATACTAACATTTGGCTCATTGGAAGGGATGGCCTTAGTCAATGCAGCATAACTTTAACTACAAATTTTTAGTGGTGGCCACTGATGGGCGACCACCCCTGAAATTGACATGGCTTACTGAAACACCCGTATGAGTAGATCAGTGGCCGCTACCAGACGAGAAGGTTGCACACCTTGAAGCTTTAGTAGAGGAACAAGTAAAATTAGGTCATACAGTACCTTCAACCAGTCTTTGGAATACGCCAGTGTTTACTATTCCAGAGAAATCAGGCAAATGGAGACTGTTACAAGATTTACGAGCTGTAAATGCTGTGATGCAAGATATGAGAGCATTGCAACCTGGGATTCCATCATCAAATATGTTGCCTAATAACTGGGAACTGATGGTAATAGATCTCAAAGACTGCTTTTTTACTATTCCTTTGCATCCCATGGACTGTGAAAAATTTGCTTTTTTTGTACTGGCAAAAAATCGTGCTCGACGAATGTAAAGATATCAATGGGTAGTTCTTCTGCAAGGCATGAAGAATTCTCCTACTATATGCCAGTGATAATCAACAACCTTGTTGTGTCACAGTGAAATGGGTTCGACCGTACTTGCACAGTAATGAACCCCTTTTCCCTGGAGCCTGCAGCGGAACAGAGATTACATCGGCTGCAGCAGACCCTGACACTGTGGCTACGAGCATTGGGCAGTAACAACTTGACATGGGAATTACAGCAGGGATTGCCTCAGCTCCAGTGTGAAGTACACGTAGACAGCCTGCTTGATCAGTTGCAACACACTTGTTTGGAACACGAGCATCTGTGCAGACCGTGGATATGTGTTCATTGTAGTGGTTGTAACCTGAAATTTTGGCAGGTGACCGTTTGATGGACGGTAGTCAACATTTGTGTTGTCACAATTGTAATATGCAGCTTCGCGAGCAGCTTAGCTCGGATAAATGGTTTAGAGATTTTTTTAGGTTATAGGGTGAGCCGATGGGACGACTCTTATAAGCAAGTGCTAGCTCTAATAGAAAACTATGAACAGAGTACTACTGCCATAATCATATATGAGCTTTTGCTGCAAGTAGTAAAAAGATCTATTATTAGAAGTTGTAGGATAGTGCAAAGTGAGTGTGGCACAAATATAGTGGTGCCCAGGTCATGGCACATCTTGGACAATCAATGGCAAAGTACCAAAGGCTACTGGCACTTGTGGCGTTTGTCTTATGGCCAATGTTGGTGACGGCCTCGATATTTACAATAGATCCGAGACAAAACATGTGGGTTACATGGGCAAACCAAACTGGACAAACTGACTTTTGTCTATCTTTAGCAGCGCCTGGAGATCCTTTTCATACCTGCCTTATTGGGTACCCTGTGTTTGATGAAAGGGCATTTGATGGATGGCTTAATGGTAGTTTTACTGATATGGAGCATATATATAATAACACTAGACAAAACAAAAGCTCCAATAGAGAGTGTATGTGGAGCAATACTGTGCCTGTGATGCAAAGTGCCTTTTCACAACAATATCTTATACTGCACCTGAATCATTTGAGTCCGCTTCCTTTGCAAGAATTAAACCTATTAGGCTCTGTAGCATCTGCCCAATGGTCAAATGTGACCGCGCATACCAGCTGTAGCAATGTTACCCCTAAAGAACAACCATGGAGTGGAACAGGAGTGATTGATTTTGGGAATCCTTGGTACCTCTGGCTTCAAACACAGGGCAAGCAACTAGCAGGGAATGGGTATTAAAATCTGAGTGGTAATTCTGAACATTGGAATTTTTCTGTGAATAGTGCAGAATGATTTAATGTCAACACCTCTGGAGGTTATTTATTACCACCAGGATATTTCCTCATCTGTGGTGATCGTGCATGGGAAGGCATCCCTTTCCACCCAGTGGGAGGTCCATGTTATATTGATAAATTAACACTTTTTGCCCCTAGCCTCAGGCAATTATGGAATGAAACGTGACACACAAAAAGAAGTCTTCATCCGTTTGGTCCAGACTGTAATGATAATGTCCAAATTGGAACAGAGGCAGGAGCAATAGCACTATCCAGTTTTCTTCCTGGAGGAGCTGCTGCTGCTAACTATGTTAAATTGAAGCGCTTAGCATGTTGGAGTGTTAAACAGTTAAATGCAACTTCCAATATTATATCACAGCTTGTGACTGGTGTTGACAGTGTGTGACACTCAGTTTTACAAAATAGAGCAGCAACTGACTTCTTATTGCTAGCACAAGGCCATGGGTGTCAGGAATTTGAAGGCATGGGTTGTATGAATTTGTCTGACCATTTGTAGAGCATACATAAAACACTTGCAGACCTTACAAGAACGTTTAAATCATGTCACTTATGGCACAACACCATTTACTGATTGGCTGAAGGGACTTGGGTTGGGACCATGGCTTATGCAAATTGTACAGTGGTTGGCACCCATTGTCTTATTCCTTCTAGGAGTATGTATATTTCTACCATGTTTGATACAATGTTTTCACAGCTTGATGTTCCAAACTGTATCTGCTTTGTTTAAAGAAAAAGGGGGAGGTGTAGGGGTTTATAACATTGATATAGACAAGATGTTGCAAGTGTGAGAACATGATCTTTTGTTCTGATGGCCGCCTGATGGTATGAGGATGTGTAAGACAAACAGAACCATTAAGATAAACGGTAATAAGGAACTAGATATATGAAACAGGATCTTAGTGCAGTTATCAGGATGAGAAAGGACATAAAGAACGTCAGTGAGGACAAACCAATAGAAGAGAATTGTTAGTACATGCTAGTCGCGTGAACAGCTAATGTAACCAATAGGCAAAGTAGCAAGTGCATGTATGAAAGTATAATAATTGTATAAAAGGCTATCGCTTGATTCAAATAAAGGGCATTCTCTGATCATCATATTGATGCCTCGCATGAACCCCACAGAGTTTCTGTATTACTTCAGTGATGAAAATAAGAGTATTAAGCACTTTTTGCTTCTGTCAGTAGCTGATTTGACATTAATGCCATGTTTCAAAGATCTGTTATAATTCTTCTGGTATTGATATGTTTCTGGTTAGTCTGATATAGAACAAAGTGTACTATAGTAGGTTAGAAGTTCCCTAAGATTCTGTATTTTATTTGTTATGTTGTTTTATCTTGTGTAAATTTTTAGAATTTCATTTGAGGTATACTGACAGTAGGACTTGTGTTTTAGTATGGAATCTTAGGAGTTGAGTAATGAGTCCTTATTGCTTTAAATGGTGATTTTGGTGCACTTTTGTAAAATAAAAAAAAAAACCCCAAACACAAACCCTATGCACTGAGAATTAATTTTTTCGCCTATTTTCTGGTGTGATTTACTACAGTAGCTCAACAACCTGCCTGATTTCTGATCTCATCCTCTGGGGAATCATTGATTTGGACCAGAGGTCTGGAAGGCACAAGTCTTAAACTTTTGTTCACAGAATTCCATGTGAATAGGCCAATAGCAGTCATTTGAACAGTGTTCCTCTATTTATCTTCCTGTGTGACCTTTATAAATGCCTTTTATAGCGATTAGTTCTGCCCTTAATGAACCATTTGAAATACTTAATAGCATCAGTCCTTGTGACATCCCTGAAAGCCTTTGTTAATAGTGTAGAGGTGTTTGGGGTGCCTGCCCTAGCAGGTAGTTAGTTAATAGTGCAGAGGTGGTGTGGTTTTAACCCAGTAGGCAGCCAAGCTCCAGTTAGCTGCTCACTTATACTCCCCCACACCACTTGTATCCCAGAGGAACTGGAAGGGAAAAATGAAAGAACTTGTGGGTGGAGATAAAGGCAGTTTTTGCTTTACCTATTAAATTGCATGTACAAGCCAAGTAAGAAATTCATTCACTTCCCATGGGTAGGCAGGTGCTCAGCCACCCCAGGAAAGCAGGGCTGTGTCCCATGTAACAGTTAGTTGGGAATAAAATGCCATCAGCCTGAATGTCTCCCCTACTTCTTCTTGCCCCAGATTTTATTGCTGAGTGCAGTGTCCTATGGTCTGGGATATCTCTCTGAGCTGGGGTCAGTTGTGCCCCGTCCCAGCATCTGGTGCACCACCAGTCAATTGGCTTTGCTGCTGTGTAAGCACTGTTCAGCAACAGTAAAATGTCAGTCTGCTCTCAACACTGTTTTCAGCACAAATCTGAAACATAGCACCATAGGAGATACTGGGAAGAAAATTAACTCAATCCCAGTCAAAACAAGTCCAATATGTTTGAGTCCCAGTTAAGGACTAACTGTTCACATCTGCTAATTGGCCAGTTCTTCATCCGTTTAGTATCGTTTATTAATGTTCCATGATGCTAATTTAAAAAACTAACTTGTATCAAATGTCAGCAAAAATAAGGTGAATTAATTTAGTTCTCAGAAAATAGTCTAACTCTAAAACCTGCTACTTAAAAAGAATATTTTCTATTAAAAATGTACTCACCGACCTAAATTGCATTATGACAATTAATTACTAAATTCCACATCTGAGTTTAATTGCTTTGATATAATCTGATTCATTGGCTTAACCACGTGTAATTTGTTGTTTTTTCTGAATTCCTGTTTTTCAGTACTATGTTCGGTTTGTGCATATTCCACTTTTTTTTTTTTTTTTGAAATTGAAGTGTCACAATATGACACTCTCCATGGTTCAGATTTCTGTGGCCAGGGTTGTTCCCATGTACTGAGAATGAAATAGAGATAAGAAAGCGATGCGTCTTTCTTGGAGAAGCAGCCATTTGTCTCAGTCTAGGACCCCTACTTTTCTTGTATGATTTAGTGGTTGTATTGTACTAACCTTATATTCAGCTTTATAGAAGGTTATCCATTTCTCATTCCTGTAGACAGTAATGAAACTTTTTCAGTAGACGCGTCTTGTCCATTAGCTCTCAGAAAAAGCAATTTCATGAATATTTTATTATTTACAGTAGAATTGCAGGGGGATGGAGATGTGTGTGCTTTGTTTTTCCCAGCATATGCCTTCCAAATCAATAAAACATTGTGGAGAAAGTAACTCCCCTGGAGCTGTCAGGACTGTTTTAGCAAGGCAACTCCTGGCATCCTAAACTGTCACAGCATCAGCCGAACTTTTAGAGAGCACAAAGTCAGCTCTGTCTAAATTCACTGATAGTGCTAATCTGTGCTAGGCTGAGAGAATAAGAGCAGCAGCCATTGCAGGGAGAACTTGACTAGGAACCAGAGGTGCTGGGACCTTTGGATTACCAGGGAGTGTCAGGAGTCTGTAGAAGCTGCCTAACACACAAAAATTCTTCTAAAGCAACCTGAGGAGTGCAGAACTATTAGAGAGGAGAGCCTTAGCCACACTGTGGGCAAGCTGGAGATGATTAGGAACTCTGAGAAGACTCTTTACGGTTTTTAATAGGAAAACTATTGTTATTACACATAAAACTTCTGCATCTCAACCAAACTGCAGTGAAGAGAGTAATTCCAGTTCCGAATGAGAGAATGAGTGGTGATTGGGTGATAGGTTTCAATAGATAATGTCCGGCCATGGCGTCCTTTGTGCCAACTTGAGGCTACACATAGAGCCAACTGAGGTGAAAGCTGTCTATTTTTCTCCTCTGCATTAGTGTTCAGCCAGATCAGTTCCCTGACCTGTCAGACTTGAGTGGAGACTGCATAATTCTTCATGCTGGAACAAGAGGGGAGAATGTTACAAGACAGTCCTGGGACTGCGTCCTGAACATGCAGGGAGATCAGTATAGTGATTTATTCAGTAATAATTAAACTTTAATTACCTTAAAGGCTTCTATAAAACATCAGAAGAAGCATAGCCAAGTACCTTAGGGTTTTCCTTAAAAATGATTTTGTGTTTTATGAATGTTCATTGAATTATTGGCAGCATGGGAAGACAGGATTGTAAAAGGTGATATTAGCTAGGTGAGGTTAACCTCCATGTGCTGCTACTGGATGTAATGGGGAGAGAGAGAGAGTCTGATAAAGGCTAACAGAGCTTTTGTGGAGTGTTGTTGGAAACATGGCATCCTCTTTCATCTGTGACTTATTTGTGCTAGGACTTGGAGGATGCATCATTTAGTTGCCCAAGCTAAACTTCAGCATTTGTTAAGTAACTGTGTCTATATGTATATTCTTTTGCAGGTCAGGGAAGACCAACCAATTGCAAAGCCCTTCTTGGGATGCTGTTAGTGCCTTGCAATGCTTTCAGACTCTACCAGTAATGCTCTCAGACTCTATCAGTAAGTCTGATAGAATATTCTCTTCTCTCTCTCAACAGAGAAGTGTAAATATTGCAAAAACCTAAAATTAAATTAGGAGGCAGTAGCTGGGAAAATGGCCATTAAAGGCATCTATTTTGTGCTGCAGTTCTCTGATTGCATAAAAACATAATCAAAGTACAAGTCTTGACTGTATTGATCTGTGCCTTGTATGCAGTTTTTGTTCCACGGCCAAGCACATTCTGAAATTTCTCATGCATATGGTGTTCTTTTTTGCTAGGAACTTGATAAAGAGCTTCCAGTGTTGGAACCTTACTTTGTTCAAAAGCCAGAACTTGCTGGGAAGACAGGAGCTGGTATGCGAGTCACATGGCTGGGACATGCCACAGTTATGGTGGAAATGGACGAACTTGTACTTCTTACTGACCCAATCTTCAGCCAGCGAGCATCCCCCAGTCAGCTGATGGGTCCCAAGCGCTTCCGAAGGCCTCCGTGCACGGTGGCGCAGCTCCCCAAAATAGATGCGGTGTTGATCAGCCACACCCACTACGATCACTTGGACTACAACACTGTGACGAGTCTGAACGAACGCTTTGGGAGCGAGCTGCGCTGGTTTGTGCCGCTGGGGCTCCTGCAGTGGATGCAGAGATGTGGCTGTGAGAATGTCATTGAACTGGACTGGTGGGAAGAGAACTGCGTCCCTGGCCACGACGCCGTAACTTTTGTCTTCACCCCTTCGCAACACTGGTGCAAAAGGACTGTGAGAGATGATAACAAGGTCCTCTGGGGCAGCTGGTCTGTCTTGGGTCCTTGGAATAGGTTTTTCTTTGCAGGAGATACTGGATATTGTTTAGCTTTTGAGCAGATAGGTAAAAGGTTTGGACCTTTCGATCTTGCAGCCATCCCCATTGGAGCTTATGAGCCAAGGTATGAAAACCAAAGTTTGATCAAAATACGTAAATGACGTGATATACTGATGGCTAAAAATACACTCAGAAGTTAAAACTGTAGGTGTGCTTTATTAAGAATATACAGTTGAATATAGAGGCAAAAGAAGGAAATTGCTGAGGCAAAGGGGTGTTGCTGAATGAAAAAAAAAGGAAAAAAGCAGGCAATTAGAAGATGGAACTGAAATGTCCAGGATGCCTGTCTGTGTATGTGTGATGTTTTTGGAGAGTTTTTCCTTCAGTGTTAAGCCAGGATGAATTGGCAGTCTTTCTTCCATGAAAAATGTTGAGTAAAAATCTGGAATTACTCTGTAATTTTTTTTGTTTTTCTGAAACAGCATAATTTAATCCAGCCCATTCCGATGCATGCCATTTGCTGCATTTTTCTCTTGCTTCAGGCTTTATGCTGGTTTTGCAACTTCTTGGAGATAAAGATGACTCAGTTACAGAGTGTCAAAGATCTGTTTGCTTAGGCATCTCTATCTTACTTATGATGGGTTATCTAAACTTCTAGATGATAGTGCTTATAGAATGCTGGAAGGGAAGTGTGTATGGGCTGTGAAAGGAAGACAGGACTGAATAGAAAGATAAAAATCTGGTATCTTTCAAGGATTGCCAGGTTTTCCCTTCTGCTTTACCACCATTCCCTTGAGCTATTTCTGAAGCACACATTCCTTGGTGTGTGCTGCTAGCATGGAATTTTTTCAGGAATGGATTTAAATTTTTGGCCTTAATGCCTCAAGGCGCCAGTAATATCTCCTTATACTATTGAAAATATAGGTAAGAAAAAACTCCCCTTTGAAAGGGGATTGCAATACATGAACTGCCGTTTAATGGGCATGTTGGTATGTGTTAGCTTCTCGGTTCTGTGTTCTGTATGTTGTTCAGGTGTACACGCTCATGATTTTTTTGATTAGGTGACTTTTTTTTTTTCCTCTTTGCAACTTGCCCAATGAAAGTAAAGAAGAAACCTTGCACTGGATTACGTGACACCAAAAAATGTTACCTTCTGTTTTGGTAGGTGGTTTATGAAATACCAGCATGTGGATCCTGAAGAAGCAGTAAGAATCCATATTGATGTTCAAGCAAAGAAGTCTGTAGCAATTCACTGGGGGACCTTTGCTTTAGCAAACGAGGTAAATTGCAACACTGTTACATGAGTTCAGATTTTCAAGTGCTCCACTGGTCATTAGTGCAGCTTTGCTTGTGCAGTTTAACCTACATATTTGTAAATGTAAACTTAAAATGTGACCTTTGTATGAGTGACAAGTTGTTACTCCATGTACTGCTGTTCAAAACAATGCTTAGCTTTTCATAACTAATTACATAAAATATTTCCACAGTTAAGAAAGTACAGAGTTATTGAAACAAATGTGGAGGATTTCTGATATCCAAAAGCTGAGGAACATAATAGGTGGGGACACATATGCAGTAATAAAAGCAAACTCAGCAGTGCCTCACTTGAAGATAGTAAGAACTGTATGCCTGTAGGTCAGTACAGTATTTATTAATCATACCTGTCTAGTAAATAAATTTAATAGTATTTTTAATAGTTGATTCAGAGTTAAATATCAGCAAGGATATGAAAAATTGAGTTACTCTGAGTTGCTGCTCTTTTTTTAAATTTTATTTTTTTTTTACCCTCCTTCCCCCCCTTAAGTCCCCAGTTCTAATAAGAAGGTTACCCAGGTACTTTCACAGCAACTAAAAACACAGTGAATGGGAAGTATCCACATCTGCTTTCATACTGTCTGGTAGCTGATTTTCAAATTTGTCCTTTGTATCAGTTGCACCACTTTACCTTCTAATTCATTCCTGATACTGTGATCACCTGGTATGTCATATGTTCTGTCCCTTCCAGCTCCCTGTGCACCTCCTCCCTGGCAGAGCAAAAAGAGTTCCCAAGCAGGGAAGGTAGCCAGGACGCTTGGACAGAACCTTTCCTGTCTACAGTGTTTCCAATAAACTGTGTCACTAGTGCCCTGGGTACAAATGTTACTGTGTATTAAGAAGCGCAAAAAGTAGGTGATTTCTCCCTGATCGTGCCTTTTCTGACATGTAGCAAGTTACTGAGCGAGAGGAAGCGCCAGCTGCTGGTCAGAGAGCGCTTCCCCCGAAGGGATGTGTTAATACATTGAAGGCGACCGAATTGTGGAGGACAGGCTGTGCCTTGTTACTCTGCAGCTGTAAATCAGCATTCTTAGCATTTAAAAACTTAAAATGAACCCAAACGTTTTGACAAATATCCTCCTCCCCCCATTTTTTAGAGCAGTTATTTCCACAACGCCCAACCCCCCAAAAATGTTGCAGTGGTATCTTTTCCCTGATATTATTCTCATTTTTTCCAGTATTACTTGGATCCTCCTGTTAAACTGAATGAAGCTCTTGAAAGATACGGCTTGAAAAAAGATGACTTCTTCCTCTTAAACCATGGAGAATCACGGGACCTGGGCACAAATGACACGTTTGAAAACTGAAATGGTAGCAGTTCCTCGTAAGCCCAGTTTGATCTGAACTAGCAATTAACAGTACAAATACTAATATTATGTATTTACACACTGCATTTTTTAGATTGAATTGGATTTCTAGGTGCCCGGTTTTAGAACTGAAAATTCCATACCATTTTCGTGACAAATTTTACTAATTATACTGTTTATAAATTTTGAGGGGTCATCTAAAAGTGGTTAATATAAAAGGTGTTGTCTGGGATTAACTTGCAGTTTCAACTCTGATGTACACCACTGATAAAAAGTTTTATTTTTACACTCTTCATCTTACCTGCAGCAGCAATAATAATCTCAGCACAAGGATTCTTAGGATTAATGGCTGACTTGAATTAGTCATTGTTAGAATGTCATCTCCCACTTGTAAGTCTTCAGGTCCTACGCTGTACCTTGATAGCTTCACTGTAGGTTTTGTGGGGTGGAGTCTTCCATTACAGCTGTGTTGTTAAAGCACAAGCACAGTACAATTGTTTTACTGAGTGCTTCTTCATTTTCATATACTGATGAACCACAAAACCTGATCAAGTGATCAAAGAAACGTGCCTTTTAAAGAGAGAGATAATTTAATATTGCACCGTGGATGTGTAAAACTAACTGCTGGCCAGAGTTCTCTGCACACTTTCATTGTTTTGTCGATGTTTTAAGTTAGGTCTGAATGTGTCAAATGTGGCATATGAAATGGAACAATCCCTTAACAGTGCTTGTATTTGTGTTGACTCAGCCTTTTTCTAACTTGGTTTTGCTTTTTATTTTTAAGTGTTAAGTCTGAAGCAAGGGCTGTGGTATTTTTTTCCTGTAGCTTCCCTATAATTTTAAAGTTGAATGAGAGATACAACATTGTTCAGTATTATAAAACTTGGCTAAATGTATCTGTATCAAATTGCCATGCTAATTTGCAAAAATTAAAGCCTATTGTTGCCAATAAAAAGGGTTGTTATTCTCCTTCATAATTCATTGACAAATCATTTTTTGTTTATGATTTGTTTTGGTCTAATGGGATATGTTTATTGGTTGGGGTTTTTTTTTCTCTTGCTGTGCATTAAGCTTCATTTTCATATTCCATGAAGATAAATACAATTTTTTAAAAAGACATTATTTAAAGACATGAACTTCTGGCAACTAATTAAAACCAGCTAATGAGATTTCATGCTATGAACAACCTGAAATAATCTTTTAACTGTAGACAGTTATCTCTTTTATGACTTCCCAATATAAATACTTTAAATCTTATATCAACATATAAGTCTTCATATCAACATATTCATGTTGATATCAATCATATTTAAGTCTTCATATCAACAAAGAATAGCACACGGAGGCAAAGATGACTTAGTCCAAGTTCAAGCTGAGGAGGGGTTCTGGAATAGAGATTACACTTACATGTAAGAAAAAGCAGCTTATTTCCTTTGGTGGGGTTCATCCTTGACAAACATGATTTCTTTATTTGAAAAGGTAATTCTAGTATCAGGTAGATGTATTCACCAGATTTTGTTCAAAAAGGGGTTTAAAATGACTCTGTTGTTCAGTGTTGATTTTGGGAGGGTATTTGAGATGAAGTCTCTATTGAGCCTTATATTTACACAACAGCTTCAATTACAATTTGGGTGATATAATGTGTATTACATGTTAATAATTTTGTGGAGGACACCAAGCTACAGGAAGTTTGAGTTCTTTGAAGGACAAGGTTAAAATTAAGGTTGGTTTTGTTGTAGGTTGGGATTTTTTCCTGTTTGCAAAATCATCAATAGATTATTCTGTAAAATTCTGTACTTTAGAAAGAGTGAAACTAAAATACAGAGTACCCAGATAAGCAGCCACATAGTAGAGAAATACTGACTTACATGGATCAGAGACATATTTTGTTTTGAATCTATTAATTTACAACATTTTTAGGTAGAATGGTGACTCTTATGTTTTGCTTGGTGCTGATAAGATTCCATCCAGGGTATGGGATAGGGAATAAAAAAATTAGACATCCTTGCATGATGGCATTTGGAAGAGTCTTGCATGATTTTAGAACATCTCAACAGCATCATTCTCTGAAGAAAGCATTTAAAAATAGGTCTTTCTAGACCAGAAAAAGACAACTGAGACAACACTGTAACAACATTTCATGTATTTTTAGGAAATGTCACTTGTTTCTGTCAGCTGTCAAAGCAAAGGCTGAGGTCAACTCTATCAAAAAGATGATTTTTAAAAAACTTATTTTTAGGTTGGAGAACATGGAAAGGGACATCTAGAGATCCCCATCGCTCAGCTAAAGAAAACATATTTATCAGCTATACCTGTAACAGTCTAGTCTGAAGGTCTCATCAGGAGAGGAGAGTGGGATTAGTAAATTCTTAGTGTCTGGCCTAGCTTTTATTTTTCTTTGTTAAATTCATAAGCAGTACACATTAAGTCTACAAAAAGTTGCAAAACCTTAAGTGATTGTAACGTAACTTGCTTATTACAAACTGTACATACAGTGTTTTAGGAGCAGCGGGAAGGAGAAAGGGAAGTTCACTGTCAATGCAGCAATTGTCCAGGTTCTGACTGGGAATCATGCCAACTTCTATTTCTGCCTTAACTGTATTCCTGGCGAGTTAAAACTACCTATGCAGTTAAATTAGATACATGTAGCTTTACCCCTGTATTGATCAGGGCACAGGTAAGTTGCAGTTTCAAGGTCATCTTTTTCTTGCAGTTTTAGCTATTTGCAAAGTCACCTTCTGAACATAACATCTATTGCATTACAGAAAGAGAAGATAGCAATGTTTTGTTAAGAGCAGAGTGGGTATATTAAGTTAGAAAGATGAAGCACCTGGTAACAATTTAGGTGATATAGTTCTCTTAAACTGGTACAAAGTGGAAAACTTGTTTCCAAGCCCTTACATCTGATGCTTTTTTTACTTGCTCTATAATGCAAGCGTTAGGAAGTTTTTTAGTAGTCTGGTTTTAGAAGTCTTTTCCAGTATGTTTTCTGTTCATCAATGAAACTCCGTTCAGGTTCTTTTACAGTGGTGTTTGTATGTATTCCATTTCATTTTGAATTAATGCTTGATGGATGACTTTAAACTTTATGGAGGCTAATTCAGCAGAAGCACTTATTCCAATGATGTTCCAGTTGCAGAAAAAACGAGTAAAGTTCTCCAAGGAAAGCAGGCTCAAGGGCTGCTACAGAACAGGAAGCTTTTGTGAAAATGTGTATGACACTGCTCTTGTAGAGTTTTTTATGAAGATGAGAATACTGAATTGCAGTTGCAGGTAATTTTTAACTCCTAATAAAATATTTTTAAAAACATGCCTGCTTTCCTTAAAGTGAGAATTTTAAAGCAAAATAAAATCCTTTCAATTTTTTTTCAAGTGTAGAAACTTTGCAAGTTGTGGTTAACTGCACTGCAGTTAAATAAGCTGTTGCTTGTCTCTTGCTTGTAAAAAAAAAAAGTCTGTTATGCTCTCTATGTTAAATACTCTTTTGCAGTAACTGATTTGTGCCGAGTAATATGGTAGTATTCAGGGTTTATTTGTCGTTGTTTTATTGTTTGCTTGTTGCAGGTTTTTTTAGCATAGCATTCCCAAGATTAAATATTTTCATCAGGTCAGTCTGTTTTTAGAAAACAACACTATCGTGTTAATATTCTCACAACTTGTTCTTTAACTTCTGTATCGGGGTGATGCAGCAAAAACGCCAGTTTCTGAGCAAATGGGGCAGAGTCCCTGCAAAGTGTAAAGAAAATTGAGTCTTCACTGTATTGGTCCTCAGTTATGGTGCCATCTTCACTATTCATGTTCTTTTTCAAGTTTGCTGCAAATGCCAGGGCTCTGAGCAGAATATCTCTGTTCATACAGTTGTCAAAAAGTAACAGCAATGATGGCATCTAGGATGTTCAAAAAATATTCGATACTTAATCACCAGCAGTAAGTACATGTAATCAAACCCAACTTTAGAAAATGAAAAAAAAAATAAAAATTGTACCTAAACCAGAAATGTTGTGAAAGCATGTCACAAACTTGCACAGTATGCACATATCACCTTTTTAGAAAAGACTGGCTTGTGCATCAACATCCTAATAAATGCTTTGTATTTTCAGTCTCCAAAATGTGGCTGGCTGGAAAATTCCCATTTGGAAGAGAGTGTCTGCTTTCCTTCTCAGTAATGTTGATTTTGCTCTCTGCAGCGATCTGAATATTTTTATGTTAGCACTTCTGATAAATGAGAAAAGGATGCACTTTTAACAGAACTGAATATTTAGCTACCCTGATCTTTTCTGAATAATGGAAAGACAGTAACATCTAGACTAGCTCTGCTGATGGCAGATAACTCACAAATAAAGGCCATTGCATGTTTTAAGAAAGTAACTTGGGGACGGGGAAGAGGATGCAGCACCATTCCAACCCCTGACTCTTTGTTTTGATGTGAGGGAATGAAACTGAAACAAACCTGTATGGCAAGGCCAGCACCGCAAACATCCCAAAGTTCTCCATGAAGGTGTAAGTAGATGCAAAGGGAAAGTTCGCTTAGAGACAATAAATTTCTGACTGCATTTGAGTAAAGGGGTGGGGATTTCGGTGGAATTTGGTTGGTTTTGGTACAGTATATTGGCTGTAGAAACAGCTGTTGAGAAGAATCATTTACAGTACTGGTTCTATTTGATGTCTGCACCTGGTCTTCAATCTATATACTGACTGTGTTTTTGGGTTTGGGGTTCCTTATACATATTACTTCCTTACTGAGGTTTTGGGTTCCTTATACATATTATAAACTGAAGTTCTTGGTACTACCCCTTGGGTGGACAGGCTTCTGCAAGTTATCATGGATTATCAGAAATGGTGCACCAGAAGTACAACCCGCTGTCTCCAAGGCCATGGGGCCCTGTACCTGTCCCTGTGCAAATACAGGATCTGTATTATACTACGCTCTGGAAGAAAGCCAGCCTGTGAAAGAATGTGCACTTCTAACTACTGCTTTTAACCAAGTACTGCCTAGAATTTTACTCTGGAATTGCATACATATTTCTAATGCGTTAAAATTCTTCAAGTGCATGCACATATCTAAACAGGTACATGTGTTTATATTCTAAAAATAAAATGAAGCATCAAGAACCTTACTTGAGCTCTGACAAGATGTCTTGTTATGGCTGGGTTTGCAGATAAGTTCACAAGTACTTTCAAAACTTGAATCTGAAATGAGGAGTATACAAATTCATTACAAGCTCCAAAAGAGTAAGTACAGCAGTAATAGGCATCAATAATGTCAGTGTTGACTTGTAGAGGAAAAGGTAGTATGGGTCAACTAACATCCTGAGCCGTCCACTTCTTTGGTATAGGGGAAAACCAAGGTATAGACATGTTAGAAGCAAATTCAGTTCAAATTTAACACTAAAAATAAGCAAGATCTATAAACAACTCCCAGTAGGCAAGCTGCAGAATATTTTTAAAATACAGAGAGGATGGTTAAGTTCTATATTTAAAATTATCAGAAGCATAAACAAATAACCTTTGTACTTTCTTGGACCTTGTGACATTGGTCGTTAAACTAAACACTGGAAAAAGGCCAAGTTCCTTGTTGTACTACTGTACCTGTTGTAAAATAGGTGTGCTGTGTTTAGTGGAAATCTCTGTTTTGGAAAACTGGCTTTGATCTGAGAGAGCAACCACGTACACTGATGGTACCACAACATCTTGAATAAATGCTGAGTTTGGTCTTCCTTCAATATTACAATAATTCACAAGTCAGCATGATTTCCCACTGCAGGCATTAGGGTTGCAAGAGGTGTCACAGGCACAAGGGAACACAAGTCCATAACTTAGGATCACTGCTCAGCATGTTTCCCTAGAGAGATTCATGCATCAGTGGACTCTTTCACATGCAGATTCTCTTTGCTCTGTGGTGCAGTAGCAATGTTTAGAGCAGGAGAGGATTCTGGAGTTGTTATAGCACAGGCACAGCTTTGGTAGAGCTCAAGCCCAATGGTTCCCCTAGCATGATTCCCTTCCTTCCCCCCTTTTTTTGAATTTATATTGTGAAAGTAATACAGATCCATATTTAGTGCACAAAATTTGTATCTGCTATCATTAACGAATATTTGGTTTTGTTTTTTCTTAGCACAGTCTCAACCCTTTCATAAAAACAGTAAAAAAGGAGGCAAGTAAAGCAGCTTCATAAATGGTTTGCAACAATAACATGACTCAGTACCTGTGTCCTTTCAGCTCCTTCTGAAAGCAAATGAAGAAAGCATGGAATTGAGTTTATCATCTTTTGGTGGTACTCATTGGTAACAGACATATTTGTCAGCAGCCTGAGTCCAGCTAGCTGCACATCAGAGTTGAGGGGAGCTGACTCAACGATCCTACAAACCTGTGTAATGTATACCTGGGGAAAAGGAGAGATACAGAGAAGACAGTTTTTGATACAAGCATATTTTCTGTTCACAATAGTATCCGTGGCCCAGCTACAGTTGCATAAATACCTCCTGAACATTGCTGGCTGAAAACATAACATGGTGAAGAATCTTGGAAACAAGGTACTTTTTTGATTTGAATATATTCAAATACTGTATTGGCATGACAGAAGCAGACAGGGTTATGCTCATTAACCTTTCTGAAGCATAAATTGCTCTGAAAACCTAAATTGGTTTGACTCCATTCATTTATTGGAGCACTCTGTAGGAACAGTGAAGACAACTGACATTAACAACTATTTTTACTAAATTTTCTTTTGGATGACAATATACAATAAATCCCAGAGTCCTAACTAAGAAAAAAGTTACTTTGCCTTTACCAAAGGAGTTATTTTCTACCTATGCAAATATTGGCAAGCACTATTTAATGAAAGTTGTCCATTGCTAAAGACGCTGCAAACTACCACATACAATCACGGTGCCTTTTTATCAAGCTACTGAAAAAAACCCAGTGAAAGTCTTCAAATCTGCCTCAGCTCTCTGCCTGAGCACTTCTTGATCTATTGATTAATTTGATAGTGACAAAAAGTAGGGTTTTTTCTTGATGCTTAGTCCTTTGATTTCCATGGCATCTACTATATTTACCAGTGGAACTTGTCCTTCATGTACACACACTGTTCTTTAAAGATAAAAGTATCACTTGAAAGATTCATCTCACACAAACCCAGGGGCTCAATTACTGTTTTCTCTTCACCTGAGTCCTGCCAAGTTCAGTCTGCAATCCACTGTATTAAACAACCACTGCTGCTGGTCTTGGGATGTTTGGAAATCATCTTGCCTCACATAATTCCACTATATATTTAGCAGCACAATCTCTGTTTAATAACATTTGGTGAAAACTGAACACCAGCTGCCTAGTTTCCTGTCTTTTAAAATAAATCCAATCTGCTGACTTGTATGCCTCTCATCAAAACTTTTTGGCATCCTGGCTTGTCTTTAACAAACATGCTGAAGGTCCTGTACTGTCTCCTGTGCCTTGTTTACTTTTGTTTTTCCTTTTAAGAAACTTACCTGTATCTTTTCCTGATTTTTAATGTTCATACTCAAATTATTAAGCGCATTTAGTGCTTTTTCTTTAACTTTGGGAGCGCAATCGGAGAGCATCCCTCCAATAACAGAAAGGCCATCCAAACTTCGGATTATATCCTGAAATATAAAAGATATTTAATAAGATTTTTAAAACTTTAAATTAAATGCTGAAGGCTTTTCTCAAAGTTTCCATTTTAACAAAAATTAAATGTGTGAATTAAGACTTCCAGAACAGACTGGTCTGTTTAAAGAGAGATGGTCGGCAGATACTGTTTTATTGCCTCCCCTGAAATTAAGATTGGTCCTGCCTAGGGACAAAGTATTATTTGATGTTACTAGACAATGGCACAACGCCTTTACTTTTAAAATCTGGCCTGCAAAGCATGCTTAAAGCATTTTAGATTATAAAGAATCAAAGAAAGTTTTTGCATAATGACTTTATAGAACAGCTGAGCCAGGTCACAGTACCTAAAAGTCTTGACTGAACAGAACAGAATTTCAAGATGCAGCTTCATATTATGGTAGAAGTTCTGAAACCTTTTCCTTTCCATTACACTTGATTTCTTTACTATTTTAATCTTTCTCACTTAGACTCTTACTGAAAAAAAAATACAAGAAAATGCAAAATGGGCCAATGGGCCTTGGGCTTCAGTTACATTGTGTTCTGAGATTTATACTAAGGAAACAGTTTTGAAAAGCCAAAATAGACAGCTGTCAAAAGTACCATACAAAAAGGACAAAATAAAATAAAAAAAAGAGTGGGACCTCGGAGGTTAAACTTTTAAAAAGACATGGAAATCCGTACCAAGCTCAGAGTTTTTCTGCATCCTATGTCCAATTGATTGGAAGATATCTGGATAATTGGAAAATTACTAATATGTAAACAGCATAAGACTGCGAGGATAAAAAATTAGTTTACCTCAATAAATTTCAGATGTGAAACAGAAAGCACTTAACCTCCAATTCAACCTTCTCACTAACATTACATAACTGTAAGCAAAAAAAAAAGTATATTTACAGCACTTTCAAAATAGAGGACTCTGTAAGGACTTTAGGTGGTCCAAACACTATGCTTTGATGAATTCTGTGAAGCTGGTAAATTGTATTATTTTGGCTAGCAGAAATTAAGGCACAGAGATAAAATGGATTTCAGAGCACAAGCTATGGTAGCTTTCAGTCCTGTGTCACTTCAGCAAAACAGCACCTCTCATGTGCCAGACTGGCTGGCATTGGACATTGTTTTCTACAGAACAATACTTACTTGATTTACAGAGAAGGCAGCACTGTTGCTGAGCGTGATTAAAGCTTGCTCTTGAATTAATGGATCATCTGTGGCCTGGAGCAAATGAATCAGTTTCTGTAGAGCATCCGCATCCATGCCGTGGGTTGACACTGGAGCACTGCTGTCTGTCAGTGTTCAAAAATTAAATACTTGATACCAAGTTTGAGACATTTCACTCAGTTACTACTTAGCATTTTTCACAAAGCTGAAATTTAGCTCCCAGTTGCAGGACACACTGTTCTAGGTTTGATTGTACCCAAGCAGTATGTCATGGTAAAAAGACTGTGTTTTACAACTGCAAGCTTTCCATCCTTTTTCCCTGAGTCCTCTAATTACCTCCTTTCAAAGTAGAGAATAATAGGAACACACAATTAGAGCCCGAGGTACGTTACTCTCTGATTAGTGAACAGCAAACCTCCCATTCAAAATTATTAGGAATAATCACCAAACATGTTTGGGTTTTTGCTTTCCTTGTGGCCCGTGAAATGAAGTGTGGAAATCTGTCTGGGCATTGTAGGAAAACAAAACTTCTGGTTTGCAGACTACTACTTCCAGAAATTATAATAATGACATTTTGCTAGTAGTTTGAGGTCCTTTGACAAAGCAACAGCCACAATATTAAGAATGCTGCTGGTCGTGGCATCACTTCAACAACTGAGGAAGGCTGTTTCTGAGTCAGGAAGATGTTATGGAGCACTTGGCTTTCATAAAAGGGAGACACAAATGCCATCAAAGGCTGTTTTCACTAGATTGGAGGCAGAATTATTTAGCGAAGCTGACGAGTCTGGAGACCCGACCTGTGACTACTGGACTAGTCATAGCTGGCTTGAGATGGCTCCTGAGAAGCTAACCCGTCCTTCAAATTCCACAGATCTGCTGGCACCATCTCACCAGGCAAACACCACTGTATTCCTCGGGTGTTTTTAAAAAAGAAAAAAAAAATAGGTCAAAGTTAATGATGATAATCCAAGAGCTCATTTTTTTCATCCTCATCCTCATCTAAACACTTTGTTTAGCTTTGAATTATAGGGGGAACTTTAATAATGTAACAGCAAATCAGGCCATTAAGTAAACACAGCCATCAGACGCACGCTTTAGGGGACTTGAAAAAACAAACAAACAAACAAGCAAAAACCAACACAAATTAGGCTTTTCCGAAAATAAACCAGGCTCCGGAGCCCTCCAACGCGCCGCTCGGCTGTGGGAGGGCCGGCGGGCGGCACCGAGGCACCGCCTCCCTCCCGCAGGGCGCTTCTTCTGCCACCGCCCCCGACCCGCCGCCGTGGGCTGGAGCCCGCCGGGCCCCCACCGCCCTCCGCGCTCCCCGCGGGGAGGAGGGACCGCCCGCCCTGCCCCTCACCTGCCCCTCACCTGCCCCTCACCTGCCGGCGGCCCCCGGGCGGCCCCCGCCCGCCGGCCCCGCCGCCCGCCCGCCGTCAGCCGCCACAGGCAGTAGCAGGCGCCGGCCCCCAGCAGCGCGGCCGCCGCCGCCCTCAGCGCCGCTCCCCGCGGCTCCCACATCGCCCCGGCCGCGGCTGCGCCGCCCGCGCAAGACACCGCCCCATCCGGCGCCGCTCGGCCGACCCCCTTCCCCCGGGCGGCCGGGAGAGGTGCCCCGGGTCTGCCCTTCTCTTCCCCCGGGCGGCCGGGAGGTGTGCCCCGGGTCTGCCCTTCTCTTCCCCCGGGCGGCCGGGCGCGATGCTGAGCCGGCAGCTCGGTGTGCGGGGCGCGGGGGAGGCTCGGCCCTCACAACGGTGCGATGCAGCTTTTGTTCCAGAGGAGGGAATCCCCCGCGCCCCCAGGGCGGTCCTGCGGCACGGCAGCCCCCGCGGGCGCACACCGATCGTGCCCAGAGGTGGGGCGGTCAGCCCCCTCCGCCGCCTCTGGACCCCGCCACCCGCTGGTTGTCCAGCCTGGGCCCCACGGAGCCGGTGGGACCACAAACTCTCCCGGTAGCATCCCTGGGAGGGAGGCGCCCGCCTCGCCTTCCCCGTGGAAGATGCCCTTGGCCCCTCAGCAGAGCCCTGGTTGTGCCCCTCAGCGCTGGCCAGGGCGTCTCACACCCCTTAACACCGTCCTCTGCTGCCCTGGGGCGTGTTTTTGTCCTGCTGCTTTTGCGATAAGCCTGCCTCGAACAATTTATGAGAACTTTAAAAATAGAAACAACGTGAAGCAAGGCCGTTCTGCTTTTTAATACGTGCTTAAACATACTAAACGAGGATTGAAATTAAGGCAAACCCAGTGAACTGGCACTGGCACCTTGATGCGCTTAAGTTCTTCAGTGTTAATTACAGAAGCACTTCTAGGTTTCAAACAGGTAATTTCCTTCTCTTTGAGTGCTGTGGGTGCAATCCATGCTTTTTAATGGCCTGTCAAAGATAAAGGTGGTGCTGGACCACGCTTCAGGTACTGGTGGATTAGGTATTTTTGTTGGCACAGAAGTAAATAAACTTCCATGTAATGTTAGAGACTGGCACGACATGAGGGACTGTGGGGGAAACAGAGTTGGTGGGTTTGTCCTTGGGATTCTTAACGTGATTCTCTGTGTTTCACTGGTTTCCTTCTCATTTGACGCGTTCATCTCTGCCTGTTTCCAAATCTGCAGCAGCTGTTTTTCAGCTTCCTTCAAACAAAGAAAAGCACAATGCACAAGTACAGGATTAAGAGACATCCTGATACTTTTAAGTTACCAAAATAGACCTCATTTGCAAGCAGCTATTATAGCCAAGATTTCCATGGAAACATTGATAAAGAAATCTTGAGCCAAATAGAATAATTAGAGAGCAGTACTACCATGCAGACTGAGTACATCTCCTGAGAGTCTGTCTCTAGATCATTCTTTGTTTTTTAAGCACAGAAAAACAAAATATAAGCTGTGTCTGCATGAGGTGTAGTTCTTGATTCAGCACTTAAAAAATAGCTCATGTCTACCTTTCCAAGCAAAAGTTATAGCTATTATAGCTATATACAGCATTATAGCAGCAGTGGCATTAAGTTAATGAACTAAAAATGGAAGAGTTAAGGATAAGATTGAAGCGAGATTTTTAAAAGAAAGAACCAGTTAAAAATTATCCTGTGTAAGACCTTTTTATCTTTAATTTTCTTTCTTATTTCTTAGAGGTTAGTGCTTGCTGATATCCAGCCATGTTTCTTGTTTAATTTTATTATAGTTTAATTTCTTTAGGAAGTTACAGTATGCGTGGTGTGAAGATAAATGAGATGATACTGGTCCTTATATTAAGGAACATCAAAGCCAAGATGAGGCCTTTGAATATTTATATACATATTCTCAAAATTAAGGATATAGAGTTCTAAGATGGCCATTTGCTTAAGTCTTTTTATGAGGAGGCTGTGGTTTGGACATAGTCCAAACACAATTGGAGTCCAAGTAATCTTGTCCAAATAATTTAGGATTCCCTGCTGCATCTGAGCATTTCCTTCCTGCCTGATTTCCCTCTTTCAGTTCTCATCCAAAGTTACTTTTAAACAGTATTCATTAAAAGTCAGGCAAACTGTAATCCTGCAAACATTCTGTGTATGACAACTTTCACTGTTGTTAGTAGCTGTGTTCGTAAAATGTTAGAATTAAATATGGATGCAGAGCTTTTTTATTTTCTGCTGTGTGACCCAAATTAATTTTGCCATGAAGTGTGTAAATGGCTAAAGTAGTAGGAAGAAGAATGGGTGAGAAACATTGATGATGGACTCCTTCACATTGTTGAGAGCCTTGCAGAAATCTGAAAGAAATAGAGACTCATACAGACATAACTGTTTGGCATAATAGACATAACTATTTAGAGTTTTACATGTGGTCCAAGCAACACGGAGGAGTTCCTGAATGAGGATTGCAAGACCAGATGTTCCTTAATTAAGTAATTACGATTCTAAAATGTTAAACAGAGGAATTGCAATCCAGCATATGGCTGTATAGTTTGGATTTCTTGTGTTGGAGACCTTTCAGAGCATCAAAAGGAGAAGAAGTTGTCTGTGTTTGTTTGAAAAAGGGGGAAAATAAAGGCAAAACCCCCTTGAATTAAAAAATGGCATAGATATGGCAGATACATCCTGGTTTAATCCACCAGAGGGAGCAGCTGACCAACACTGGGATTGGCTTTGGGAAATCTGTCTATAGGAAAATTTGTGATGGAAGCCATTTAACTGTCCATTATTTAAAAAGGTATTACATGTCATGAACTACAATGATAAGTGATGGATTTATAATATTTTCTTAATGTAGTCAACCATCAACATATACTTTACAAATTACATTTTTATTGAGAACTTTGAAGAGATGCTAAAGCATCAGTGTGTTGGTTAGTGTAAATATTCAAGGTGTCTGAAGACAGTGGCCTTTCCCTTTGTCTGTGCACAAGTGAATAATTTTCTTCACCTTTTTCATATTGGTCTTAACTTAGGTGCATAGAATCACAGGATGGTTTAGGTTGGAAAAAATCTTCCAAGATCATCTGGTCCAACCACCTCTCTGTGGGCAGGAACACCTTTCACTCCATCAGTTTGCTCAGAGTCCCAGCCAGCCTGGTTCTGAACACTTCCCATAGTGGAGCATCCACAACTTCTGCCCTCCCATCCTGAAAAGGATTCAAGCATGTGCTCCAAATTAATTTAGTAATAGCAAGAGGCCATGTCTTAGAAGGGAAGTAGTATCGTATGTCATGTTCTGAAATTTTTACCAGGCACAAGAACTTCCAGTTTATAGTTTCCTTTAAATATTCACTTAAATAACTGCAGTTTGTCCATATACTTTAAACAATCAATATACTTTGGATTTTCTTGCTGTATGTGAGCTCAAAGTCCAAAAGTAAATGATCCATGTCTTTTAGCTGAAGACAGCTAAAGAACAAATGAGAAAAATGGTTCATTGGTTATTGTGCATTATTACTAAAAGATAATGCAAAGTTATGTGATAAAACAATCCTGAAAAGCAAATATTTTTTAAGCTGAATTTTGTTTTCAATGCTGGTTCAATTTTTGCCCAGCTTTCCATTCAGCATACTCTTTACTACAGAGTATTAAACTTGTATTAAATTCTGTTTTTCATTAAGTAAGTAAAATCCAATCTTCTATATATTTTTCTTTAATGCACATTAAAAGCAATTAAGTTATTAGTAGGAATTGTTAAAGAAATGCCACATATTTTATTACTGTCCTAAAACTAGTGCTTTGAAGTCTATTAGTTGAAATATGGTGATACATGTAATATTACCTTTAAAAATTGAACGAAAGGGAAGGCAAGTGATAAAAATAAGTGCCTCTAAATTGCAGTATTTTAAAAGATGCTGGTAAATATCTGTTTATTTTAACAGTTTCATAATTAGATGCTACTTTGCTGTTAATACAAAGGTGTTAATTTGCAGTTTCTTTGTGCAGGTGCAGCTTTGTGATGTATTTGTTGCATGTCCAGAAGATCCACTTACATTTTTAGAAGGAAAAGGAAAAAGCCAAAGCGGTAGATGGCTCTAGAATAAGACCATTATGATGTCCAAATATTAAGAGTTATTATACAGAAGTGGAACATGTGGGTGCAGATTCACAAGGAAAAAAAAGACACGTAAGTCTATGTAGCTGCTTTGTGTATGTTTGTACTGTGTACACTTCTGTAGACATTTTTGGTGCAAAAAGTCACCTAAAGATAGGTATCTGGTGTGATTCAGCATGCCCTGGGATATCTTGGGCAAGACCAAATAGGCCTCCAGCCCAAAGTTCAAGCAGTGCATGAACCCCCTGCAGTATTTTCTGGGTGTCTTGGTAATGTGGAGCAGATGAGATGCCATCGATTGATTTTAAAATGCAGAATCAAACCATTAATTATTATAATATATAATAAGCCTAATGGGTCAGAAGAACTCACATTGCTAATAAAGAGCAAATAAATTTTCAGGATACAGGGGGTTAGGAACTGGTATCAACCAGAGGACAACAGCAACAGTGCAGGGCTTTGGGGAGGGGTGCATGGAAGCATTCGGGTCTGGGGAGCACCTTCTGTAGGGTCTCCTTCAGGACACAGTGAAGAGAACAGGCTGAGGCAGCTATGCTGAAAGTATTTTTGCAAGTATTTTGTCTGTGTGAGATAAATCATGCAAATTAATGCATTTGTGGGCTGGAGGCTAGGGCTGTGGAACTTTGGGGCAAGCTGTTAAAAAATGGCTTTATTTATGTGTAAAGTACAGAGGGAACAAAAATCATTACAGAAAAGCAGGAAACCTGCTGAAATACTTCCATTTTGTATTTGAAAAGATTGCATCTCCCTTGATCCAGAGAGAATTACAAATCTGTGTGGCTGTCGCCTGGTTTCTTTTCCTTGGGCTGTCACTATTTTATTCAGTATGGGAAATGCAGAAAGAGCTCTGGTGTTAGAAGACTGACCAGAGGTTTGCTCTAGCTGAGCACTTAACCATCTGCTTCAGAAAGGCAGAGCTCTTCCTCTCTTCCTTCCTCTCTTCCTTCCTCTCTTCCTTCCTCTCTTCCTTCCTCTCTTCCTTCCTCTCTTCCTTCCTCTCCCTCTGTTAATCTTAATGTTCTCTTTTTGGTGAATCCAGTATGTAGATACAGTCTCCTTCCACAGGAGATTGTTACTGGGTGTTGTCTCCTCCAGGGCAAATCTGTGTTTGCTCTGAGCAAGATTGTGGAAAATAAAACATGCCACGACTTCTCAAAGTTCTAGAACCTATGATAGAGATCTTTTATTGTCTCTGGCACTGTGGATTTTATTTGGTGGTGGATCGTTTCAAAATCACAGGGTATTTAGTCAATATAATTGTTAGTATGCTATCATTTATTGCGGCTTTCTGTTCTGCTCTTGTGCAGAAAAATAAAATATCTGCCAGTTTGTATTTACAGCTGGACAAGATCTGTCCTCAAGGCCAGCTGGAAACCCTTTGCTTTGGAAATTATAGTTTCCTAAAAAAGCCAGTGGTACTGCAGTACCCTGATGTTGGGTTATTGACAGAAAATAATTGCTCTGCATTAGAGGTGGCAGCTGTGGTCTTGACATTGAGTTTTAAATTAGGTTGAGTTTTGAAATTAAGGAAATAAATCACATGTCCAAATTAAACAGACTTGTGGTTAGAGAAGTCTGTGGTGAATCCAGCTAAAATTGTCATGGATGCAGGTCTTTGAAGGGATGTACAGGAAGAATTTGCTACTGAAGAGGGCCTACACATTTCTGCACCTTAAAAAATCTTTGTAAATCCCCAACTGCATTCTGAACCAGCTATACATCTTTAAAATGAGTATGGCTATAGCAAGCTCCCAAGTTTCCAGAATAAGAACATAAAGCTGGCAAACTTGATTTTTCAAGTTGCTTTGAGTCATTTATATGAAGTGAACAGAGACAGCTTGTTGGACACCAGCATATTTTGGGAGCAGGCAAATTACCTGAATGTATTATCTATGTGCTAAAGTGCTAGTGGGAAAAGACACACTGTCAGCTATTTTCCTTTTCCTGATTTGTCCTTCCTTAGCTAATGAATTATGGCCTTTCGATAGTTTCTATAGGTTGAAGCAGAAAATCTTTTTAAATTTTGGTAGAATACTCTTGATTTGTTCATGTTTCTTTCAGTTGAGCTTGATCTCTGTGATAAAAGTGGGTTCTAGTTGATATGTTTTTCAGTCCAGTTCATTTCAGTAGAACTGCACAGAATATAAATCAGAATAAAAAGTTTCTCTTAAAGAACACCCCTTTTTTATTCTAACAATTTTTAATGACTCATTTATTATAAAGCATGTTTCAGTATAACCAAGGTAATCTACACTTCAGTAATCCATGCACTCTACACTTAGATAGGTAGTCACTCTTTCTCCTCTTCTTAGCTATGCTGATTACCAGAAGTGAAACAAAATTTGCAATTATTTCCTTACTTTTAGAAAGGCTTTGTGTGTATTGCTTCTGTGTACAGCACTCGTTTGAGTCCCAAAGCCTCTATTTGACTCAAAATTTCTCTTGTGACTGTACAGTTTGAGTGACCCTCTACAAAGCATGCAATCATTTTTCTGGAGCATATTTCAAATCATACTTCATATACTGCTATAATGAAAACCAGGTTTTATTGTATGCATTATTGTATGGGAAGTTGCACAGCTAATATGGGAATACTCTTCTATAAACCACAGTGGAATTTTTGCTCTGTTTTCACTCTGACATCTTACTATTAACATACATACCTTAAGTGAAAATTCTTTGAAAATGTATATTATTAAGAAAAAATTCTCTTCAGTGACAGGACATGGAATAAAATTACAAAGATTTTTTTGTGGTTTTGCTATCAGCCAATTACCATACCAAGTTTAAACTGTTGCCACTGATGTATTATTGTACAGTTCTGAAAGTAATTACATTACAAGCATAAAACTTTTCTTACATAAAAGTTGCTTTAGCAAAAGTGACATGAGATTTTATTAAGTGTGTTCCTTTCTGGTTTCTTCTTCATACTTAGAACTGCGCATTTTAAGTGCTGCATATCAGATATTTATATTTCAGCATATGAAGTAGTAATTCAGTAAGTTCATCAAATGGTTATGGATATGGGACATTTTAGTCTGTAAATATGTAGTAAATATTGTGCAGAACTGTCATCCATACGTGTTATGTGTGAATCTTTGAGGTTGCTATTCTCTTCACTGGCCTAGCTTCAAAGTATCAGTAAGTATTACTTCCTATTCTTTTTAATTGTGATTCTCTCTCCAAACTGTCTTCACTCCATGCTTTGCCATTGTCTCATTTTGTTGCCTGTATTTTTCTCTGTATGTCCAGCCATAATGAAGCAAAGTGAGTAAGAGATCTGTAAAACTACTTTAAATGCAGCCCTCCTTCCTTCATTCCAGTCCATATGACTGAACATTGCTAGAATGCCATAGGATGGTTTATATTATGTGTGAAATACTGTCATGTGACAAATAAGATTGGATTGCAAACATGTGCTTTAATGTAACAGAATGACAGAATCCACCTCTTCTGAGATAATTATCACAGAATGGTTGGGGTTGGCAGGGATGTCTGGAGGTATCTGGTCCAATTCCTGGTTCAAGCAGGCACACCTAGAATTGGTTGCCCAGGACCGTGGCCAGACAGCTTTCGGATATCTCCCAAGGACAGAGACTCCAACCTGTGCTCAGTCACCCTCGTGGTTTAAAAGTGCTCCCTGGTGTTTAGATGGCACCTCCTGTGTTTCAGTGTGTGCCCATTGTCTTTTGTTCCCTCTGTCACTTGGCCCCACTGGAAGAGCCTGGCTCCATCCTTGCACCCATCCATCATGTATTTTTACTCATTGGTACGAGCCCCCTGAGCCTCCTCTGACTGAACAGGCTCTCTTAGCCTTTGCTTACAGGAAATACGCTCCAATTCCTGAGTCATACTTTGACCCCAGTTGGTGTCTCTCCAGTGTGTCCATGCCTCTCCTGTACTGGGAAGCCCAGAATTGGACTCAGTACTCCAAGTGTGGCCTCACTAGTGCTGAGGAGAAAGATCACCTCTCTAGATCTCTTGGCAACACTCCTCCTAATGCAGCCCAGGATACCATCCACATTCTTTGTGGCAAGGGCACATGGCGGGCTCATGTTCAACCAGGAGGGGTTCAAGTTTTAGCACAAATAATTGGTACTTGATACTGCTGCCAAAACAGAGTCCCTCTGGATGTAAAAAACCATCTCTGTCCTTGCTGATACTATGTATGGAAGTACATGTGACTGTTAATTCCTTTTGTGACAGCATTATACGATAGTTTCAGGTCAGTAATCTTTTTTTCAATGTGGTTGTATGCTCCACTAAGCAGAGAAGTAGGCAGGAAAACTAGAAGCTCTCTAATCAGTGTGAGAGGTTCAGTGCTAACTGTGAATGTGTGTTGATTCGTTAGGAATCACCTGCATCCTAACTGTTACTCAGCCATTTTATCATGAAGAGTGGGAAAACATCTTGGCAGTGTTTTCACGAGAGAAAAAACTCTTCTGCTACCACTAGGCAAGATAGCAAGAAATGTTTTTGGTTCCTGGCACAGTTTTACTTCAGTATTTCTTAGCACTCTTTTCTAGCCTACACTTTAATTGAATGCAAATGCATAAAAAAGAAAAGGAAATTTTTTTTATTTTCAAAATGAAAAACTGTATTTTGATGTTTTGAGACTATAATGCATGTATTATTTAAACAGATTGAAGACATGATTGAAATTGTTGGTGCAGCCTATAACAATTTCAGTGTGATTTGTTTTGTTTTAGAAAGTGACTGTGTAATTATGGGTGAGAATAATTTACTCTCTAGATTGATGGCGGAAAAGAACAATTGGCCAAGAATAAAAAGTATATTTGATCATGGTCTGGGCTTTTAAATCACAGGATAAACCAACATTCTCACTGATATCAGCATTGTTGTTTAGTGAAAGAATATAATCCAATATCATAACAAACTTTGACAGCTAATAAAGCAAGCAAGCCAAAATAAATCATACCCAGCCCACGTCACCTCCTTTAGGGGTGATATACTTAGAAATGTTAAATCCTTCTATGATTTTGTTTTCCTTATGTATTTGTGTACAGAACTAAAATCATAGTAATGTTTATTGTGTTTAGAGCTAAAAACATGTAAAGAAGAGTTGTGACAGAATTTTGTACACAAACTGACTTTTCTGTCATATTAGTTAACTGATTCATATCTAGTGTTGATTACATCTGTTGATTTGAACATCAGTGTGTTGGTTGCCATCCATTTCCATTTCTCTTAACAAAGACAGTAAATTCAATTTGTGTACTTATAGGCAATGCATTTTCCGTTTTTTGTTGATAATTAATGTTTTCTCTAGGCTCAAAATCAAGGATTTTGTCCACTTGCATCTACTCAGTGCTATTTTAAAACAAATTGTGGTGAGTCATATGTGACA
Source organism: Pseudotriccus pelzelni (assembly GCA_035584735.1). Lineage (NCBI taxonomy): Eukaryota > Metazoa > Chordata > Aves > Passeriformes > Tyrannidae > Pseudotriccus > Pseudotriccus pelzelni. The sequence goes on along the minus strand of JAWMRA010000041.1, from coordinate 11,582,486 downwards.
GTCTGCAGGGGCTTATAGAAAACATTGATTTATAAAGCTGTTTCTTCTGACTTTGAAGATACACAGTAATTCTTTTTAAACATGAAACACATATAAATCAGTGCACTACTTCTATTTAGATTGATTGCATATGTTTTTATGTTAAAACTCACTGATATTTATCATACAGCCTACTTGTGCCATTCTTTTGAAGCTCTTGTGGAAGCTGGAAAGATTACTGGAAAACTATTTTTCTGTCTTTTTTTTGATGATTGAAAATCAGATTGATATTCTCTTTTTTTGACATTTTTTTCAGCTAACAAACTGAGCTGGACTGTCTGTTCAATTATAGGCTACAGATGTGATGAACCTTTCCATTTGAACTTCCCCAAGCTACAGTCCTGACCTCATCTTTTCAAATGAATCCAAAATTGCACAGATTTTGGCAACATAGATTTATTGTTAGTGTTAAAGCAGCAAATTATATTAACTGTGGTTTAGGTATGTTCAGCTGGCTAATCATATTAATTTTTTTTAATAAATTAATTATCTGCAATTTTTAAAAATTGTTTTTGTGTACTCTAACTTTGATCTGTGGTGTATTAATTAAATAATAGTCATTATCTAATATCTGCATGTGAATGTTAATATGATTCCAGCTCAGACCTTTTGGCAAATCAGTGTGTTATTGTGCCAAGGAAAAATCACTATATGAGATGCATGGATTATAGCTCAGCTGTCTGTGGTATTTCTCCACCTACTCTGTGATCTTAGAGAATCATTTGTCTTCCATGTGTGACTGGGAATTTCATCTAAATCCTGCCGCTCATATTCATAGTGCAAGAGCTAAAATTTCCTCAGAAGGTTTTTTGAAGTGTTTTAGTTCCAGTAGTGGTCACAGTATTGACAGGTCTATTCATTTTTCCTGCGCTCTGTCATGGTAAAATATGGTGCAAAATAATATTTTCTGTGTTTCATGTGGCTGTGTAGAGAGAAGGGCACGCTGGGGTTTATCCTTTAAGGCAGCACTCCTGGTACATGTACTGCCTGTCAGGAAGGCAAGGCAATTGTCTTCCTGCAATTCTACCATGCAATTATTTCCTGGATATGGACTGAGAAAGAAGGGGAATCAAGAGAAGAACTATTGAAAGAAGAGACTCAAAGAGCATATAAAGAAAGAGGAATGCCCATGATTTTCTTATAGACGTGGAAGTGCTTGTGGGACTTTGGTGAATAGCACAGAAACATAGAGATGTCAGCATTAATCTGTGGTTTGTGACTGTGGTGTTTGGCGGAGGGTGTACTTTACAGTACATTTTTGAGAAGCTTAGAGAAATAGCAGTTAACCCCATAATGCTGAAGCTTTTATCAGTTGTTAGTCATTTCCCCCATATATGTGTTTTTCAAATATATTATTCTCTTTTTCCTTGTGCTGCCTCCTTCTGCATCATCCTCATAACGTCTTTATGCTTTTCCTGTTCATACAGTCTTTTCTCGAGGAGTTTGCTACTAGTCACGATCAGGAGAACATGCTAACTTATATTACCCTTGCCCCAATCTCATATTTCCATTGTTGTGGTCTTATATTTTTTGCAGTTGCAATTGCTGTCTATTCTGCTAAATCCTCAATGTGGGTGTCTGCAAATGCCAACATGCAGAAAACTCTAACAGGTTCCAGCTAGGTTTTCAGGGAGAGCTTCCCCCAAGCACACACACTTGTTTTTAATTATAGGGAACTAAACCACCACTTGAATAGTCCTATATCTACTTTATAACAATTCTCTTGTATCATTGAAAAAACTGAAATGTGCAGTAACTTTAGACAGTAAGGAATACAATTATAGTGCATTGTAGTTAAAAGAATAGAACTTCCAGCTACTCCATGAAAGCTTCAGAGGCCATCTAAGGAAAATAGTAGCAAGGAGAATTCCAGCATTCAAAACTTCATGCCATTCTTCTCTTTACTGCTAGAAGTCTTTCCGTTTGTTGATTCCCAAGTGCCTCATCAGATCCGTTCTTTCATGGAGCTTTGGAGCTGACATCGATTTCACAAGTTCACATGGAAACTTTTATTTGCAGAGTAGTTGTTGATGTGTCCCTCCCTCACAGATTTCACACTTAATAGCTGTCACCAAATATCTTGTGTGTTAGATACAGGCAGGATGTTCAGCTCACCAACCTTGGCAGATGCAGCACTTTCTGGTGTCAGTGTCTGAGAACCCTGAATGATCACCCACCTCCCCTAACTCTGGCTTTTACTGAACAATTGTCCTATTGTACCACAGGTTTTAGCCTTGGTCCCAAGAGGGTCATTCATGATCTGTTTGGGAACCCCCAGGGCCTTTGAACAACAGCAATTAGGCCACTGCTTTTGGTCCTCTGTCTTACTCCACTGCTTTTCCACTTGGTACCTTTTGCTGACCACAGAGATCACACGTCTCTCACATAGATTTTATCCTGTCTTCCTTTCCTAGAATGCCTTTTCTACCCAGACTTTAGCCTACCTTAAGCTAGTATTTTTTTCCCTAATACTGACTCTTTGCAGAAATTAACTTAATATGGTTTATAAATGCATTTTTTCCTACTCAGCTTTTCTCCATTGACTGTGCTGCCAATAACAGATGTTCTGCTGTGGTTTCCTTGCCTGTCCTTTTCAATCAATCCCAGTACTTCTCTACTGAAATAATCCTCTAGAATCTGAGAGGAGGAGGACAACTTCACTTAATGCCGGCTACTGCTTGTGCCAGATTTTTTATTTTTACTTTCAGCACTTTCAAGTTTCCAGAATGTACCCCATGTAGTGAATATAGCTGGCCAGATGGGATTTTCCTCTCTGTTCCATCTTATCAGAATTAACCTTTAATAGTTAAGATAATACTGAAGATATTTCCAGGAACAGGGATGAGTCAGATACTGTTGTATTTTTGCTATAAAGTTTTTGAAAGACGTTGTGGAAGAAATGGCTAAATTATTCAGTTTTATCAGTAAAGCACCATTAAATATATTCTTAATCTGAATAAAGGATGACATGAAGGAATGCAGTTAATCATAGGATGTGTTTGCTTTGAGATTCTTTGGCATTTCTACCATCCATAATAACTCCTGAATTTTTCCTTTATGTAGTTCTTCTATTTCGTGTTAGCACAAAAGCACTGAGTGCTTTTTATTGCACTTGAAAAACAAAATGTTTTTTTTGTTTTGTGGCAAAAGCACCAGAGGAATGCAAAACCACCACAATTGTCTGCAAATCTTTAAAGGAGCAAATTTTCTCCCCAGAGTTTTCCAGAACTTCTTCCATGGTAGCCAAGAGAAATTTAAAGTTTTGGCCCTGAATATCTACCCTGCAGTTACACATTTCTTACTGTCCTAAGTTTATTATGTAGCAAGGAATTTTATTTTTAGAGGTATCATCTACCTAGTTGAGGCATTTGTACAGCTCCCTTATTGTAGTATTAGGGTAATCACAGGGTTTAATCAATGTATAGATTTGTTGTTTCACACAACATAGACAGTTGTGTGATAAGGAGGTGCTGTAATGTGAATTTTACAAATGAGTCTAGGGAAGGGTGAACTTTGAGAACGTCCCACACTTCTAGTGAGCTCTCAAAAGCACACTTACCTTCAGTTTGGATGGGCACTGGAGTGTTGGATGCAGACCACAGCATGCTTCATGTGATCCTCATCACCTGGAAGTGATGTCATGTAATCTGTGTCAAACTGACCTGGCAACCTCAAATTCTTGCTAGAAAGATTTCAGCTCTGCCTATCTCAAAAACCAAACAAGGCAATTATGAGCATGTGGAGCTGGATCTTGGGAACCAACCGTGTCTTGGCTACTCATGGCTTTAAGGCAACTCAGGTGCAGAAGAGGCAGAGCCTGAATTATTCACTCAAGAGTGAGCAGGAACACTGTTAAATCAGCAAGAAGAACATACCTTCTCTGTTTGAATCCTAATCAGTATCACAACTACCATTCCTGTTTTTCTAGAACTGTATTTAAGGTTAGTCTTCAGTTTGGGTTTTTTGGTATACAATAAAACAAGAGGAAGTCAATACAAAAATCTTAGAAATTCCTTCTGGGAATATTTCAGGAAACTGATAGATATGGAGAACTGTCAATACATTCAAGAAAAATGTGTCTTAGTCACAGTCCTGCAGCTATGAAATATGTTCATACATAGGACAACTCCTCCCCACCACATTATGTACGTTTGTGTCTATCAATTTCTACTGTATAGTTTCAAATATTTACCAAAAATATTTCACAAGAGTGTCCAGAACAAATCATCAGAAACAATTACTGGATTAAGGATGCTGGTTAACTAATGCCATTCTGTAGTCATTATTTGCAATACACAGAAATGTTTGCAGGCAGATAGTCTTACAAACAATCAGTATAATTAGCAAAAAAATGTAAACGGAATGTGTTTTTTTTTCAGAGTATCAGGTATTTAAATGTACTAAAAAAAAAAAAAAGAGTTCCCTTATTAGCCTATCACAGTGACAATTACACCGTGCTTCTTTACTGTTTGAACTGTTTGCTCTTTGTGTCGTTCCCATTCCTCATCATCTTTGTCCAGATCAAAAGTTTCTGGATAAATGGGCAGCTTGTCTTTCGGGCACTCCTCATAATAACTTCGAACATATTTTCCAACAGACCATCCTTTATATTCCTCAGGCATTTTGCATTCTAGGCCATTGTAGTGAACATTGTAGTGATGCTTCAGCCAGTAAAAAAGATAATGAATGTTGTAATCACATCTCCAAGGATTATCTCTCAGCCACAGTATTTTCAAAAAATAAAGATCTTCCAGTACTCCATATTCAAAATTCTGCAAGCTGTTGTTTGATAGATCCAGCTCCTCTAAGTTGTTGAGGCCTGAGAAAGCAGCTAATCAATAGAAAAATAGTTATTGGTACCTTATTAAGACAGCTTAGAAAAAAACATGCATATCTGACAGGAAAAACATGCATGATCTACAACAGGAAAATATTTTCAGAATTCTACAGTTATTACTTTGTTTTGGCTTCTAGATTTGTAAACCCATTTTCCCCTACATTTATATCTGATTAGAGACATGATCAAAATTTATAATTAATAAAACAGAAATCACTTTTTAATAAATATTTAAAATTATTCTTACCAGGATCAATGTAAGCTATTCCATTGCTGTTTAGGTTTAATATCTTCAGTTCACTGACATCTTCAAACTCTTTGGCTCGTAGTTGTCTAATTTTGTTGTTGGACAAATCAAGTTTAGCTATATCTGGAGGTATGTTACCTGGAACTTTCTTTAAATCTTAGAAAATGAAAAAGACATAACTTTTATCAGCTTTAGATTATTCTTACTGCTCAGCCATCACAGTTGCATGGCAGACAGAGTTTTGTCAGTCTAGCATTGTTTGGTGTTTTCTTTCCCTTTTATTCCCTCCACTATGTCATCATATTTTTTCAACTTCTAAATTTAATTCTTTTTTTACATGTGAAAATTGTTAGCTTATAGTGAAGGCAGGGTAAAGCCTCTTTCTGTGTTTTATATTTTTATTTTAGTAGAACTAGACCATTCACATAGGAATAGGGTAGATAGTGAAGATACTGTACTAATAAAAAGTGTGTGTGAATGGCTTGATCATTTAAAGAAAAGAAACCAGAGTAACGATATAAAAAAGCATCCAGGCAGCATAAGGGCATTCTGTCTACTTCTCTATCTTACTTGTATCACTGGCATTACCAAAGTAGCCATGGACCTCTCAGTCATCTGTGTTCATATCCTTACAGTGTTCCTTGCAAAAGAGTTCCAGAAAGAATAGCTCCTAGTCCAGTAGTCAGGGCTTGAGAAGTGCAGACTGTGGTTTGAATCCTCTCAGGGTAATATTAATAAACCAAATCTCCAGGATTATATTTGTTCAATATGAGTTCTAATTCTGCCCTGTCATTACAAAAAATGAATGAAAGCAAATAGTTTCTGATCTGTGCTGAAATTTGTGTGGTCACAGTACTTCTGAAGTTCTGGAGATGTCCAATCAATCAGGTGTTTTTGAGACTAAAGCAGCACATCAGAGTCTTACTGTCTTATATCTGATTATGAGCAGAGCTTTGGTATTATAAATACATAAATATTATAATTACTCCAGCCTGCTGTAGTTGGATGGCTTCCTGCCTGTGCAGATGTCAAAGTTTCAGTGCCTATTTGTCACCAAATGAATGCAAATAGTGCTTAAATTTAGAGACTTGGAGGGCTTGGCAGTACTAGAAAGCAGAGTTTTTTCAACTGTTCTTGTAAATACAAATTCTTTGCAGAAAATCAAACAGAAATTGCTTTTGCTTCCAAATTTTTTTTATTTTTTTATTTATTTGTAAAACAGAATCAAGGGCATAGTGTATTTCATTCTGGAGTACTGAAAGGTCTGGCATATCACTGGTCTGATGAAATATAAGGAAATAATTTAAAAAAAGGGAACATACACATGGTTAAATGTATTTTTAAAATATTTATTTCACGAGCTTTCTGACATTAACTGAAAGCTCCTGACCTGTTGTCATACTCTTTAGAGATATTCATACTCTGGTGCACTGGTACACATTCCATCCATAGTCAAGCAATAATGGATTGCAGCTTTTCATGTCATCTCACTGGTTTGGCAACTGATGCACCCTTTTTTCTACTCTGAAATCTTGTCCACATGGATTTAGAGAAATTTTTGTGTTTTCCTGGGATTTTGTGTACATTAGACCTCTATTTCTGATGATAATGCCAATGAAATTGTGCATCTGCTGTACAGTAATCATATACAAAGACAGTAAGTACAATGCTTTCATCAAAGATTTCCATATGTTCAGAAATGCCAAATATCCATGGGATATCTGCATCCAGCTGTTAAGCATATGCACAGTAGATCTGGTACTTCCTAAAAAATATTGGAACATACTCACTGTGTCCATGCTAAACATTCAGAAAGTTCTGGACTGATATATTTAGTTCTTGACCTGAAGGAGGGAGTCCCTGTATCCTCTAGTACACTCATGTAGAGGCTGAAGTAATTTTATTCCTCCATTATTAATACCAAAGACAATAAACCATTTTTAAATAACCTAACCCCCTGTGAAACTCCCACGAAGATCAGACCACATAGAACATTTCTATGAGAAACATTCTCATAGAATTCTCTGTTAGAGAAAAAAAGTAATATTTTTGGTGCCAGAAGTTTTTGAGTATATTCATGTATTCAGCTCATCTCTTTGATACCACTAAATGGGGAGAGCTGTAAAGTCAGCCTTTGCTTATATTAAGATTGTAATATATGCCTGGTTTTTGTTCAATAGCACAGTTTACTGAAGACATAAAGTAATAATGATATAATTAAGATCCTATGAAGGATAATTAAGATCATACTCTTTAATCTAATAATTAAGATCCTACCTACAAGGAAAGATAAGGTTGGTGAATATTAAAAAATTGATAAATGTTAGCCAGTAAAGCAGCAAAATCATTCATAAAGAAGATATAGCAGCTGCATGACAAAACAGAGAGAAAAGTGAGCCAGAGGGAGAAGAAAGGAATTCCACAGCATGGAAAAAAGAAAAAAAACTGGACCATTTTTATGATATATATAGTAATCAAATACTGAAATCATGAATTTTTGATTACCTCCTCATACTGGATTCTGAGCTTGTCTCTGGCATTAAGGTGCAAGTGTAAGGGCACACTGAGATTTTTACATAAAATTAAGTCACTCCTAAAGCAAACAGAAGTTTAGTTGATCAAAGCATACTGCAGTGATCTGGTGTTGCAGGGTAAGCTTTGAAAACGTTGGGAAAAAATCCTCACAATGTTGACTGCTTCCAGTAATGCTTCTTATTTCAGAATTGTTATGTTAAAGAATGATTCTCTTCTGAATTGTTTTGTTGTTTGCTTTGTTTCATCATGGGATAAAATATGGGAAATATAAAGCACAAATAAATGTGCACTTTTGTGTTGATATATACCCCATCTGGTTTACCCTTAAGGCTTAACTGTGGCTTTTAGGAGCCTGAGAAGGATTTAGGAATGGAATGGATCCAAGTGTCTGAAAAACATTTCTTGAAGGCCCTTCAACTTTGCATTGTTTGCTGCATGTTGGGAAGAAGAACGCAGGGGAGGTATTTCTTTGTGAACAAAAGCACACAATTTCTTCATTTAGCAGAAGAAATCTTGCACAGCAAATGTGAGGATGCAATGGCTTTCCTTTGCAATCAGGTTCCTGTGGGCATTGCAAGCACAGCTGGCTGCCCCAGCCCTGCTTCACAGTTCACTTCTGTCAAAGTTATTGCTATCTTTGTGCTTGTACACTGCAAAGAAGAAAAGACTCTCCGTGCTTTTGTCCGTCAGTTCAGCAGTTTCAGCGCAGCTTTAATTTGTCTGATGAGTATGTTTATAGTTGTCAAATCAGACAACAAAGGTGCTGGTCCTTCAGTAACTTAAGCAATATGCCTAGGTTTATTCCTGTTGATTTTTGTTAGCTACCTTTTACTGGAGCACTAGGGAATATCTGTGGAACTGGGGCTCCAGAGCAGAGATAAAATGCAGAAAGAATTCCTACTAATTGCTACTAATTATGAGAGAAAAACAATTGAAAGTATCAATTTAAGTAAAGCAAGTACTAGTACTATATTCATTTGCAGTAAATAATATATGAATAAATGCAGTAAGGGAACAAGAATATTAAAATCATTAATTCAGTTATAGTGATAGATACAAACCTTTTCTTTTGCAGTTCAGAGTTGGTACAGGAAACACATACATGTGACACAAAGAGGAATCAAATTCTGGTTTGACAGGTTCAGGCTTCTCCCTTTTTATGTTTTTGGGGTCCTGCCTGTCTTCTTCACTACATAGCTGATCAGCTTTTATCTGCTTTAGCTTTTGATTTTTTAGTTCTATTGGGTGCACACACTTGGCATAATTTCCCAAATTCCTGTTTGCTGGAACCTGTAGCATTTTAACAAGGGTTTCTAGTTCACAGTTGCAATGCCAGGGATTATCATAAAGGCGTAGGTAGTTTAGACTGGGTGTATAAATAAAAATCTCCTCAGATAAACTCTTAATTTGGTTATGCTGAAGTAAAAGTGTGGTAAGTTTATTCAAACCAAAAAAAGCCTCACTCTCAATTTTTGATATATCATTCTGTTGTAGATCCAGACTTTTCAGTGCTTTATACTTGGAAAACATATTATTCTTCAATTTACGAATTCTGTTTCTTGCTAGCAGCATGTGTTTTATATCTTCTGGCCAATCAGGTCCCACAAAAGTCAATTTTCTCTCCTGACAATCTAAGTATTTCTCATGAAGGTAAGTGTATATATCACATGTTAGGCCTTGGGCATTGCGCTTAACAGTGCTAGATGCTCTCCTTAAGATGTTTTCCCTCTCATTGTTTCTCAAGCTCCTGTTCCTTGTCCTTCTACAGTCAGATGCTTTACAAAGAAGAAGTAGTAGTATAAGAGTAACTAGTTGCATCCTGACATTCAGCTGGCCCCAGTTATTTTCTGTGATAGCTGGAACAGTTGAAATTTTTGGATAGTCTGAATCAGTGTTGTACAGATCTGAGGAGGCACAGCTGGGGTATGTGGGATCCCTGTGTTGGAAGAAAATAGAACATTAGAACAGATGAAATAGGCATTTTCAGGGAGGCTTGTACATAATATGCAGCATTCAGTCAAGCACTCAATCATCACATTACTTGGAGCTTCACGAATACTTTGAAGATTTAATGTCCTATCTTTGTTAGTTTGTTTGTTTGTTTATTTTTACAGTCTCTGGTCTACTAGGTCTACTTGATTAAACATGGGAAATTATATGGACCAGTTTCTAAACTATCTTTGTTAGGAGGTTCTCATGTATTCAGAAAAACAGCATCAGGTTGGATCTTCTTTACATTTAAGTTAATCTTGGAAGTTGAGTTTGAAAGAGGAGTTTGAAGCTGATATATTCCAGCTTTCTTGGTGCTAAACAACTGGAACACATACACAAGCAGACCAGGGAAAGACATCCAGTGACTGTCAAACTCTTAGTTTTAGTCTGCACTTGACTCTAGACTTGTTTTCAAGTCATTTTCTCAAGTCAGTTTACTCTAACTCTGTATTCTACCTTTGGGGTTTTTGCTTTCATCTCAGTAATCTACTGTGACCGTGAGTTCAGGATATTGACCTAGATGGACTGAATGTGTATGAAGAATTCATGCACTTTTGTCATACGCTGAAAAATTGAGCTGTTCACCTTTAATATAATGGGGTTTTGGTGGGGTTTGGGGGTGGGGTGTGTGGTTTTTTGTTTTGTTTTGTTTTGGTTTGGGTTTTTTTGTGGTGCGATTTTTTAGGTGAATGTAGGAATTTGTGAGTTTTGAATATATACTTCCATTTATAGGCTATTCTAGTCTTAGGTATATAAACAAATAATTTGGTACAGTTTAGTTGTCTTTGTAGTGAAGTGTACATCCAAGATTCTAGACAAGAAACACACCGGTAATTACACACAAAGTTTTAAAAATTACCAGAGATGAACTACAGTTTATGTACTTGATGCAAAAATGGCTTATCATAGTCAAGTTAGAGAGGCAAGAGCTGCAGAAGAATCATGAGATTCTAATTTATAATACTCTGTTTTAGTTCTGCTTTACATATATCATCATCTCTGTCCTATTTATTGCCAAGTGTCTTGTTCTCATAATTTTCACAAATTACATAAATTTCTTTACTGTAGCAGCTACAAGGAATGGATAAAAAATTACTATGAAGTCCTTTGAGTAATCCTGTAGAATCAACTTGCTACATAACAGAATACTTGCTATATGATATTATAATTGCAGTGTAATGTTTAGAGGTTGTGTGCCTCTCAGGGGTCATGTTGATTGTAGGTTCCTGCTTTCTGTCCAGTGTCTGGACTGTACTGCTGCGTGGGCTTATTCCATCCCAGATGTAGGAATTAGTGTTTGCTTTTGTTGAACTGAATGAGGTTTCTGTCAGCCCATTTTTCCAGACTGAGTTGCTCTGAATAGCAGTTCTAGCCTCCAGTGTATCAACAGATCCCCCAGTTCGGAATAATTTGTGAATTTGCTGAGAATGTGCTCTGTTCCTACCATCCAAACCATTTAGAAGGACATTTAACAGTACTGGCCCCTGTACTGACCCTTGAGGGATCCTGGTTTCCACAGGCCACCAGTGGGATTTAGCACTATTGATGACAACCCTTTGGCCTGGCAGTCAGGACAATGTTTCACTCATCTTGAAGTCCATTTACCCAACCTTTATTTTACCATTTTGGCTATAAAGGATGCTGTGGCCTGTGCTGAAGGCCTTGCTGAAGTCAAGATGCACAACGGATGCTTTTCTCCCCTTATCCATAGATCCAGTAATTCCATCATAGGAAACTACCACCTTAGTGAGGAATTCTTTGCCCTTGGTAGGTTCACACTGGCTGCTTGCTGACTTTTTCATCCCTCATGTTCTTGGACAGGGCTTCAAGGAGAATTTGCTGCATGACCTTCCCAGGGACTCAGGTGGAGCTGACTGGCCTGTAGTTTCTTGGATCTTCCATTTCCTGAAAATGGATGTGATATTTCCTGTCTTCCAGTCATTGGGAATCTCCTCTGATTGTCATGAACTTTCAGAACTGAGCGAGGCCTCTCGGTGACAAGAGCCAGCTTTCTTAACTCCTGGATGCACCCTGTCTCGCCCCGTTTCCTCAGGTGCTCCCTGACATTTGCTTCTTCTGCCATGGGTATTGCTTCATTCCCAGGGACTCTGCTCATAGGCTCCAAGCAAGGCAACTGGGAAGCCGTCAGACAAGCCTCAGCAGTAAAAACTGAGGCAAGTGAGTGCCTTTCTTCTGAAGATCAACCAGCTCTCCTGGACCCCTTTTTAACCCTATCCTTTATTCCACAGCCCTCCAGGGCTGTATTCCATGAGATGCTGTTAAGCAGATCTCTAAACAAGGCAAAATCTGCTATCAAGTTCCGGTTTTTTTCTGCTATGGTTTGTCCAATTTTCTTCTCTCAGGATTTTGAACTTCTCATTTTCATGGTTGCAGTAACCAAAGCCGCTGTAATTCTTCACATTCCTTGACCCCTTGAAAAACCTATTTCCTAGACCACTTGTCAGTCAGCTGGATGAAGAAATTGTCTTCAAGATACTGTGGAAGTCCCTGGATTTTTCATGCCCAGCCTTATCGTTCTTCCAGCAGGTGTCACAGTGGTTCAAGTCTCTCATGAGTAATCAGAATAAGCAATAGCAAGGCTTCCTTCAGCTGCCCAAAGGTTTCATTTTCCTTTATTTAATCAAGCAGTCTGCAGCAGATACCTATCACAATGTAATCCTCCTAGGTCTAGCCTCTAACTCTTAAAATAAGCTCTTGATTGGCTTGTCACCCATTCCAAGGCAAAGCTCCATATGTTAAGGCATAACTTTGCTTAGGGTCCTCACCTTTCTGGGCTGTCATTCCTAAATATTCCGGAGGCATTCATTGCACTCCTCTGGTTGTGTGTGCTATCCCTTTGCACCTCTGGAGTCCCAATGGAATCACAGCTCTGCACCTGTGCATGGACTTTGGTCCCTGCTGGTTGATTCCTGTGCAACAAGTGTTTGTGTTCAGACACTTGGGACAGACCCTTGGTTGTGCTGCTTTCATGTGGAAGGTTTCAATCATGCTGTTCCCCCCAGCGCTTCCTCACCACTCCCTGTGCCTCCAGTCCTCTTCAGGTTACAGTTATCTTCCATCAACATACTTATTTTCACTGATATCTCCTCTCTCAAATCCTTCGTTGCAGGAATGTATTTCAAAAGCACAATCTGTCCTCTTTAGAGTTAGTTGATTGGTATTGAATTACCAGCTCCCTGGATTGTCCTTTTGCCTGATAACTGAAATAGTGACAACGTGACCACAACGTGGCAAAAGGTACACACTCAACTACTACATTTTCATGTACAAGTGTTGACTTTTTGCCTTTCAACTGTATTGACATTTACTGTGAAACATTCTAGGAGATCTATTCCCATTATATAATAATGGAATGATACACAGAACACTATAGGTAGTACCTCCTCTGCAGGTTGATAAAATGTGGAAGCATCATAATTACTCAAATCTAACATTCCAACCTAGAAGTTAGAACTAAACAGGAAGAGCTATGTAAATTATGTTACAGGTTAGAGAAATGCACTGGAGCTCATGGATAAAATTCAACAGTGGTTTTAGATTGGCTAAGAGTAATCTTGGTTTAGCAAAATGGGTAAACGTGCTAACTTTCAATCATAGGAAAAGTCCTCATGCTCTGTAGGTCTCTGTAGGTATAGTGTATGTATCCTCCAATTAAAATGATAAAATGACCATATTTCAAGTGACTAACATCAGTAGCATCAGATGTCTCTCAGTGATCTACTCTGAGGATTCCAAAGAAAATGGCTGAGATGCATAAAAGTTATTATGATGATTTAAAGATATTTAATCATGGCTTTGTTCCCTTGAAACTCTGCATGAAAAGGTAAGATAAATTAATACAAATACAAATATAATTTTAATGTACATCTGGATTTTTTTCATTAGTCAGGATGAATTGATGAGACATCAGAAGGCTGCAGAGCTCTCCTCTATTTAAGTCTGTTGTATAGAGATAATACTAATGGAATAGTCCTATGACTATAGTCAAGGTGAAATTAATCAGAAATACGCAAGTGTATTTGTTTTAATCTTGAAGGAAATGTAGAGGCATATGTAACAGAAATACTCTTTTTGAGTGATTTGCAGGATTCTGTCTGCTATACAAAATTAAAGAAATGCCCCATACATTTCACTTAGATAGCACTTCTTTTAACTTTTTAGTATATTTGAAAGTATATGCCAGAGTCCCCTATATATTGCACAGAGTTTTACAGAAACTCTTGAAAGAACATGCTATCCAAAAATTTCTTGTCCATGTCTGGTTCTTCATGATGCTGCAAGAAGTTTGCAAGTTAGATAGATATGTTCTTAAAAACTTGTTTTTGAAACAGAGGGTTGTGGATAGGTGTGTCGTGTGAGCCAAGGCCTTGAGTGACAACTGCAAAAGAAGGATTTATTCCAAACTTTATTTGGAAGATCAGTGAGCTGAAAGCAGAGAATTTATAATCATACAAAAAAGTCTGCTATTCCTGTTTTTAGATGTATCCCTTGAGACTTGAAGTCTGCCTGGCTGGTAGAATGGCTGCATTAAAAGCTGCCATGGAGGACAAGAGAGGTGCTGGTCCATCACAAAGATGGATATAGATTTGAAGATAACTGTACTTTGTTTCCCTTTTCTATGAGGAAAACAAATGTCTTTCTTTCAACAGCATCCCCACAAAGCTCAGAAACGTGTTTTTCTTTGGCCTTTGCATAATACATTTTGACTTTTGTTTTTCTTAGTCTGTAATGCCATATTCTCATACAACTAACATTTGTTTTGGCAAAGTTTCATATTTCGTGTCTCCAATCTTACCACTCATCTCCTCATTAATATTATTCTTATTATAATTTCTGTTTTCTCCATATTGGCTGGTATTTTTAAATTTCCATGTATTTATGCTGAAGCAGAAAAATTATCCACTATTAAAATACCTTTTGCAATTAGTTTGTACCTTGTTAATAAGAAACTTTCTCAGTCACACATGATGCTTCTGCTTTAAAACCATAAGATTCCACTGTTGGTGTTGGCAAATTTTGGACAAAAAAGCAAAGCTCATTGTTTCCAAGATTATGGGAAAGTACAAAAACTTGCTGTCCTGTGAAGGTTTTGATCGCAGACAGATTCCATAAACATTTCACATCATCTCAAAAGCATTAGCTCAGCACAGGTCCTGTGTGTATGGTAACTTATACAAAGTGCTTGGAGGTGGCAGTATTGCATTTCGTAGTAGTGCACGTGAAGTTTGCTTTGCTATGCTATGTCAGACATCCTTTATTGGAACCAGGAGCTAGTGAAGTGTACAGGTTATTTTTTATTCCCTCATACTATTCCATACAAGCATTTTAACCTCCATATTTCACAACACAAATAATCAGCTACAATTTCCCTCTGAAAAGTTCTGTTGCATTTGGTAGACATAAATATTGCCCATCAGGAATAAATGTCAGAAGGTGATTTTGGCAGGTTGCTTTAAAACAATTGATCCTGAGATTGCAAATGTCAAAATTAATTGAAGAACTACTATGACGTAACTCCTGCAGAATTAAGTTTAAGTTATAAAATGGCAAAAGAAGGAACATGTTAAAATTCCCAGATCATAAAAAACTGGTAATATGACCTATACAGAAAATTAACATCCCTTCAAAAGTATTGTAAGTTTTTGATCACCGCCTTCAATATGCAGTAAGAAAAGCTTACCTGTGTCTTAAGTTGTGGAACGCTGTACCAACATATACTGCCAGAGTATAAAACTCTATGTCCTAATTTATTATCTATTTTATCAGATATGTTTGAAGTATGCTTCTCCAAGTTTGAATTTTGCCACTTATTTCTGTGGGATATGACCCTAAAATGCAAAAAGGCTTAGGCTTCTACAAAGAAGGATACTTCTATTTCTGTTCTTAATATGAACTAAATATTGCCATTTTTTAAAAAAGACATCAGAAATAACACATACTCTTATTTTCTAATACCTAGTTCTAATGCACATTGTCCATCTTGTTGGTTGTTTTTCATTAAATGTAACCTTATATTTAATTTCTTAATATTTTTGTATTATTCTTTTATGACAGCATTCTTTTGTACTTCCTTTCTCTTTGTCTTTGTGTTCAGTTCAAGTTAGCATGTTTTCCCACTCTATACTGAAAGTATGAAGTCAGCTCCAAAAGTCAGTATTGCCACTCCTTAAGCAGTCAGCTCCTCAGTGGGTGTTCCCATCTTTCTTCAAAATGCCTACTTTGGCTGACTTGGAGAACTGCATGACTATATCCCTACAACTAAATGTCTACCAGAGCAGAAGGTCCTAATTCTAGGTTTTGATTTTCTGCATGCTTTCATTTGTGGTGCTTGTGGCAATTGTTATTTATTCCAGTTAGAAATGTAGTTCAGTAAAATGAATAGTTTTCAGTATGATATAAACCAAAGCTGCAGATGGAAACTTAAGTAAATTCAGAGTATAAATTCTTGCTTTTACAGAGTGCTGCTGATTAATGTTTTCCACTCACACAGTTTGCTCTCTCTTAACTAATGTTTAGCATAAAGAAATGTTTTCCAAAAGAACTGATCAAAACCTAAAATTGCATGACTAACCTTAGGATAATTCCCTTTTGTAACTCTTTCAATTTTTCATATTCTTTTAATAGTACTCTTCTAAATAATTATATTACTTGAGAAGCTTTAACTGCACATTTAAGCTTTTAACGTTCTTTGATAGAGATCTGGTTTTCATTTCCAGCAGGCACTGCTTGTAAAATTAATGGCAAAGAAAGTACAGCACACTTACACTGAAAAGTCATACTTGCAAAGTATGCACGATAAAGTTCCAATTGATTAAAAAAGTATGCTTTTGCAGTTATTTGAGATAACTTTAAAATTATACTGGTGAAATATCTTGTATGATAGTATTATTCCCCAGTAATTTGCAATACAAGGAGCAGAGAAAAAAGTGCAGCAGAAGGGACTTTCAAACTTCAGCAAGAAGATAACTCAATTTCATATTGAACATATTTTTCTTACAGTAATTTTCACAATACTTTAACCACAGTATTTTATGTTCTGTAACATGCCCTTGTAGTAGTTTTCTGTTATTTTTTGTAGGGTAGTGGTTTTTTGGGGGGTTTTTTGTTTTTTTTTTTTCCAAAGCAGCTTCCCCAGTTTACAATATCTGAGTTTAACTCACTGCAGAAAATTCACAGACAAAGGTTTACCATACCTGGACTCTGGAAGAAGCTGTCACAAAGCTCATCTGTTTGGAAATTCCAGGTTGCATTCAGGTTTGTAGTTCACGTCTTTCTTTCATTCTGAGAAGCAAAGGATCCTTTATATGACTGGCTGCATCCTGCATTCATGGTATACTGGAGCTGAACGAGCACTGCAGCAGCCTTCCAGGGTTTTGAATTACATGACTACAGCTGTTTAAGTTTTACTCAGGAATAATAGCACTATAGGTTTGGATCCCTTCCAGCAAACTGTCAGATCTATAAACAGCTAGTACTTACTGCATAATGAGAACAAGGCTTGCTTTTTGTAGCCATAAATAGACTAATTCTATGTCATGATTAGCTGGGGTTTGAAATCTAGAGCTTTGGAAATGCAGTTTTTACTAAGGTATCAAAAAAATAAAAGTCACTCTGTGCTGGAAAAAAAGGAAAAAATTACAATTGATTTCCTCAGAAGGAATTTAATTAAAAAGTGAACTTTTCTTACTATTTTATATTGCTTTAATATATAAATAGGCATAGTATTTATAACTGCAGTGAAAAAATAGTTAATATTTTGGATTATGAAGGCAGATGGGGCAACAGTCTTGTTCCAACTGATCTTTACTGAGTATCTGTCTCTTGTTCACAACAATCATGCTGAGACTGTTTTTAGTGACAGTGTGAAATTTGAAATGAAGGCTGAGGTTAGAGGAAAGTTAAGAACTACCTACCTCTGAGTTACTTTTTCAAAATGCCAGTAATTGGTTCTGTTTTCCAAAAGCATCATTCTTTCTTGTTCAGAAGCGTCATCATGAGCTGTAGGGATCTGCCTCTAGAAAGCATGATCTAATAGTACTCAGAGAAAAGGGATCATCATCAGACTGGGAAAACCACAGTCCTTCCCTTCCAGAGGAAAGTGGGTTTGCTTGCCAGTCTATTTGAGAGCTTTGAAAGGAATTCCACAGCTTCCTCCATTTTGGGTTTCCCCCTGATTCTGGAACAGTGCTTAATGATTATAACCAAGTGCTTAAGTAAACAGTTAAAACCAAAAAGAGCATCAAATTGCATCACAGTTACAGAAAGTATTTTAAAAAGATAGTTTTTTTCCCTCTCGCTGGATGAACTAAACCAAAGGGAACTTCTGAAAAGCTAATATATCAGGTTTAGTTAGAAAAATGTAGGGAAGCTATAGTATAAGCATTTAAATTATGCTAGAAATGTTTTATAGAATATATATTCTATAGAACATGTATTTTCCCTGTTTTTTCATTATTCTTGCTTTATTCTTTTATTTTAGTATTAGAGTTCTTTTTATATGAGTTCTTCTATTACCATTATTACTGAAGGATTTGAACACCTATTCAGAAAGCCCATCTGTAAAATGGGTGAGTATGTGAATGATTTTGTAGTGACAACGTGAAGACCAGGGCATTTCAATAGTTAGGCAGGAAACTGGGAATTAAGCAGACATTTTCTAGTCTGTCATCATGAAACAGGGCAGTCTTTCCTTTGACTGTTCTATTAATACATGGAGATAACACTGGATGAATTGTAGGTATGGGGTGTTTTTTGCATAAAACACAGTAATCAAGGTCGCGTCCTTATGACACAGGTGGTAAATATTTTCATTACTGAATTTCAACATACTTTCATAAAAATACAGAGATTCTCTTGTGTCTTGCTCAAAGGGTACCCTGTTACACCTCTGACATTCTCAGAGCATTACGTAGATTTCTTTGTCCTGCTTCTGAAGCTGAACAGTGCAGGAGGAAAATTTCCTGCTGTTAGACACAAAATTGAAAAGGTGGGAGGGTATAAATCAATTGCATGTAATTTATCAACATATTAGATGGGGATGATACAACTAGAACAGTTTGATGAGAGATATTTCCAGTTAAATTAGAAACATGGAGGTGTTCAAAGAAATTGACCTTTTTTTTTTCTGTGACAACATTTGTGGGTGATTTTCTGACTGAAACTATTCTGGCCCAAAATGCGTTAGAACAGTCTGTCACTTGCTGTACTTTACAAGAGCTGGATAAGAGAGCACAAGCCACTGGGAAAAGTAAATTTGACCCTTTCTTTTCTTGACATCCTGCGGTGTTTAGTGGGTGTGCCAGGAAAGCTCTTGTCAAATGTGCAGGCTTCACCAGTTTTCCCCATCTGCAGTCCTCCTGCTCTGGCTTCATTGGGAGAATTCTCATTTTGAAAAATTCTGCCTTCTTCGAACGTATCAAGCAACAAAAAAGGGGCCATCACTCAGGGAGCAAGTCTGAGCCATGTTCTTTATTTATTGAAGAGGACGGATTGTTTACGTTTCCTGAGTACAAACTTGTGTAACTGAAGAATACTGTAAGTTACAGATGCACTGTTATTTATTTTTAGAAAAAATGCTAATTCAGGAGTATGTTAATATAAACTTTTTTCTTTTGAACAGTGGAAAATTAAAAGAAAAATAACATGTGGAGGCAAGCCATCAATGTAATGTGCCAAACATCTGAAGGGATGTCACAATTCATTTTATGATTCTTGACAAAGACAGGACAAAAAATAAAAAGATAGTCCCTTGTGCCCCAGAGAGTACTTCCTCGATCCTGAACACTGATTTTCAAGTTTCTACCCTCAGAGTGCATTGCCAATACTGGAATCATAGAACAATGTTTCTTCAAAATCCCTTCTGTACTGCAGACAGCATTCTGCCTTGCAGAGTGGATTTCACAAACACAATCAGTTCTGGGAAGAAAGATGGAATTTTAAAGTAGTAGATGTGTAGCAAAGAAGCCAAAACCTGAATAAAAAATCTGCATAGTCCTATTCTTTGTGATTAAGAAACTGTAAAAAGATTAAATTAAATGGACTTTGAGATTCTTATGAGCATTTCATCATTTCAGTACATTTGTTTCTAAATCTATGGGGGCAGATCTTTAGCTGTGGTTTGCTCCATGTTTGTTTTGATGTACTTTCATTTCAGATCACAGGATCCTAGCATACAATTTAGAAAAAAACCCAAGTCAGTCATTTACATATTAGACTGAAAACTCTTGCAGACACAGACTTATATTTTACTTCTTTATTTTATTTATATTTATAATTTATCATTGTATTGACTTCTGATCTGTACATGCAAGAAAAGTAAAACATTTATAGAATAATCTTGCAGGTCATGCAGGAAAACTCTGTTTTGCAGAATTTTATAGGAGCTAAAGCTCACTAACCTTCAAAACATCCTTCCTCACAACTGGTTTGAAGGAAAATATTTAAGGCGGTTTTTACTCATCTGGGAAAAAGAATTTAGTATCCATATGTATCCCAACACTGATTCTCAGGCCACACTCTTCACTCTTGAGGCAATCTATTAAACATGGTAATTCCAGGTGAGTTGAGAATTGTTTTATTAAAATGTGCACAAAATTTCGTATTTCTAAACCTCATCTTCAAGAGTGCTTGAAGTTTCCTATATAATCCACAGGGGCTTTAGAGAAGAAATTAAGGTTAAGATTTTATTGTTCTAGGAATAAAAGAAAATAAGAGAAATATATATGCTATTGCAAAAGCATCTAAATGTTGACTTATTTAATCTTATCTGAATACGTTTCACACGGCAACTTTCTCAGCCTAATGGCTGAGATCCATTGTTAAGTTAAAAAACAGTTCAAGTGAAAAAAAAAGTTTAAACAATCTGTGTACGGGGATTCTTAACTGCTTCAGTATAATTTGGTTTGGCTTGCATGGAGGAAAACACCAGATTTCTGCTATTTTTGGTATCAAATGGCTATGTTAAGCAAACAGTGTTTTTCCAGACAGAGATTAAAAGTCCTTTAGACTCCAGTTAACGTTATGCAATCTTTACTGAATTCCATAAGTAGGCATGCTACTTCCGTTCCTCAGGATTGTTGAGTATGATCTGATTACCTGCTACCTACTATCTGTCCTTTTGAGAATGGGAATTTCACTTAATTTTAGGCCTCTAGTCTAAGGTAGTGCCTAGAAAATTAACTTTATTTATCTATGTAACCATTAGAGAGGGAGAGAGATCTCCAGGGCTGATTCAGACTTTGTCAGGTCTGACCTGTCTTGGGATCTTTGTTGCTCTTTGCTATACAGAGATCCCAGCATTCATAATTATTCTGTTGCGGTGCTTGAGAGCCAATGAGGAAGAGGCCTCTTGCAGGGTTAGGTAAACTCTTGCTTGGATCAGTTGGTGATGCCACGTTAAAGCAATTGGTGCTTCCTGAGCAGCAGAGAGTAGACATTTCCCAGTGCTTCCCTCGGGCAGCTGCTTGTGTGATATTCACAATCAAGCCAATCCCTTTCATACATACTGGAGGATTTGGGCTGAGGAAACAAGATAGGATATTGACCTACATTACATATGCCAACAGTGAGTACAAAATTAGAACTGGACAACTGAATTTTATATTCTGTCCTGAGAACTAGCACCCATCTTTCCATGCCGACATTTTACCTTCTGGTGATCCCTACCAGTAGAAAAGAGTTTTGCCTTTGCCATACACTGTTAGTGGTTGTTTTGCAATCATTTGTGGTGGGCAAATCCAACCTATCCATGTTGATGGGTGAGACCTACAGAACCCTCTGCAGATCCTCACTGATGTGTTACCCATATCAGCCACATTCCCAAAGTCACAGTGCCCTTTTGTCCAACAGACATGTCTCAGTTGGAGGTGCTGTGAGAGCTTGCACTGCACCAACAGGCTCTCCATGCTCTGGCCAGCTTGTGGTTCCGAGATGGTTCTTTCCGTATAATCCTATTCTGCAGCCCTGAAGCCTCCCAAGATTTGCCTTGTTCATCTTTCTTACAGCACGGCTGTTCTTAGAGGAGCCTGATCCAGGTTACACAGCTGCACCATAGCAGACCTGACCGTGAGCACAGGCAGCTGTCAGGTAGTTGATGGGATTTATATTGCTGTGCATTACAGGGAAAATATTTCTATTTATTTTGATGGTAGGGTTTTCAGTCTGTCATTTTGCAGGCTGTTACAAATCCACTGTAGGAAAAACATTTATGCTACACTTGTCCTGAGCTTAAAACACACCAGACTATTTACAGTGCTAACAGTGCCAGTGTGTGTCATGAGCCACACCATGTTCTGGTGGCTGGCTTTGAGACCTGCACAAGCACTTCCAGCCACTTCCCCTCTAGTGCTGACACCCCCACTGCACAAGGGGAAAAAATACAAAGAGTGGCACAGTCCCTTAAGGAGAGAGAAGACATTTGACATCAAAATATTTAAAACGATTTACAAGGAATCTGTTTAAAAGTCCACTCCAGCCTGAAAATAAAGAGCAAGCCAACCTGGGTGTAAGTTAAACGGTAGGGCATTTGCCAGAAAAGAAAAGACAATCTGCCTTGATTATAACTTAAAGTGAGTTACTCCATGAAAAAAAAAAAAAAGCCACAGGCAAAAAGAACCCAAATTTTAGGTTTGCAAAAAGAAGAAGAGCCAGAAACCCAGGGTGTGAATCTCCTCACTCAATGCGAGATGGAAGGAAAGCACGCTTGACCCTTGTTTCCACTGATAAGTAGTAGAGGTGGGGCACAGCAAGAATCCCTCCCAGTTTACTTTATATTACAAGTTTCCTGCTTTGGATTCTCCTCTCCACAGGCCTCGTTTGGTACCCAGGGGGATATGATAGACCACTTTTTTCTGTGGACGTTTTGTGAATGAATTCCTTTGCACAGCATGGCTGTCTGAGCTGCACAAAACTGTTTTGAATGATAGAATCGTTAAGGTCAGAAAAGACTCCAAGATCACCAAGTCCAAACATCAGCTGTTATTATTACACAAATTCAAACCCCTGGGAAACAGTGAAATCTCTACATGCAAATATCAGGGGGGAAAACTTCCTGGGTAGGAATGGTTGACATCCAAGTTTTCTGTAGAACATGAAACTAGAAGGAAACTGTCCTTTGCTTTACACAGTATTTATATGTGTCAAAGGAAATACTTCATATGCCCAGAAGTGAACTGACATGTATTGAATTTAGGCAGCTGAAGAATTGTCTCCTTGGAGTGATACAGGGAATAAACTGAACGGACAGTTCCATCTGTCCGTTTGTAGTTTCACTGACTGTTGCTCTGTTAGTGTTCAGGGTTGCGGATGTGGTCCTACATGAAGGATTCCGTAAATGAGCTCGATGTTAATTGTGATCTTTCCTTGTATCCCCTCTGAATTTAACATATATTTTATATGTGGATTTGGAATGGATCCAGATGGAATGGATCTGGAAAAAAAGCAATTAAGACACTTTACTCCATTCAGAGCTTGCTTCAAACTGGATTTGAGCAGTGAATACCTCATAAGGCTGTGAAAACTAAGGTAGAATAGTGTGGCAATGACGTTCATTGCTACTTCCATTAATGTTGTCAGCTGTAGAAATTGTTGAGCTTTACTCTTGCTTAATTAAAAGACACATTTTTTGGACATATCCTTTGGATTATGTTGTTCAAATTTCAGATTAATATGTATATACCTTATGGGTCTGTTTTTCTTTTGGCAAGATTAATGCATTTCTTGTTTTAGTGAGCATCTAGGTACCTATGGTTTTAAAATATTGAAGAGGTCTCAAGCTTTCCCTGTACTGTTTTTGTTAGGCTTGCTAAGACATGATCATTTTATTTCTTGTCTAAATTTCAGTTGATGTCTTCAGAAGTATTGCCAATGGCTGCAGTGGCATTCAAGATCTGCTAATCAGCAAAACGGCAACTCCTACAGACAGATGTATTCAAGTCCAAAAATAAATCTGTACTTTTTGAGAAACTTTCTGATGTTGGAACTCGATTATCCTCTCAAATGACTTTAAAGAAAGTTATGCAGAATCAATTTAAGAGGTAAAGTTCTCTCCAAAACATTTTTTTACAACTATTAGTTAATTATGTTTATAAATCCTGCTCACTTGCAGTCAGTTACAGAAAATTCCAGCTGTCTTCTTTTTTGCATTAGTATGGCTGAATTATGTTCTTCCAGTTTATAAACGAGCGCTTTTCACTTTTTTTAGTAATAAAGAAGAGGAACAGCATTCTGCTGCTGATTTTGTCCATGAAAAAAGAATTTCCAGGTTTCTGCAAAAGTGATCGTTAACTGCATCACTGTCTCACGTGTCTGCCATACTTCGTGTCTCCAGGTGCTTACTTCTTTTCCTTGTGCCCCGAAACATAATAATTGCATGGAGAATTTCAGTGGTTTATATACTGCTCACTGTATACAAGTGGAATACAGTTGAGTACTCTTTAAATAGATTATGACTTTTGTTTGAAAGTGTAACATTTTGGTATTATATGCAGAATATTTGCTGATCTTTTTTTTATGTGACAGCATAGGGATGTTAATGTTTTATGTCACCTTTCCTCTTCAAAGGCTCTGGTTGCAAAATGCCAACAGATAAGGTCTATTTTCTTGCTTGACTCTCCAGAACTTTCTGAACTTTTAAAGCCCTTGCTGAATGTAAACTTGTCAAGGTCAGCACTGAAGGTTAATATATTAATTCAGAAAATTCTTAGGATGATGTATTTTTAAAATTCATTCAGATAATTTGAAATAAATCTTTCAGCTCATTTCTGTGGGTATTTGGATCAGGCCCTTAATGTATGTCAGATGTGTAACTTACATCTTTAATATTTCAATTTTGAGTTGATGAGTAAATGCAGCCCCATACATCAGGCATATTCATATGTCTGTCTGATGCCAAAAAATTACAGATGCTGGTCTTAGGATGATTTCACCACTGAAGCATATTCTTGTACTGAATGTGGCAGGCTGTATAAGGCACTAGATCATACTGGATTTTTGTAACCATTGCAAAGGGATTGTGGTAGCAATTAACACTTGTAATAAGTCCTGTTCAGTTTTAAAACTAAATTCTTAGCATGTTAATATATGCCTCTGAATATTTTAAAAAATATTTTATGCAAGACTTTTTTTGGTCCTGTATCATGTTTTCAAAAATCCATTTATTGTTCCTCCAGTCCAAGCAAAAAAACTAACTGCAGATTTAGTATCATTTCATAGCCATGGCATATTTCAAGTGCTGGAATGTGGCTATGAAGATGAGTATGATAACGAAAGACAATTGCAATGTAACAATTATATTGAAACTTGGACATTATTTAATTTTGTGAACATTGAAATAATAGCTTATAACTGTCTAATACTAAGATATAAATAAAACTGTCCTCTTTTTTTTTACAATTACCAAGAAAACATTGTTACTTATGGTATAGGGAAAGGACATATTTTATATGAAGGCTTGTTTTCCACTTCAAGCGTGTCATGTATCAGTAGAAACAAAAACAAATGAAAGAAGTTCCAAAGCTGCACACTTTTTCCTTGTTTTATGGCACAGTGATAGAGTCAAGGGAGAGAGATAATAGGAAAGGCAAAGCCTATAAACCTTTCAAAATCAACAGACCTATAAACAAAGAAGTTAGAATTGCTGTTTATCCTAAAGTTTCTGAGCAGGAGAAGTTTTAGGGTTTCTGCTTTAACGTGTAACTAAAGCACTTTTTGTGGCTGTTGATGCTGTATAAAAATTGATAATATTGCCTGTAGAAGCTCTGAGAAGTGCTGCAGTAATGCCATGGTATCATGTTGGTAGTTCAGCTGGGCAGGTGGGACAGCTATCTGCACACTCTGGTTTAATATTTAAAGGCTGAGTTTCCAATCTGTCAGCCAGACTGTGGGCTGTGAGTGTGTTTGCACGTGTCTGCTGCCTCTAGTGCTAAAGAATTGCTGAATTACCCTAACAAAACTCTTTAAGCAGTTGTAAAGCTGTTGTAGGACTCCGTACTTACTTTATTGCTTTTGCAGAGACTTTTAAAAATTTCAGCATTAGCAAAGCTATAGATTTTAACACATCTAAACTTGTGTGGTGGGTTGACCCTGGGCTCCAGGTACCCACCAAAGCTGCTCTATCACTCACCTCTGGTTACAGAATACGTAATTTTTATTTTTTTTTTAATTCAGTTGACTGTATTGCCAGGACCTGCCATCCTTATAGACTTCACGTGAGTTGGTTATTCAGAAGTTACATTTCTTAAAGTTATGTGTCATCTTGAATGAAAAACAAAACACCAAAACTACCAGAGTGGTTCAATTGTTGCAGAGTGATTAGCACTTTCTGAATTCTGTGTTCTTCTGTAGCTTGTGGTCACACAACGAGGCTCTGTTCAGGTTATCGGTTCATTAGTAGTGCTGGGACTTTGGGATTTGCAGTGATTCTCCGTGCTGCAACAAACTGTACAAGCCAAAATATGATTCTGTCCTACATAATTCTGGGATTAATTTTTTATTCATCAGGGAACACAAGAGAAATACTGGGAATGCACTGGAAAGCTACGTGTACAGTAATATTAAACATATCAGAGATATGAACTGTATGGAAGCACCAAAGTTATAGTCAGCTCCCCACACCTCTCAGCTTGGCTGAAAGACTTTCTAAATACTTAATTTTTATAACCTTCATGTATAAGTTATCTGTGTGGGAAATATGCAATTGATTAAGTGGAACACTCCTAGGAAGAACTCAGGTTAACTCTCCGTGCAGTACAGAACAGCCACTACATAAATGTGCTACTGATGACTTTTGCTTCTGTGCTAGAAGACAATTTTAGTTTAAAATTATTTCAGTTCCTTAAATTAAAAACAAACAAACAAACAAAAAACCCCCCAAAAAGCAAAACCAAAACACAACCCCCTCCCACAAATATTACTCTGAAGTGTTTAAGCAGGTTCTGATACTTTCTAGATATGTTTTTCAAGCTCTGTCTTTCAGAGTGGCTGTCATACCTGAGTGCTGGAACTGACAGAAGTTCCCATAATCTCCAACAGACTTCCTTTTCCAGAAAGTTCAGGTTTTCAGCCCTTCCAAAGAGCAGCATAATTCTGACTCTTTTGGGGACTATTTTAAAAATACCATTATTAGTTTTTGTTTATCTACAATGCTGACTGCTGAATGCAAACCGTGTATTGACTTGTATGGAGCTGGAAAAGTATGGATTATAAATATTGCCTACATTTCTCTCTTAGGGTCAGTGATGGATGTGTAAGGCCATTGGTACAAGATTCTTCAGGAGCTAAGCTAAGAAAGCTGAGTGTGAGCTTAGCTGCAGCAGAGGCACACTGTGCCTCTCCACTGTGCTCTAGAAAACAATTGTTAGTGAAAGAATTGCTAATAAGGTGTCTTCAATGTGTCAAGTTGCTAAAACTGGAAAGCAAAAAAAAAAAAAAGTTGGTGGGTGAGCCAGGTTAAACATTGCAGGACTAGACATTAGAAGTGCTTGGTAGGTCCTGCCTTGTGCACAGGGTTCAGAGCCAGTTCTGCTGCTTCTTTTACTTTTGGGACAAACTCTCTCAAACACTGAACACAGAAATCTAAGAGAATCCTTGCAAAAAAAATCTGCTCTAAAGACTCTTCACTCAGTCACTGTCCAAATAAAATTCTGACCAAAAACATCATTATTTGGCTCTAACACAAGAGTTTGTGCAAAAGTAATCAAAATGGGAACAAAACAAAATAAATTAAAATGCCCGTACCTTTTATGGAGGTCTGAAAACACGAAAGAAAATTAAGCTAAATAAAGAGGGTTGGGAAATCCAAGAAGACTTCACTTAATGTGTTCATTTTAAGTATCATAAAATTATATCTGAATGAAATTTATGCTGCCTTGAATTATGGTCCCACAATGTTTCAATATAAATGTTTTCTTTCTCCTTGCCTGCCACAGCTAGTCTTTTAAAATGCTGTGTTGCTTCTTACTCTACTTTTCACATAGCACAATCCGTGACCTCGGCAAGAAGCCAAGCTCTTTTGCTTACACTGCATTGCTAAGGCTTTCAGTTTTCTCTCTCCCACAAGACACATAAAATTAACCCCAAAATTGACCATTTTTAATTTTTGTCATTTCTATCTGAGTGCTAATACCAGCAAAAAAAAAAAAAAAACAGTTAAGATTTTTGCTGTTTGCTATATTGAAGTATGTAACATTCATGCACGGATATCAGATACATTCTCTAGTCTTGAAACATTAATTGATAAAAGGAAATCTTGCAGTCTGCTCTGTAACAAGCTACTGTTTGTATGCTTTGACCTTATATTATGCATTTGATTAGCATACAGAGGAAGTCATACTAAGATCTCTTTCAGCTTAGACTTGGTAAGTACTGCTTTAAAAAGCAACTGAGGGCACAATGTTCTGTGTGCAGTAATCAACACCCGCACGCTGCGCTGATAGGGGAAACTTGTAAGGCTTATACGCTTCCCTGCAGGCTGTGCAGCAGATCTCTCTCGCTTTTGCTGTCTTGCTGTTTGGTGTGTAAAATGGAGAATGTGCAACTCAGATTTGTGCTACACAAGAGAATTTTCCTTTCTGTTTTATCAAATGACAGCAGAATTTATTTCTGTAAGGATATCTGAGGGAGAAAAGGTTCAGTAGAGCCATATTTTTTACAGATTTATGTCTCAAGTACAACTGACTTAACCAAAATGAAAGGTTTTTCCTCCACTGTTGGTGCCTTCCTCTTCTGTGGTTACTTTTAAACCCGATGTTCCTTTTGTGAGCTGTCTTTCAATCGGAGAGGAGAACTTACTGCATTTGGATGAAATGTATTGATTCTTAGATTGGTCCCTGACAAGAGATTGTTAATTTAAAAAACAAACAACCCAAAACCAACAAAACCAATACCTTATAGACACAGAGTAATTAAAATATATAGTACTAATGAAAAATACATTAAAAGTCTCCTTCAGGTTTGGAGAAGTTTATTATCCTTATCCTGAGTCTACTCCTCAATTGAAAACTGGAAATTGAATAAAAATAATCATTGCATATGTTCAGATTTTGATATTGCATAGAAAGTTGTGCATTTCACAGAGAGAGAACACAGAGAAACTTCTGAAAATGAGCTAGAATAAGGGAAGCAATTCATCTCGTGTTTAGGTTGTATGTGTGCTTAAGTGTCTTGCTAAATAAGACCATTCATTAACAAAACCAAATACCATCCAAGGAAAAGGATGTGAACTTCATGCATATGAGAAACTGGCCGCATAATGAAGAAATTTCTGTACTTTTCTGACTCGGGCTTTGGCTATATTGCTCGTACTCTCAAAAAATATGTACCATTAAATTAAAAAACCCACACAACTACATTTTAATTTTTTTTTTTTTTTAAACTTCATTATTTTGGCATTCATCCCTTTACATTTCAGGTAACATTTCCTTCTTTATTCAATTTTTTTTTTTTTAAACAACAAAGATTTTTTAAGTCTCAATAACTTTTTTCAGTAATGAGAAGGACATTTGTTCTGGTTTTGTCATCCCTGGAGTACCAGAAATCAGTTTCTTAAAGTTATAAACAAATTAAAAGAATCTAAGAAATGAAAATATTTGCAACTTAATGATGACATTTCTTTGGAAAAAAAGCAACAACACAGTGACAGAGCAAAGAAACCACCCTTTTTTTTTTTAATAGCTAGCCTCCTATTCCTTATTGTTTTCCCTCACATTTTACTCCTCTAAAATCCCTGGAATAGGGGTCATAGTGTTTTAAATTGTGAGTATGATGAATGTGTTCACGAATGCATAGCTAATAGCACACATAATTTTAGAGATCATTGTAATGATCTCTAGGTATTTACAATATATGTAAGATTTTTAAGCTTCTTTTAGAGAGATGAAAACTTCAGCATTTAGGACCAAAATCTCTCTTATAAAAGCAGGCTCAGGGGAAATGCTTCCATGAGTTAGAGAAGCAGTTTTAGCCACCAGTTTTATTCTCATACTCTCCATATTTTTTTTAAAATGTCTTGAATTTTTTCTGATGTCTACTTGAGACAGTCTTGGCAGCTTTGCCTCAAGTGTGAGAGTCTGAAAGAGCTCAGCTGTGACACAAGCTGCTAATGCACATGGCCTGGACCACCCATATTCCTGGGACATTAAAAAAGTAATTAAGTATAAAAGTGTCAGGTCACTTGAAGGAAATGTCTTCAGTCAAGCAGGACTTAGACAGAAAAGCACAGCATAGTATAATAAAAGATGCTGACTTATACAGAACATCCAGCAACAAAAACAGTAGATGCCCTGGCAAAGACTCAGGGAAGCTTAATATCAGCTTTAAAAATGGGAAGAACACTGATACCCTTCTGAGATCAGGGATAAAAAGGACATACAAAGCATAGAAAGAAATATTCTTTGTTTCTGCACTTTCTTCGGGAATGATGGTCACGCATGAAATTCTCTCTCATGAAAATCTAAGGCCCCATTCTCTCTTGTGGCTGAATTGTGTGCTGTGTGTAGTTTCAGTTCAAACTTGAGGATACTTTGTAATCACTGGGCATTCCTGAGCAGAGGTTATATGGATGTATAAATGTTTAGCTCAATTTTCTTTTCTTATGTGTTTGTACTTAATGATCTTCAGATCCTGACTGGTCCTGAAGACCAGGCTGAAACATAAATATTTACTAATATTTTAATAAGCTTTTAAATAGGGTGAAAACCCCACACACAACCAAAAGTGGTGTTCTGGCTTTCCACAATTAAATCTTTCTTTTTACTCTTAGTGGGATTCTGAATCTGCAGTGACTTGAATTGACAACCTGTCTCCACTTTTTGGTCTGTTAGAAAATTAGGCCAGGAGGAGAGCCTTGCAAAAGTTAATGAAAAAATGTTATCAGGTCTAGTAGATACGGCCAGCTATGGACTGTAAATGAATGAGTTGCATTTGATTTCCAAAGGAAAGGATGTGACAAATCAAACACATTCCTAAGGCAGGGAAAAAGAAATGTTAAAATATATTAAAGTGAGCTCCAAATTCAGCTGTTATCGCTCCAAACCACTTGGGAGAACAGAGAAAGAGAGATTTAAATTTGGAGACTTGCCAACTTAATTCTACATAAAAATAGGAATTAAGAACAAAGAGAGTCATTGCAATTGATACCAGATGTGCTAACACCTTGAGTCCCAAGGCAAATCAGATGGAATTAAAAGGACTGAGCAATGCTGAAAATCAGACTCAATATTTTTACAGGATATTTTCTTACAGTGGAAGCCCTATAGCCTGGACTTAGCCTCAAGAAACATTGGCAATCATAGTTTGTAAGTTATGATCTGGTCTAAGAGCAGATGGTATTGGGTACAGAAATTAAATTTTATGGCATTTGTTGTACACAAAGTTATACAGGGGGATTTCTGCACTGCAGTGGAAAATTGTCTCTACAGTTCCTGTAAACAGATCTGACCCAACTTTACATGAGCTCAGGTATCGGAAGCAGTATAGTCAGTGTATACATTTGTGTGAGAACTTACCCATTTTCCAGGAGGCTTTTACTAACTCAACTTTGTTCTGCCACATTTGTGTTGTTAATGGCAAAATGAATCTGCATGGTAGGAATTACATTCTTCTCTTCTAGTGTTGGGTCCATGAAACTGGTGCCTGGCTGTGGCTAATCTGTGCAGAAATCTGAGCATTTTAGAGGATAAACTGAGTCATTTAGTACTAAATGGCTCAGAAATAGAAGGTGGGAGATGTCTTCCAATATGGGAGTCACTTTGGGGTCAATCTACTTGGTTTGGAGTATGAACAGGAAGTAACATCTGTATATCTCTGGAACGCAAAGATACATTACAGATGAT
The DNA here is from genome assembly GCA_035584735.1 of Pseudotriccus pelzelni. NCBI lineage: Eukaryota > Metazoa > Chordata > Aves > Passeriformes > Tyrannidae > Pseudotriccus > Pseudotriccus pelzelni. Next base: position 11,550,988 of record JAWMRA010000041.1, on the reverse strand, counting down.
GACCCTGAAGGTTACAAAGGGATATGTGAACAGAAAATCTCAGAAGAAGTTGAAAATAGTAGCACATGGTTATTGTTAGTGAGAGAGATGGTGCATTCATTGCAGTCTGCCGTAGAAAGGCAGAGTCTTGCAGCTTGTGAATGTAAATAATGAAGAGCTGTTCTTTGGTATGTCATAGCCTCAGGTGGCTTTTGTCTATAGCAAGTGAAGACCCTCACCAACTGGTGCAGTCAATACTCATTTTGCCATCTGCAGAAACCATGATGAAAAAATAATAAATGATGTTCTGCTACTGTTCGTAGGCCTCATGTAGTAAACAAAACAGAATAAAACCATAAAAAATTGATTGAAGAACTCCCAGCTGTTACAGAGGAATAAGAAGTTTCTTTTAAAGTTGTTTTCTAAATGGAAATGGTAAAATACATGCTATAGAAGAGGTGCTGGACAAAGTCTTCCTTTTCACCTTGGCAACAAAAGATTCATCCAAGATACAGGGGGTGATTTTTTTATGTTAAAGAGGAAATATGGTTTTGGAGGGTCAGTGGTCCTAGAATGGGTGATCCTACTCTCTGTTGCACAGTATTTGTTTTGCCAGGATCTGTTTCCAGGGGTTCTAATGATAATACAGCCCCAACCATATCTTTCATAAATGTCTTAGTATAGAAGATAAAAGTTCTAGAACTAGGTCAGTATTCTGGATGGGGATCCCTGATGATATTTGTCAAGGAATACTACTGAATAAATCAGGAAGTCTAATAAAACTAGTGATAATTGGCTCCTTTATATGAATGTTAGATACAAAAGTAATAGTTAAAAGTGTCATATAGATTAGACTTCCTGCATAGAGCTTGTTTGAAGAGGTTTCTTTTTAAACATAGAAATTTCATAGTTTTTCTATGCAATAGATGGTTCCTAATGACATTTCTTGTCTTCCAAGTCTTCACTCTTTCTGTTCTTAGATCTGGAATTGTTAATGAAATACCTCAAAGGAGATCTTGATTTTCATTGAACAAACTTCTTGTTCTGTGATTCAATGTCACTTTAATAATATAAATTTATTGTAAATTAACTTCAAAGGCATAACAGGATTAGTTGTCATGTAGCAAAATAATCTATATAATATTCTTTAGTATTTCATTAGGAACTACGTTAAAGTGGAGGCACTTTCAAGTAAAGAAAAACGCAAGAAGAAATTATGTTCGTAAGGATCACACTTATCACTATCAGCCTCTGCTGTAAGGAATTCAAGTTCTGACATAAACCTGTTTGGGGTTTAAGTACATAAATGGTTTATTGTCTTGAATAGGAGTGCTTTGGTCAACAAAAATTTGGAATCTGTAGATTTTCATGAAGCTGTTGAAAGTAATGCTCAGTACATAACAGGGTCTGCTGAGGAAAATGCAAATTTGTGTGTTTTCATAAGTAGGATTTTCCAAGATTGGAAATCTCTTTCATTGTTCCATTCTTTGGTTTTATTCAGCCTTTGAGATTTCAGGAATTTGCAAAATTTGAACTCCAGCCGCACTCTTCAGCATTATCATTACAGTGTCCACATCTGGATTCCAGACACAATTCACATGTGCTTTTTTTTTTTTTCAGGCTGATACTTCCTCTCTGCCTACAGTTAGGCAGTGCTGTTCACTGCCTAATTGTAGATAATTTATTAACCATGCGGAATAAAGTGATACCTTTGTTTTCCAGTAAAGTTTACTTTATTGGCATGAAGTACAGAGATATTCTGCTGTGACTAAAAAAATACATTTTACAAAATCAACATTCAATTCTCCTTCAGTTTAGGGCATTTAGGATCAGAAGATTGCCCTGTTTCCTGGTGTACAAGCAGTAAAAACCACAAAGCATCTTTGGATACTTTTGCACTCCTGAAATAGGAATTTACCAAAGTTTTCACCTCCCTATTGTTTGAATATGGAGGTTGTTCATACACCTGTGAGAGTGACTGCACTGTTTCAAACGTTGTCTTGTGCCATAGCTGTAGTTATAAAGCCCTTAATGGTAAGGCAGCAATTTTAAGACATTATTTGATCCTAGAAAATAGTATTTTGTTCTTCTAAAAAAAAAAAAAAAAGATGAAAAGTTCTTCCAACCCCAACTTTTGGAGGAATGCATCTGTAAATGTATCTTTATGAGAGCCTTGGTGGAAGTATTTCACATTACACTACTTTTCTTCACTTTCTTTCTTTTTCAACAGATAGTAAAATCAAATTTTGCCCTTTCTCAATTGAATTATTTCTGCTTAGAATTCTTGAACCCTATACATGCTTCAAAAATATGACGATAAACTATATGGATTCTGCTGAAGAGAATGTCTTAAAATGTGCTGTAATTTTTAGAAGCTTTACTGTACAGGCATTGGACACTATTGACCATCTTTACATACTGAATGTAGTTACATGTAATTGCATGTATTGATTTTTAAGATTAATGGATAGAGGTCAGTTTTTTGCTGTTTACTTCCATACAGAATCTAGTGGGTATGAAATGAACTCAGTTTAAAAATTAAGAATGAAGAGAAAGAGATGACTGTTTCTAAAACGTGTAGTTAAACTGTGAAATTCCTTGACCTTATCACAGATTGTTTGAAGTTTACCAAAATCCTTATGATTTGACAAATTCCATGTGATATACTGCTTTGTATTTCAGAAAAATATAAGAAATAAACTCTAGTTGGTAACTTTACAGTAGTAAAAACAGCCATCCCTCTTGTTAGGGAGAGGATTTACATCCAAATAAGACCACTTTCTTTCTCTAACTGAGAATATGTAACAGAAATGCTTAAATCATATTTTTTAATTATATCAATTCCATGCCCATAAACAGTTGCAGATCATGAGGCTGCAGGTACAGGCAATGCCATCCCATAATCCCAGTCTTCAGCTTCTACATTTTTTCCATCATAAATCTTCAACATCCATCATTTTATAGCCATATACTGTAAAAATGAGTGAGTTGTTCTTGTACCACAAGGGCTGCATCTGGATTGAATCTTGCTACCCAACATACACGTCAGGCCATCAGGATTTGCTTCTTTGGGAATAATTCTGACTCGCCTTCCATGACTGTTCCACGTCAAGTTCCGTGTTTTTAACAATGACCAAGTATGTCCATCTTGTGTCCCTCACGGAAAGCCGGGCAGTGCCAGTGCTGCTGCTTTCTGAGGAGAACATTCACTTCTGTGTTGTGCTGTGCTCGTGGCTAAAAGCCTATTTAGGTTTTCTCATTACACAGAGTAAGTTCAAAAAAAGATTGTGGCAAAGAAATGCTTGTGCCTTCCTCGTCTGCCGTATGAATTTGAACTTCCTGTGGAAGAAAGCAGCAGCAGCAGGGAGTACATGTACGAGTAGCACAAGCCATGTTGTCATGGATCCAGGGAGGGCAGGAGAAAGAAGAAGAAATATGAAGCAACTCGAACCAAAATGGCAAATCCTTTTTTTGTAAGTTGAATTGAAGGATATGAGTTTATGGAAAATTTGTAGACAGTAATCCCATTATAATCCCACTGCCTGTTTCCAGGCAGTATAACAGTATGGAAATGCTTACGTGACCCCATATTTCGTAAATAGGATCTTTGCTCATTCACAATGCAGGTGATGCTCACTTAATTAGCAGCACTTCAGTATTTGATATTTTCATTGATGTTTGTGTGTGTCCTCAGGTTTTCTTTACACAGAATTAAAATTGTGCAAATAAGTTAGAAAATTATATTTGCTTCATATGGCATTTGATTTTTTGTAGTGTCTAAATATTTTGCAAACATTATTTACCTTCACAGCCTCTTCTGTTATTTTCTTTATAGACATAGAACCAGGGACACAGAGATGAAGAGAGCAAACAAAGCTCCATCCTCTTTGATTGCAAATATCATTTCAGTGCTCTTTGCAAAATAATGGAGGAGTAGACTTAAGAGCAAATTCAGAACCTAACTTGGAAGGATATTTTAAATATGTATGTAGACAAGCTATGCTAGTAAAAATAAGATAAACATATCTCATAGGCATTGAAATCTTGGCTTCAGCTTGTGTTACATACCCTAGCTGAGAATGTGGCGATTAAGTCATCACATTTGAGGGGTGTGCTAATCCTGAAGGGTATGCAGTTTCTCTTGCACTTGGATAATAAACATTCAGTTGCTGGGTTTAGAATGTTTCTGTATTACAGGTGACAGCCTGTAGAGCTAAGATTGAAATAGGAAGGGCACAGAAGCCACTTCAGAATATGAATTCTGAATTTTCCACTCTAACCAGTCCCAAGTTAAAACATTTGACATTCTAATATTTTGTAAAATAAAACATGAACCTAAAGCCCAAGAAGCACTGCCTTGCTACAGTTGTACTGATGGACAGAAAAAAGAAACTGGAGTGAGGATACAGCCAAAAATTCTAAAATTCCCATCTATGATACAAATTTCAGATTTGGTAAGTTTCTTTGCATCTGTTTATGTGAGACTTATGAAAATCACACAGAATCACATAATTTTTTGTCATAACAAAGATAAAATTTTCCAGTGATCAACGCTCTGTTAGTGCGAGTTCCTGTTTTAAGTAAGACAAAAATAGGTCTGTGTCAGTGGCAATAGTCTGATTATTGCAGGTTTTTTTCAGAATGATAAATATGTAATATCTGTGCATGATAAACAGGTGCATTCTTGTGCCTCTGTGTGTGTGTGCACATGCTATTTATCCGTGTGATCCTTAGTCTGTTTACCTAAGTTTTGAAAGCTTTGAAAAGCTTCATGCAACCAGTGGTTTTTATTCAATCTGCTATGTAAGTATTTCCTTTCTTCCCCTATACAGGTAGAACTGTATTCCAGTAAATGACAAATTACATCAGCCTTAGGCCAAGATTAGCAGGCCTGGAAGACAACTCAGTGACCAATATCTCACCACGGTTTTAAGCTGAACATCACAGAAGAGGAGGGACTCTCACTGAAGCCAAAGCTTTGGTAGAGCTGCAGAATGTTCTATGATGCTCAAATCATGGGGCTCTTTGGTGAAGAAATACGATTTTAGGTATCTCTCTTCCAGAAAAGGTTTCAAGAGAAGTTCTACCTTTTTCCCTTTGTAGACCTAGAAGTGATTATTTTCAGGCTTCATAAAGATTCAGGCCAAAAGGTAAGAAAAGTTTTAGAGTGCAAAGGAGAAAAGTGTATTTTAAGAATCTCTGTGACCTTTCATGAGAGTTTGTTATTTTCCAAAGCTATCTGTTTTACAGGACACATGAAAAAGCTATCTGAGTTACAAAGGTGCTGGAACTGAAGTCAGTAGGATCTGCAGATGTTTATTCACTCTAAAAATGAGGATAGAAATTATAGTCAACCAGTATCACAGTTAAATGGCCTGAATCTCACAGGGCATATTAGAACCCAGAACTTGTGAGTGACAGTCCTGAAGTTCTTACCAATTTAGTTCCAAGAAAATAATGTAATCTGTACAGACTTTTGTTCATTTAAAAAAAGAAAAAAAGAACCCACAGTATAATATATAAGCAATGGAAAATAGCCCCTTAATGCACCTCTTCTCTTACTAGTGACATTCACAGCCAACAGCTGAATGACTTCACTACCTGGGGACCTGATGTGCCTGAAGTGGATCCAAGGGCTGATGTACATGTATTGTAATTGAGTCCTGCAAGGTCACAAAATACCTGTAATCCTGCCATATCTCTTACTGCCCTCAGCTGACAGATGAACCTGTGAAAGCAATGGCATTTCACTGGACAGACTAACATCGGGCAACACAGTGGGGTTGCCCAAAGGTATGTATAGGAAATAGGGGGATAGTTCTGGGATTGCTATTGCAAAGAATTACTCACTATTTCATTCAGAAATTTGACCTGCTGCATTGCTCAGCTGCTTTTCCTTGACTTTTAAGTTTTGAGACTTGGCTCTTGAGAGGGTTTGGCATTTTTCTAATGGTTGCAGTTTAAATATAAAGGTGTCCATGCTTTATCTCTCCAGGGGTTGATGTCTAGGGAAGGGTGAAGGAAGAAGGGCTTTTAGTGATACTCCCTGCAAATATACTCTCAGATTCTGGTGTTTTGGGTGCTTCCAAAGGGTAGTGTTTTTGATTTAATAACCTTTGGTATTTTCATGCTTTATTTTTTCCTGTGCTCTTTCTGACCCACGTAAAGCATAAACTCAGTCAATACAAGGCAGGGCAACTGGCTACTTTGAAATAGCAGAGGTGGCTCAAACCTGATGCACTCAGAGATGTAACTTTATGCTTAGTGATCTTGAAGATTATAAGCCTAAGAAACTAAGTCCTTTGGAAAATAAAATTTCTGAGGTATTTGGATAACTTCTACCTATGGAAAGGAGCCTGAGTTTTTAGAGTCAGTGGAGAGAAGTGTTTCTACAAAGCATCAGTCAGGGAACCTTTCCTCAGTTCTTTGAGAAACCCCATCTCTGTTGACTACTAAAAAGAGACTCAGAATAATAGTTATACCAGGGCTATATGAATATTCCCTTAATATCCAAGTTAATGTGACAGTTTTTCTAGTGATTCCCACTGTCACAAGTGTGCTGGGGAATCTGATGAAGTGCACTGTGTTTAGTAGGTATTTATTGCCATGTGTAGTTCCAGCCATATTCAATTAACTAGCATCTCTTCAGGAAAGTTGAAGACATCCTTCATTCAGGACGTCTAGACACCTGAAAAAAAATGCAATTATTTACAGCAATTAATTTGTTTAGATTAAGATTCACCTATAGTGAAACTTAGTTCCTCTTTACTGTGAGCATTTTTGCTTCCTGTATTTTCTGTATGATTTCTGACTCAAGTCTTGAATTTCAGTTGTCTTTTTCCTGTATCAGAATGTGTGTTCCCTTTTGAAATTATTGCTATTATCAAGGTCTGTATGTCTTCCCTGTACTTTGACTTAATAGCTCTGGCTTTTGTGCCATTAATTGTTTCAGTAGTTTAAATTATTTTCTTTAACAGCAAAACAAAATATTTGCTGCATTCTGACAATAAGCATGCAAATGCAATTTTAAAAATGCTGATTTAATTTTTTTTTAAATTTCATGGAAGCAGTTGTTGTAATGTTGCTTCCATCACCATCAAGAGGGAATAGACAAGTTTCTTACTACTTTTGGAAATGTTCAGCTTGAACTATCCTTTAAAATCCCACCACTCACTGGACCAGTTTCTCCCTTTTTTTCCCACTGAAGCGTCCATGTCCTGTTTCCTTCCACAGTAAGTCTGCAGCCATCACTTTTCTCTGCCTTCCTCCTCTCCAACACCCATCTCTGTAACCCTTGGCTATCCTTTTAGTGCTCCACACAGCCCTCACATCCTCTCATTCCCTGCAGTGGTTGAACGTGGCCTCCTGGGCAACTAATTTGAGATGACTTGGTTGACTGATTAGCCAGTCCTAAATTATAGATATTCTTTGATCAAGTTGGTTGCCTCTCAAATGTGCATAAGTTTCTTCGCCTCTAGGCCAAAACCCACTGGCCGTGTTTCAGATCTGACAGGCCACTCTGTATCCTGCAATAGCCCTTGGTTTATCCTTTGAGATACCCATCATACACCATTAATTACTATATACCTGGGTCTCCATCTCCTGTAGCCTTTGCTTTTAGATAGATACTGAGCTACTTTTCCACAAAGACAGTGGTAATGGAAGTTGTGCATGGAGATCTTCCCGGAGTGGTTGAAGTTAGGTAATGCTGCAATCAGTCTTCTCTGCTGTGCTTCCCACTGTATGTTATATACCAACAAAGGAAACCCCCAAAAATATATACCATAAAGAGTCAGTAAACACATTTAGGCTGGCAGTTGGCAGATTTTCTGATTATCACAGCAGTGAATTGTGAAACAGCATCCCAGGAAAGGAGGCAGAGGCAAACTCTTAAGGCATGTCAGTATGGCTCTTGGTTAGAGAGTGAACTGGGTCATATTTTGTAGTTCCTGCAAATAGGAACAATGAGTCGACTCAGTGATCTTGAAATCCCCTTCCAACACTTTGTTCCTAGATGGTATCTTTTCTTTAAACAGTTATAAAGCCAATCTGTTAAATGCTAATACCCTACTATTTTCAGAAAAGAACATCAAGACTCTTCCAAATAAACCTACACATAGGTTTACAAGTCCTTTTTTGCCTTGAATCCAGCTTGCAGCTCCATAAAACGAGATGGGTACACCTGTGGATGTTACAGCTAATGGGTCTTACAAATCCTTTGGCAATCTGTAGTGTAAATTGAGGGTATCCAGCTGCTAAGTAGGGAAATATTTTCCACTCAGAGACTGTTTAAAAATGGTCAGGAGGTTAAAGTCAGAATGAACCTGTTCCAAAGGATATATGTTAATGTGTCCAGCAACATCAGAATATATTATATTCAAGAAAAAGAATTTAAAAAAAAATCATAGAAAGAGAACATGGGAAAAATTTATATAGAAATACATATACACTAAGAATATTTTGGATAACCTGTTATGCTAAAATTAGAAGATCTTATCACTTTAATCATATATTTTGGGGCAAATTAATTGTTTTTCAGTAAACTCCAGTGACTTCACTGAATGTACAGTGAGCCTTCCTGTCACGTTTCTGTACACCTAGGGCCAGGTACAAGGCATTTGCAAATGCTGCTTCTATAAAATATTCAGCAGTGTTGTTCTGAGTCTTATTCAGGGAATGAACCTGATTCAAGGGTAATTCTTATTTCATAGGGAAAAAATGAAGTTGCTGAGGGAAACATATCCTACACATGAAAATATACAGCAAGAACTGAAAATAAATCCCTGGTTAAATGAATTGGCTATTTAAATAGCAAAGCTCTGAAGACACAGCTCAATGAACAATGAATTCTGTAATTCAGTCCTCTAAAGGGAATAGATCGAGTGTATGACGAATGCAGATTTCTCTAAATGCATCTGATACCAATTACTGACTTCAGAGCCAGCAACTTCTTTTTATTGCAATAGGAATATTAATCTACTTAATGATATTTTAATCTAGTTATTAATCTACTACAGATCTTAATATTGAGCAGATAAATAAATCTGGAATAAGCAAAGCACATATACTTTCCTCTGTATACCAGGAGGACTGTCATGAGGTAGCATACTGTTTGTTCACAACCCAAGGTTCCAGCTTCATCTTGCCTCCTCGTCCCTTTTAGATTCTCATGAGACTGGCTTTTTAACACAAGTGAAACCTTCATCTCTTTCCACCATCCTGCTCCAGTGATTTTAATCAAATATCTTTAAAAGGTTTTTACTATGTTCCCTCTTGATTTCTGGTCCTGAATGAACAAGGTAATTAAAGTATGTGCATAATGTATTCTTGACTCTTCCTGTTGAGGTCAGTGGAGCAATTACTAGCTCGCACGGCTGCTTATGTACCTTGAAGTCTCTATGTGTCATGTTTTTCTCAAATGCAACTTCCAGCATTAATGGCAAGTTCCTGAAAAATGGAGTTGTGAGGTGAAACTAAGCAGCTGTGCTTCAGAGCTAAAAAAACCCACTCGACATTCAAAAGGTCTTGGTGTGAGACTCCAATTTGTAACAGAGACCTGAGATAAAAAACTGATACAAATGCATCCTAATAGTTCAGTGAGGGCAATGCAATATCAGGTTTTAAGGCTTATATGTGCTGCATGGACATATATGGTTGGGAAAGTTAAACCATCCTCAGTAGGTGAAAAAATCCCACAATACATTAGACTAGACTGGAATCACAGTTAACTAATATCTAATATTAGAAAGCGACAGTTTCTGTGGAGCCTCTTGCAGAGACTCAGAATTCTGCTGTGCCAGAAACTTTACTTCCATTTTAAAACACAGTTTTCCTGCAAATCAGACATTAACGTTGTGCTCAGTTTTTTTCTTTCAGCTGTTCAATAATCTTCTAACTTCGGCATGTCTTCTTGCTTCATTTACAGATGACTGGTACACGTATCCAGTACTTGGCTTCAGCCTGTCATTGTCTTCACTTCTTGGATGTCTCCAGTCACATTCATCTTACTGACAAGGCACTGAAATATCTTTGGGAAGGGTGTAAGGAACACCAAATTCTTATGACACTGTACTGTAGAAATATTACCAGGAGGATGAGGATTTTCCTAATCTTTATTCAGAGGTGGTTGTAAACCCCAAAACATGAGGGTTTTTTCTTCACTGACATCGTGGTGCCATGTCTGGCTTGAGCCATCTTGCTTCTTTCTCTAGGGGATGTCCACACTGGTGCCTTAGAATTCCTGTGGCCCGGTGGGTTTATCTACATATTCTAGTGTCAGCCAGAAGTGAAGAGAAATACAGACCCCATCTATCTTTATGACAGACAATGTCCATTTAGGGAAGTTTCTGCAGACACAGGATATCACCTCAAGGGCACATGGGAATATGAAGCAGAAAACCAGACAGGGCCTTATGCTCTCAGCCATCGCACTGTGTACTTGAGCTCACTCCAAGAGTTTGCAGGAGCCTGTTTCCCAGTGACTCAATGTCAGTATATGGCAGAAGTAGGTGTGGGCCTGTGCTCAAAACACAAGACAGTTACAGGGAATGAGTCCAGGTATGGTGCTGTGACCACTGTCCCAGGGAGCGGGTTGCAGTGACTGACCTCTTGGTGAAGAAACTTTTCCTGAAATCCAGTCTGAACTTCCCTGGACACAGGTTGTGCTTTATCACTGATCAGCAGAGGAGGGGATCAGCAGCTCCGCCTCCACTACCCACCTGTGAAGAAGTTGTAGATCAGTTGCCATGAGGTCGCCCCTCAGCCTTCTCTTCTCCAAGAGACCTTGGCTGCTCCTTGTAAGTCTTGTCCTCAAGACATTTCATCATCTTGATCCCCTTCCTCTGGATGCTCTCTAACAGCTCTCTATTCTCTTTAGGTTGTGGTGCCCACGATATTCAAGGTGAGGCCGCCCCAGGTCAGAGCAGAGCAGGACAATCCCCTCCCTCTGTCAGCTGGTGATGCTTTGCCTGATGCTCCCAGGACACGGGCACTGCTGACAGATTCATCTTGCCAGCAACCCAAACTCCCAGATCCCTCTCCAAAGGACTGCTCTCCAGCCTTTCATCCCCCAATGTGTGTGTAACCAGGATTATCCCATCCCAGGTGGAGAAGCCAGCACCTGCTCTTGTTGAGTTTCACACAGCTGGTGATTGCCCAGCTCTCCAGTCTATTGAGATCTCTCTGTAAGGCCTCTCTAACGTCGAACGACTCTCATTTAGTATCACCGGCAAACTTTACATTTGATTCCTGCATCCAGATAATTTATAAAAACATTAGAAAAGTACTGGCCCTGAAAATGAGCACTGGGGAACCCCACTGGTGCCTGGCTGCCAAATCCAAACCCACCACATCTACTGGCTTCCCTCGGTCAACTAGATGGACGACACTGTCATAAAAGGAAATTGGATTCGTTAAGCAGGACCTTCCCCTCATGAACCCATGCTGGCTATGCCCAATGGCTGCATTGTCTCTCAGATGTTCTTCAATAACTCCCAGAATAACTTGTGAGACTGGAGGGCCTGCAATTGCTGGGTCTTCCTTCTTACCCCTCTTGAAAATTGGGAGAGCTGAGTTTACAGTTGATTTTTCATCTGTGAGTCTCAAAAGTTGTGGCTTCAATGAACATCACCTTCTGTGGCTGTTAAGAGCGTAACAGACCAAGCACAGTGGCCAGACATGCCACAGGACCTGAAACTGGACAGGAACTAAAGTTTAGGCATGGTTGATATATCTGAGTATATAACTTAATCAAAATTGATGAGACTAAGAAATATATAATACCATCTTATATAGAGAGTCCATACTAGGAGAGCTCTAGCCCCACTCTAACAGGACCATGGTATGTAGTGCACTCCCTGCTAAACCATTCCAGGGTTTAATAGTCACTTTAGAACCACAAGACCAATGTAAATGCTTAATGACTTCAAAGATATTTCCAGTGAGCTTCACACTTTCCAAACCCTCCTCTGTTATTTCCATGTCTAACCACAAAGAATTCTGCTGTCATTGCTCTTATATTCACTTCTCTTAGTTTTCTCAATGTCATCTTAGAACTTCCTTCTTAAAACCTCTACTTTGAATTAAATGTTTGTTAGATAAAGTGCTTTGAAAGATTGGTATGCAAGACTAGTAATTGAAAAAAACCCCTAAATTAATTCAGATTCATTTAATCTCTTCATACCTTTCTGATTTACAGTTTTTCTCATACTAAGCCTCAAAGGATTTTCTTTTATCCCCAGATTACTGTTGTTGACCTGTTTATTCTGTGACTTCACATCACTCTTTAGAGCAGCAACACTGCACTGTTTCAGCCCTCTCAGGCCTTGGTTGCTTATCCATCTTCCCATCGAGGTGACATGTAACAGGAACAGAAATTTGTGTGAATTCCAACTTGTGTTGGGTGAACCACAATCAAAGAGCTGACACGATTTCTCTGCACTGTTGCAGCCTGGATAACCCTGGATTATGCCTCTGCCTCAGAGTCCCATATGCTATGGGTTCTCCAAGCATCTTGATTAAACTTTTCTGACTCAGCCAAGGAATTTCTCAACCAGTTATATTTTTACTGTAAGGAAAACCCTGGAGAGTTATAGACCTTTGCAAAACAAAAAAGCAACCATGAGACACATCTCCGCCCAGTGTTATCTTTGCCCTTTTTGTGATTTTTAGAAACTAGGCAAACTTTGCCAGTTTTACTTTTTTGAGCTTGATTTTCTGGATAGTGGATGGTCCTTTTCTTTGCCAGCCTCAGCCTCTAATCCTTTGCACCATGTGTTCTGAGTCTGAGACAAAAACTATCAGATGCATCAATCATGCAGAGTAATTCAGCACTGGATATTTATTGCTTGTTCCTTCCAACGAGTCCAAAGACCCTCCCCAGAGCCTGCCAGGTCACAGAATAGACTTAGACTGACCACAGCCACACAAAATGATATTCAGAAGACAAAAGGGAGTTCACAGCTAGATTCACGTATATTCCACATCCTGCATGTTTCCCACTTTAACAAAATCTTTTTTCATTGCAGTTAAAGGCCAATATGGCAAAAATGATAAAAATTTTATCTTTTGCCAGTAACTACATCAAAAGCACGGTTATCTTGCAGTAGCTTTTTAATGGCATCAAAAGCAATGACACTATTGTCACTGTGACAACATATTTCTATAAAACTATGTGTTTCAGTCACAACCTGTATGTTTTTTGTAAGGAAAAATAAGCAAAAGATTGTCAGGAAAATTAACAATGGGCCCTATTGCCCTAAAATCTCTACAGATCATTGTGCCAAAGGAATTCCCCATTATTTATTGTTAAACACTAACCATTCCCAGCAGACATATCTTAATAGACTAAGCCTTTCAAATATTGAGTCACATCTCTTGTATTGTGTCACATTATTTTTCAAAGTTTTTTTGGTCTTTACTGTTTTGATGGATTAAGAGAAAACATGTGGAGCCACAAAGTTCTTCAAGTTTCAGTCCAAGGCAGCTTCGTAGGAAACAGTTACGAGTGTATAAATTGTCCATTCTTTCCAGTATCAGGCAGCATTCAAGGTTATATTTGCTGACATACTGCCCTGGTTCCAGATTTAATAAATGTTAGAAGAAAAAAAAAGGTCTGTGGCCTGATATCCTGCTGTATATTTCTGTGTCCACAGGCTAATGACCTGTCAATTAATCCTGTTTCAATGCCAGAAAGAATCATGGATATTCTGTCTGTGGGAGAATATAGTACTGGTACAGTTTATTTCTTCCACTGGAGGAAAAGAAAGCTAACTAACCACTTTTTAAAGCATAGCCTCTGTAGGAAAAAGTTGTGTCAGTTGTGATTTGCTTAGGACTAATCCTGTGGGAACTAACACAGTGGCATCTTCAGAGAAACATTTCTCTTCCCTGTGTTACCATTTCTAGATGCAAAATGAGAAAAGAAAGATGCTATTGACAAGAGAAACCAGACAGTTTTCTGCTCTCCCCAAACTGCACCTCATCTGTAGTTTTGTTCCACCAAAAAATATTCTTGAAGAGCAAAATTAAATGTTTGCTTCTTTCTTGCATGCACTGATATAAAACTGGTTACATTTCTCCTAAAACGATGATGACACTGTTAGCAAGCGACTCATCAACACATACTACTAGAACTTTTGCCTTTTGAAGAAAAATTATACTGGGTGTTAATAGCTACAACCCATTTGACATTTGGAGAACATTCTGATTTTTGTTTGGTTTTGTTGTTCTTACATTTTCTGATGGTTGCTGTTGGCTGGAAAGGAGACTGCAAGAACTTTTTTTCCTGAAAAAGCGGAATTTCTTAGGTATTATCCAAATATGCAGGTCTCAAGGCAGGAAGGATTTGGGAGTCCAACACACATGTAACTGGAAATGAAGACAACCTACACATGACTAACAATAATTACTCCTAAGTTTTCTTTTAAGAAGCAACAAAAATAAAGTACTGTCATCTCACTGATTGTAAATTGCTCCTTGGAGGTGTCACAGAGGCTCATGGAGCACACGTGAACTGGATCCCGTAAAATGATAAAACTACTGCAGCTGACATAGGCCTCAGAATACTTTGGATTCAATGTGGTCTTACCACCTTTGGAAACCTGGAGCATGCCTGCAGGATGCTTCCTGCTTTCCCCATTAGTTGCCTGCCTTCACTTGCTTCTTTAGCTTGATTTCTCCTGCACTTGCATTATAAACAGTTCTCCCATTTTTAAATTTCTATTTTCCATTATGTTTTACTCTTGATTGGTTTCTGTAACCTCATCTCAAAAAGTCTTTTTCAAAACCTCTGCTTTTTATTATGATGGACCCAGTCAAACATTGCTGAATTTTGGAACGGACAGGATTCAGACCACGATGCAGAACTGTATTTTCTACCTAGCCCTTCTCAGTAAAAATGATTGAAACTTCAGATAAGGATTCAATTACATATTCCAGTGCTGCTCAAGCTGTGTGTTTGAGCCAGTACTTTTGTCTCACTTACACCAGGAGATAGTTGCTTTGTCAAAGATAATTGCAATTATTTCCTGAAATGCTTTTAGTCATCAATGTGTTCATTTAAGGCACTATATAAATAAATAAGCAGACTCTACCATAGTACAGTATATCTTATATAAACAATCTTTTTTGCCTTGTGTTGATGATTAATGAATGGCTGTTTCTGGCAAACCACTCAACTGTAGCTCCAGGCATGAGACATCATAAATTTCAAAAAAACCAGTAACAGCTCCCCTTATACAAGCTTCAGACAGCCACCATACATTGCAGTTTCCATGAAAAACAGGAATTTGGACTTGGATGAGTTGGTTTTTATTTTATAGTTCAGAACTTATAGCTCATATAAATTGTGCACACATTCCTCCATGGCACAGGCCTCCCTAATATAAAAACAGATGCAGCCTTGTGTTCATGTGGTTTATACAGTGTGTCAGTGTTGGAGACTTAAAAAAAAAAAGTATCTTGCAGTGGCTGAAAAGGAGCCCTCCTTGCTTCACTAATTTTGTCCGTTTTCCACTCCTGCCCACTTCCTCTTTCCTGCTGTGGTGGTGCAAATGTTACAGCTGGGCACGTCTGCCTCCTCTGCAACCATCTTCAGCATTTCCACTTTAGGGAAAAAAAAAGAAAAAGAAAAAGCACTGTAGTAGCACTGTTGGCAGATAACAGAGCACTTTAATTTGGATTTTTTTCTAGTATAGTCTAGATGCTGTATCCTACATCACTACAGAGCTTCGGAATTGGCCAGCACGGAGGAAGGCTGCCTTGCTGTGGCTGTGACACACCAGATCTGGTTGAATGTCCTGAAGAGGAGATGTAGGGAGTTGGCTCTTCCCCAAGGAGCACAAGAGCACGCTCAGCCCAGGGGAGGTTTCTGGAGTGCAGGAGCATTAGTGGGGGACGCGGGTGTGGAGCCAGGAGTGGGCTGACAGCCAGGTCACAGAAGGGATGGTAAGAGAGAGATCTTACAAAGACTGGAAGTGGCGGGTTGAGTTTCTTCAACTTGGGATGTAATGAAAGTTGCTGCACTGATACCACTGGGAAAGGAGGGAGAGGAGAGAGTTGCTCTTCAGCTTCTTTTTAGGGTGTCTCACATAGGACGCCTGATTTTCTCCTATTTTGATGTAGTTTGTTGCTTTTATGTTCTAATGCTGCAAAGGGGCAGTGGCCACAAAATGTTGAGGGAAATCTGAGGGGTCATGGGTAGTTTTGGACATCACAGACAACTCTTTCCTGGTTCAGCTACCACAGAAGCTGCAAAACACAGCCTTGGGATGGGTCCAGGGCCAGCACTGTAGGGCTCTGTAACACTGCTCTCTGTGTACTCAATTCCACTTCTGAAACAACTCACTTTACAAGAGGTGGGTGACAGAAGATATCTACAATGGGGAGGGTGGCCAAAAAGAAAGCAGAGGGTGAAGGAAGACAGGGTAAAAATACTTGGAGGTGTTAAAGACACTGCTCAAGTAACAGAGAGAGGGACCTGCACTTCAGCCTTTCTAAAAAGCTATGAGAAACCACTCTGAAGATGCTGTGATACCTTCTGATATAGCTGGTTTATCTTGTCCAAACACAATGCTGTTATTCCAATGGCCTTGTCTACTCAGATCTGTGTTTAGGCAGACACTGACACACTAGAGCAAGTGTGGATGAAGCCCAGCAGGACCATTAAAGGGCTGGAGCACATGACTTGTGAAGAGTCTGCAGAGAATTACTTTGCTAAGTCACAAAAGAAAGCTCAAGATGGAGGAGACCTTATTTGCTGTCTCCAATTCTGATCAGAGGATACAGACATAGCCAGACCATTCTCAAAGGTGCACTGATAGGACAGGTGGCATACATAAAATTCTGATTACATCCTGATTATAAGGAAACAAATTTTTGACCAAGAGGTTGGTCAAACCCTTCAACAGGATCCCAGAGGCTGGATATGACTGGGATGGTAATATAACCACCTTCACCAAAAAACACAGATCAGAGCCTGAATAAACAAATTCTTCAAATGAAAAATGAAGAAATTGCATAACATCTTCTACAGTTCAAGGGTTTTTCTCTAGAGTATGAAAGGAACACTGTATTATTTTTTCTTAAAACTAATCACACTTTAATAAAAGGCCATTTGTTGCATTAGTAAGGAAGGATTGCGAATCCTTCTCACAGGAGTGCAAATGCCTCCAAGCAAGACAGCTGCACTCAGACAGCACTGCTAACCCTCAGATGTTGATTCAAGCTGTCTTCAACTTTCAGTAATGAAAGTTTTTGTAGTCCTGTGCAGGGTAAGCAATAAATCAACCTGCATGTGTTTGGGGGTTCTTGTGTGCCATGAAAGTCGTCTCCAGGCCATTAACACTCTGACTCCCCCCAGAACTTCACACTTGACACGGCTGGTACTCATCAAGCACAGTGTTCTTGAGTAACTGAGAACAGTGGGTAGGTAGTGGCTACTGAGACTTTAATACACAACTATACAGGCACATTTAAGCACAGTTCTCCACTTCTCACCAGCCACTTGTGCACCCCAGAGCCCTAATTCTCATAAAACCCTCTTGGGCTGAGCTCAGGTCTCTAAGCAAGCTGTAGATCTGAACTGTGAGCTGGCTGGCAGCTGACAGATCAGGAGAATCAAATTAAAAAGAGCACAGATAACAAAAATGTTAAAAGGATAAGTTTTCTCCCAAGAACATGTCTTCTCATAAAATGGACAACCAAAAAAAAAGCACATGAGATTTGCCATTCAAAGTCTAATTACTGATAACCTACTAATCTTCACTTGTCTACAGAAAAATAGAGTTTCACCTCATTACAGCAGAACAAGACATTACTCAATGTTTTTTGGGAAACTCCCAAGGATTTGTCCTTCTTCAGCTCACTCTTGACCTTTATATTAAGGTTCTAGCTTGTCTCAACATTTACTAGCTTGGAAAGAATACAATAATTAGCTTTAGTGGTAGCACAATTTTTCTGCTGGCTTATTTAAACTTCTTTAAGCAAGTAACCAACAACCCTGATGTTTAATTCCTGCTAGTTTTGGAATATGAATGCCTTAGCTTGCTTTCTTTTGAATGTGGAACAAGTAACATGTGTTCACTATGTTCTCCCTTATATTGCTCATGCAGGAGTCCCAAAAAGCACAACCTTAATCTCAGAGGGTGACAGGCTTTGTACTCCGTGTGAATAACGGGAACATTAAATGGACTTGATCTTCTGAAATATCTACTAGACTGTTTTAATGTTTCCATGTGGTGTGAATGTTGAGGTGCTTCTTTCACTTTGGCTGCAGCATAGAAATCATTAGTTCCAAAAATTCTTCTGGATATCCAAACCCATTATAGATTTATTAATATTGTACCTATTAAAAGTATAATAATTAGTAATATTGTAATGCATTTAGTAATACTATTTAAAAGTGGTTTATATATTAGTGTTTATATTAAAAATACATATAATTTGCCATAAACATCAGTGCCCACTTCATCTCAACAACAAAAAGAATGTGGAGTTTTTAACCACCCTAAATTACAGTAAAAATGCTGCCCTTGACTACTGAAGTCCATTAGCCAGGGACAGTTATACCTCCTGGGGGATCATGTGGCAAAGAAGTTCATTTCATAATGTACCATTATGATCTAAAGCACACACACACTCACGTACACAACCTAAAACCTGAGCTGACAGTCTGCTACTCTCCATCCACTCGGTTGGCAGAGATTCTTCCATTTCAGCTTTAAAACACAAATTTCAGCACTTCTTTTATAAGGTGTCATACAGATGTATGGAAAGGCTTTTAAAAGCTCCATTTACTTTACTGCGTGTTTGTATTACAGTAAGACAAAATCCTTCACAAAAATCATGTCTGCCCTTGTGCAGGGCCCTCCTCCTTCCCTCACCTCCCTCCTCTGCCCTCCCGCCTCAAAGAGCTGTCGGGCAGCCTTGCAGGATGGGGCTGGAAGTCACTGGAAACGTGGCAAATAAACAGAGCACAGTTCTCAGTCACCAAGCCAATACTTCCATTCTATTGCAGCTTTTACTTCAGGGGAACGTTCATGTGGACTCTCACCTGAAGTCCAGTTGGTGGAGTGTTCCTCCTTGAAATCAGCCAGATCCATTACACTTCTGTTTACTTTAAAAGCTTTTCTTTGCGGATGAGCAGTGGTGGACATAGCTAGAGCTCCTATTCCTATCCAGAAACAAGCCATTCAAGAAGATATGGAGCAAGTTTTGCCATTTCACAGCAACAGTTTTACACAGAGTATAAACCCCTTAGGGTTCAAACACCAAGCGAGAAGACCACAGAAGAACTACAGTTCTGAAAGTGATTTTATCCTACCCACGATACAAACAATTTGGTTCAAGAAAATTCTCTGCATTTTGCATAAGCCAGCAGAATTCCCACAGTACTGAGACATTTAATTTGAAAGTGTAACAGAGTTTGCAAAGCACGTCAACTTGGAAGTAAATTCTCATATCTGGAGATAAGAAGTGTTGAAAATGCTTTTTATTTTTAAATGGCAATTCCAAACTTTTGTTTGAAGCCTACTAGTTTTTAAACTGACATGGTAAGTGAGTTAAGTTATATAAATTCTGAATATGTAAGATTCTCTTGTTCCTAAAAGGCACTAAAAGTAAACCAGACCTGTTTAGCACCAGCACTGTCACAGGCAAATCTTGGGTTAAAATGCCCTCGTTTTTAATATCGTTTCTCTCTTATATTAAGAATATACAAAGTTTCATCATTTCATATAAATGTTCCTTTACCATTTCTTGATTTAATATCTTTGGCCTATTTCACCTTTAAGAACCCTTCAGCTTGACAGACTGGATCCAGCTTTGGCTTTTAAGATATACTTTGCCATTTTGTGTGTCAGCCTTAATCCATTTGTCTGTTTCATCCTTTTGATTCATGTGACCTGAAAAAGAGAGTTTTGTTAATTTAATTACACAGTAAACATATCATCTTTATACTGCCATTCTTTCAAAGCTCCCTGGAAGAGAGCACACTTTCATTTAGTAGAATTTGTGTATTTTTAACAGAAGCTTCTGACATTTCCTTTTTGATACAGTTTTTCTGCATTAATCTCATTTCCCATAATACATCATTACATCATTACAATAAAGTTTTAGATCTTATTCTATAACACTGTACTTTTTATTATGGGCTAGGAATATGTTATGTGGGCTAACCCTGGCTAGATGTCCACTAAAGTTGCTCTATCTCTCTTCTCCTCAACTGGGCAGGATAGAAAAAATATAATGAAAGGCTCATGGGTTGAGATAAAGACAGGGAGAGATCAGTTACCTGTTACCATCACGGGCAAAACACTCGACTTGAGGAAAAAAATTAATTTATTACCAATCAAATCAGAGTAGGGTAATGAGAAATAGACCCAAATCTTAAAAAAACACCTTCCCCCCACACCTCTCCCTTCTTCCCAGGTCAACTTCACTCCTAAATTCTCTACCTCCCCATCAGTGGGACAGAGGGATGGGGAATGGGGATTGTGGTCCATTCACCATGTCATCTCCATTGCTCCTGTCTCCACAGGAGGAGAACTTACACTCTTCCCCTGCTCAGGCATGGGCTCCTTCATGGGCTGCAGGTGGATCTCTGCACCCTCATGGCCCTGTGTGGGCTGCAGGGGCACAGCTGCCTCACCAGGGACTGCAGGGGAATGTCTGCCTGCCTGGAGCACCTCCTGCCCCTCCTCCTTCACTGACCCTGGTGTCTGCAGGGCTGTTTCTCTCCTGTGTTCACTCTCACTCCTCTCTCTGCTTGTGCAGGAAGCTTCTTCCCTTTAACTGTGTTACCCCAGAGCTGCTAACACTGTCACTGGTGGGCTTGGCCTTGACCAGTGGTGGGTCTGTCTTGGAGCCAGCTGGCATTGGCTCTACCAGACATGGGGGAAGCTTCTGGCAGCTTCTCACAAAAGCCACCCCTATAGTAGCCCCTCCTTACCAAAATCTTGTCACACAAACCCCGTAAGTCTATCTGTAAGGACTGGTTTTGTCTGCAATAGAGTTAATTTTCTTCATAGTAGTTAGTATGGACCACGTTTTGGATTTGTGCTGAAAATGGTGTTGATAACATACAAGATTTTTTATTGCTGAGTGGCCCTTGCACAGCATCAAGGCCTTTTCTGCTTCTAACACTGCCCTGCCAGTGAGGAGGCTGGGGGCACACAAGAAGCTGGGAGAGGACACAGCCAGGACAGCTGACCAAAGGGATATTCCACACCACATGGCATCGTGCTTAGTATATAAAGCTGGCAGAAGAAGGAGGAGGGGAGGAACATTCTGAGTGACACCATTTGTATTACCCAGTAACTGTTACATCCCCTTCTTTCCTGGGATGGCTGAACACCTGCCTGCTCCTGGGAAGTAGTGAAAGAATTCCTTGTTTTGCTTTGTTTGCATGTGCAGCTGTTGCTTTACCCGTTAAACTGTCTTTATCTTAACCCGTGAGTTTTCTTACTTTTCCTCTTCCACTTCTCTCCCGCATCCCACTGGTGGGAGTGAGAGGCTGCGTGGTGCTCAGCTGCCAGTTGTGGTTAAGCCATGACACTACATGACATATTAATCTGGTTAAGTAATTTGAAAAGTTTTCATTATTACTGTAAACACAGAGAAGAGACATGGTAAGACCTCATTATCCAGATGACCAGATATGTTGCTACTATTACTGTTTTCTTATGATAATGGCCAAAAAGAACCCCAAACAACCAACTCTGAAATGTCCATCTTCTTACGTTTCACAGAAACTTTGTTTCACAATTATGCTCTGAAAAGGTCACTGTATAACAGAGTTCAACTTACCCTCATTTTACAATTAAGAAACTGAGGCCAAGAGAGAGTAAGTAAGTGACCTTCCAATTTTATACAGAAGATTTGTGTCCAAATTGGGAATTAAACTGAGATCTTTTAATTAGAGCCTTTATCATAAAATCAACCTCCATGTGTTCATGTGACTGAGTGAATTCTAAGTTTAGAACTAGTTTGAGCCTAGAATAGCATGAGGGATGGCAGGAAAGCAGTTTCTGAACCAACTTTGCAAACATGCTCTGCTCTGACCTGTAACACAGCTGAAGTTAAATTTTGGCCACAGCAAAAACAGTGGCAAAACTCCAACTGACATCACTGCATCGATTTCCAAAACTCAGGTCTGTGTGCCAGAACTTTTCAATAGCGTTTCAGTGCTTTGGTAGTTCTGTGGGATTCATTTAAGTTTATGGGCCAAATGCACAGCAATTCACTACAGGCTGGGCTACAATTTAGAAGTACAGAGTTTTCAGAGGAGTCCAACAGTGACAGAGCCATTTCAAAGTCCTTTGTTGTCAGATTATACCAGGCCTTCAGGTATCTCCTTGGGGGTGTCCCAGTACAATTTCAGCCCACCTGATTGCTCTGGGCAGCAGCAATCTCGATCACACTGGGTCAGTGTCATTCCTACTGGAAGGCAGAAGCCACAGACCTACTTTGCCATCTCATTACAGACTTAAATTTAGGATGATTCTCACCAACAGCCCACAAGTGACAAAACTGAACCAATAAAAAACTGTAAAGGAAAATTTCAGTTGATCCTTTAACAGAACTGTAAGACATTGAAAACACAACTTTTTTTCCTAAAGAGAGAGGACACAATAGATGTAGGGCAGAGATATATTTCCAGAAATTGCATATTGCAGTGCTTGATCCTAGTTCCTCTCTCTGTGACTATGGCTTGTACTTCTGTGCAAGGAACAATGAAGCACAGAATTAGCGCTGTAAAAGAAGTTTCATGCACTGCTAACACCCTCCTACACTTCTGCTAAAGAGTTAAAGAAGAGTTTAAGAAACACAGAAGCAAATTTACAAGAACCATTTTAAAGCTCAGTGGTTGTCTGAGCTCTGTTTCTCATTTTGCATTTGATATGTGAGAGTAGAAAAATGTTTAGTTCCTTATACTTCTTTTGGAGATTTGCCTGTGAGGAGAGTGCAGAAAATACCAAACTGCCTGCAGGAAAGTGAGTGTCAAGTTCCACTCCACAGGAAAGAACATCTTCGAACTATTTTAAGGTTATTAAGCCCATCACTGGTAGCAGATTCAAAGGTATTTAAAATATTTAAATAGCTTTGTGTATGAGGCACTAATCAAAGCAACAAGGTTTAGTTGGAGACCTTTTGATGATCATTTGGGTCTTAACTGTACTCGCTGCTTGTACTCTGAACACCGTGGGAACATAAGTGGATTTTGAGGATGACTTTGTTAGCTTGATTAGATCACAAAAGCAAACAGCCTGCTGGATTGAGCATTGGGGGGCAGGTGGGGAAGTAAACAAAAAGATTTAATTTCAAAACCCACCAGTCAAGACAGCAGCATGAGCTCAGGAGAAGACAGATACACCATTATGCTGTGTGGCCACCTTTTCGATTGAATGCCCAGGAAAAAGGTTGGGGTTCCCTCCCACCACGTGTGGTATCTAAAGGAAGACAACACCTTTGCAAAACTTTACACAGTCAAGTACTGACTGTTTATTTATGTGCCTTCCTGGAGACTGGAGAAGTGGAGAGCTCTATTTTCATACCGTAAAACACAAGTAGAGGATCATATTTTACATACTGTTCACTTGTGGTGTTAGGACTGTGGTATATATCAAAAAAGCTGTGAAGAGCTTGAGTTAAATGCAAGCTGAAACCAATA
The DNA here is from genome assembly GCA_035584735.1 of Pseudotriccus pelzelni. Taxonomy (NCBI): domain Eukaryota; kingdom Metazoa; phylum Chordata; class Aves; order Passeriformes; family Tyrannidae; genus Pseudotriccus; species Pseudotriccus pelzelni. The sequence continues at coordinate 11,527,341 of JAWMRA010000041.1, read as the reverse complement.
AAAATCTGTAGGATAGCATCTCATCTAATGTGTTTAATAAAAGTTGGATGAACTTTCTATTTGACTTGAAGGAATGTAATCTTTTCCAGATACAACCTGGGTCTTTGTTTATTTTTTTTTTTAAGATATTGCTTAAGGATTAAGGCTTCACAGAAGGCAGTGTTTGGAGGGACACTGTAAAACAAAGCTCTTCCCACTCAATTCTAGGGGCCATCAGTGAATAGAAACTGCTTCTAAGAAACAAGGAAAGTTCTGAAGAGCCTTGAGAACAGAGAAAAACGGAGGGACGTGACAGCAGATAGTGTTACTCCTGGGACCAGAACTGTAATTCTGACTGCAACAGACCCAAGACAGCTGCACAGTGGGAGAGGGAGCATTACACTCGGGCAGCTGGTACACATCAGAAAAAAAACTTAAATTTCAGCAGACTGAGAGGTACTTCCCTTTTAAAGGCAAGTTGCTTGTCTCATGCTATTCATTGCCCCTTCAGCTGTGTTTGTATTCAGTCCTGGAACTCCAGACAGCTGAGAACACAGACATTACCTTAGAGTAAACAACACAGAATTTCTGATAATGAAAACTCTTAAGACACATCCATCAGTAAAGTTTTGTGCATGGTGTAGGAGACTCATGCGGTCAGCTCCCTCCTTGCACACCGGCTTTGGAGTAATCCTAAAGGGTAAGTCCACAGCATTCCACAGGCCACTCTCTCAGAATGAGGAGGCAGTGAGAAATAAGTTATTCCTGATGGTAGGAGACATCTGTCTAAATCCCCTTTGCTCCAGAGGGGAACATCAGACAGATGTGAAAGTTGTAACGTTCCAGTGCATGCCTGACTGAATGACTGCTGTAAGGAGAAAGGTTCCTCTCACCCAATCTGTTGGGAGAACCAGGCAGGATGAAAAGATGTGAAGTGTGTTATTAAGAGAAACCTGGAAAGTCAGAGATAGGACAGCAGTGTCAATGTCCATCTTTTTAAAGGGATCTGATGATTAGATAGGGTGACTCTGTCCAGAGGCATGGGAAGAAGGCCACCTAAGGAGTTCCTAGTGATCGAAAGAATAACTGGATGCTGGATCAACCTATAAGGTAGAGGCAATGTATACCTGGACATTTTCATAGGAGAAAAGGAGTTAGAGAAGAAAATGAGATTCTTCTCCATACCCAGGACAGATATCTGAGGGAAGGCACAAGCCAGCATGAGGGAGCCCTGCTCCCTGTGTGTATGGTCACCAGAAGGCATGGCGTAGAGAAACGTGTTCAGATGTGGCTTAGCAAAGCACAGGAGCCACAGAAAGGATGGGATTAGAATCAAAACCTAAAAACCTTGTTAATTGCTGCAGTTGTTGTCATGCTGGCTGACATCAGGAGAAACTATGTCTCGACAGTAATTCCCAAAGAGTACGATCTTCATATGAGGACAGAAAAATACAAAGAGGTTGGTTTGACAACTTGAGAAAGTAAGAACAGGGAGATACGATAATGTACAAAGACAAACATCCACTGTCTCTGAGGAGCACCTGTGAAAGGAAAGTCACACAAGTGCTGAGAACCAGATGAAGTGACTGCCCAAGTTAAAAGCTCATTCAGCACCAAGCACACCGATGGCATCAGGTGAAAGGTTGCCACCGGATATGAACTTGACACTAGAGCTGAGGCCAGGAATGAAGAAACATCTGAAACCAGATGAGTCCATTGCACGACTCAGAGATGGAAGATTTACTTCGTTTGGAAACTGACACCATTATCCAAAGGTCCAGGGATTACATTACACCAAGGATCCAGAGAAAGTCTCTGAATGACTGCAAGACTTTTTTCAGTAAAGCTGACAGTTGGCAACACACAAGGTGGCAACAGGAATGGGCTGAAGTGTGCCCACTGGCCACATTTCATTTAGTCCCCATTCATTCACGAGCCTGATAACCTTCCTTTGTGACTGTGGAGTGGGTAGAAGCAGACAAGAGAAAACAGGGCTGAAAGCAACCTGAGGATGCACTGAATTTAACCTGGCATGCTCACATCACCTGGTCTTCACAGCCTGCAGTACTGACAGCCCTACTGCCTCACCAGACAAGCGCTATCAGAAAGTCTGCTATTTACCTAAGTTTTCTTTACATAAGGTCAAATCGTAATTTCTAGTCCTATTGCCAGTGGACAGAACAATTTATTTCTTTATTTCTCTGCAGAAACTTCTTTCTACAGAAAAATTAATCTTCTCTTCCCTCAGATTTTTCTTTTTAGACAAAAACACCACTTCTCTCATTAATCGTGGTTTTAGGCCTCTTATCACGTGTTCTGCTTTAGAGATTCTACAGTTGTCCACATGCTGTTTTGAAGTACAGTATTCAAAACTGGACACAGTCCAGCAAAGCATTACTAATGCTATGTAAAGCCAAAGGATTATTTTACAGAACAGTCATGTTAATATGGTCCTTATTGTTTTCAACACCGTAACATTACTACTTCCTGATGTTCTTATTTAAATATTCCTCCTCATAGGCTTACACAGGTAACTGTTCCTACCTTTGTATTTCAAACTTAGAATACTTTACTGGGAAAATGGCCTAAAAAGCATGTAAATTAAGATTATTTGAATTTTAACCTTCAAAATGTTTGCAACCCCTTTGACATGACAATCTCCTAAGCTCCTTTTCTGCTTAAATGTTGAGCACTGCCTAGCCTCCTACCCCTCCTCTTACTTATAGCTATAGGTACTTACATAGTACCTACAGGTAATTATGTTACTTATATAGGTACTTTGTTATTTACTTATTTAGGTACTACAAACTTCCCAAACCAGGTGATTTAAGAATACAGGGAGAAGGCAACCTTTGAGAAGCAAGGGCTGCCCTATTTGCCAGGGATGAGAAAGAACACCTTGCCATGATTACCATCGGAAATTACAGGAATTACTCAAGCACTCCCAAAGTGGACAGCCAAACACTTTCACAGGTGGAAGCTGGACCAGTACTTTGCACAAACTTCCTGTTTTTGTAACTGATTTCATTATAACACACATATTACTTCTAAGGGTGCCTACTGACGTCAATGGGAACAGATGCCTTGTCCTTGCAAATTACTTCAAGAAGTAAATTCCCTGTCACTGCTCTCTAGTTCCCTTCACTTTCTCAGCAAGTGTCCCAGTTTTGCAGGAAAGTCCTTTCCTTTTCTTAAAGAGCAAAACACCTTTTCACACTCTCATCACTGTTTCTCGAGCACTCACTCCAGACTTTCATCTTCTTGCTTTCACTAAAGTCCCACTCTATTCCTTGGCTACCTTGCAAACCCCTGGATGTGAGTGCCTGTGGGATTGCAGGGAACCGACTTCCCCCTCGGTGTGGCAGTGGGGGCCGTGCAGCCCGTGAGGACGTGCACGGTGACTGCTGTAACAGCAGAAGGGAAGGCTTTCCTAGGGCAGGTGAGAGACTAAGTGTTTGTTTGCACAAGTCACAGGACTCAACCCTGCCTTCTCCCTGGACAGCCGCCTTCTAACACCTTCACAGTATTCCCAGAGGCAAGTAAAGCTTCCTGAAAGCAGAGTTCCTGCGTTATCCACATGAGAACTGGCCAGTTTCTGAAAAATCATCTATTTTTAAACTAACCTTTGAACTCAGAAGCATAAACTGCTATGCTCTTGTGATACAGATTTTATCCACTTGGCAAAACCCCTCTTCACTCTCTACTTTACATTTCTTCAGTTGCAGCAGCAAGACAGTTATGGACCCTGTACCTGGAACATCACAATGGAGAATGTTCTCCAGATGCAGAAATAGCATTAAATAATTTTTAATTATTTGAGAATCTACTTGAACAAGAAAATGATCAACTAGCAATTTTAAGAGGAATAGACTTCTTTGTGTAATGTTGTAACTTCTTTAAGCAATTAATTATCAGTAGCCTAATGGTGTTGCCTCTGCATAATTTTTGATGCTTTCCATGCCTTTGGGACATGTATATTCGAGAGTTAACTAATCAGAGCCTCATTGGGCCTCAACTGCCAAGGTCATTTTCATACAGAATGGTGGGTTGAAAAACTGCATCTGCTTCAGGGACAACCGTCCTGCGTAAACACTGACTGGGTTGTGAAACAAGAGAAGTCATTCAGCTGTGTATATCTGAAATACCACTCTTATCTTTAACATTGCCAAAGTAACAAGACGATTGACTGGCCAGTAATCCTCATTCACTGGGAGAAGTCTTGTTTTACTGCTGAGGTGATTTGTTCCAGAGTCTTGCTAAAATCTAGGGTCCTCTAAGGTTTTTAACCTGAGAAGTTCTAATCATGGTTCTTAAAGAAATTGTATTTAATAACCACTAGCAAATTCAAGTGGTAGATACTGTTCTTGGGCAGAAAGAGATGTATAAGCAGGCTACGTATTAAAGTTATGTAATTACACTTCTAAAGTTTCCTGACTTTGAGATTAACATCTTACATGGGGGAGGACAAGATTTTTTGTGCTTATTTTCTTAGGTTTAAAACCAAAGCAAAAATCAAAGCCTCACACAATCCTCTATCACATCAGGTCACACTGACATAACACGTTCAAACAAAGCTGGAGCCTTCAGACACATTTTTTCAATGTTTCCTCCAGAGCAAACTGAGTAATTGGCAACAGCAACAGCCTTAACTTCTAGATAGACACATGTGGAGAAGGGAGAGAAATACACACCCTGACAATGAATTGTAAAACTGTTTTCTCAAGCAGGAAACAGCATGGCTTGGGATTCTGAGCTTGATTTTAAATGCATTAAAAGAATGCTGCCAGTAATTGCAGGTATCTTTCCATGTACTCTCTATTCTTCCAGCTCCAGCTGCTTCTGCACTTCTTCTAATGATCTCCCACTCAAAACTTCTCAGCCTATCCTGCACTTCTGTACATTTGTAGATATGCCATATAACCCTTTTAATTTCCCCCTCCCACTCTGATACAGACAGGGAAAACTGTTTATTATATTTTTAATAGACATTCCTAGGCAATCTATTATATGTGACTGTCTAAGCCAACAAAGCAATGGGTCAAAGTCAGCTCTGGATTACCTCCCACTAATTCACTGGAATAATGCTTAGGATGAATTTGGCCTTAAAATTTTTGTTAGAGAAGCAGTTGATTACATTCACAAGTCATTTAACAATCAAAATCTGAAAGTCCTCTAGTGACATGGGGAGTACAATGGCACAAGCAAACATTTGAGCACAAAACAGACTGAAAAAGCAGCCGCCAAGAGCAATAAACTATTAAAGAAGTGTAGATGCCTCTGACTAAGGCCAGACAGACATTTCTTGGAAGCCAAGATTAGTAAGCCTTACCACTTATAGTTACGTGATCGTCTTTGGAGGCTCTCTGTGTTTCTTTTAACTGGATCTCTGAGTTCACATCCACCTTTCTTCCAGACAACTCTAAGTAGGCTTTGAGAGAGGCAGGTACCTTGACTATAATTGAACCTGGTGTAAATTGAAGTGAAAGCTAGTTAGTTTAACACCGAGATCAAAGCATGAAACAGGCAATTATTTCACTGCTTGAATCAAATCATCGTTTGGTTGTGTTTGGTTTTTTGTTTGTGGTTTGTTGGTTTGGGTTTTTCTTTACATTTACCATAAACAGAGCACTGTATGTCACACAGAGAAAATGATGTCACACTATTTCTCTCACAGACATGAAAATAAACGTTGACATACACTGCTAGCAACTTCTCTTGGTGGGGGATCTTATTACAGGAATGATCAAGGGAAGCAAATCTACTACATCTCACAGGTATTATGACTTCAGTTTCATCTTCTAGTTGCATATTTACACCCTGAGCAAGGATAGGGAACCAGACTGGACAAATAATCCAGCCACTGCGTGGCACATGATGAAAGAATTGCTCATCTGGAACAATGAGACACCACTCGCTCACATAACTGTGAACTTCAGTGATGGTGTTTGACCACTGCTCAGGGCCAGCTGTTCACATCCTCCAACAGATGCCGTCTCAAAAGTGACTTAACCAGTTTAGAGACTACATATCACTGAAATGTAAACTTCTCACGAAATTGCAGCTTTGGTGGCCTGAATAATTCTACCTTTGAGATTAAAACCAGAAATTCTGACTTCTGCTTCCCCTAACTATGTGCTTCTATGCAGATGGTGGGCCCCCAACCTGCCCAAATTACTCATGTTTGGAATTACTCAGTCACAAAGTTTGGAAGTTGTGTCCTACACATTAAATCAAAAACCTAGCAAAATTCAGTATACACTTCATTTATATGTGTTCCTTAGTTTTGCCCAATTCCAACATGGACTTTAGAGAAACATAAAAATGTTTCTTGATGTACATCCCAAAAGCTGAAGTAGATCATGGTAAGGAAAGCGATGTCATAACAGCTACATAGCATCAGAAAGCAGCCCTTGCTGTGAAATTAAAACCAGCAGAATAACTTGCTTGTGACAGTCCTGATGAACAAGTAACTGTCAGTATAATTTGGGCCTACATTTTGCTGGAAACACAAAAGCCACAGGATAAGAAAGGGAAAAGGTCTTCATCTTTGGGTCCTCCTTGGAGACTTGCTCAGTGATGTGACTCATAAAATCCAACACACATGCAGCTAATTTATCACAAATGGGACGTTTTCTACACTGCAGCTGTCAGCAGTTACTCTGACTTTACAGGGTAAATGAAAACAGAACTTCAACTTTGCCTTTACTAAACTGTGCTGCCAGAAGAGATCTCAGTGTTTTGAAAATAACATTAATTAGCTTTTATTAAGTACATTCCTCTTTGCCAAGAGACGTTAACTTAGCAATGAGTGATTCAAAAGGTAACCAAGAAATAACGTAAAAATAAATTTCTTTGCACTAATGAAACCAAAATAGCTTGTACAGGACATGCAAGTGATTTCAATGCATCGCTATCATCAGTCCCCTTTTGGGTGTCAGGTTTTAATAGGGCACAGGCACTGTCTCATAGAAGACAGAAGTGCACCAAATACCCTTTTCATTTAACCCACCTGAAGTCCCTGACATGATGATAACACCAAATACAAAAATGCTGTAGTGTAGGGTTTTTTTATGGTTTGTTTGTTTCAAAACCAGGACTCATAAGATGTGTTCAGGGCTTTGTAATTTACAGTATTGTATCTTTTGAATGGTAAAACTAATAATTGAACTTCTGTTGTGAGCTTTCAACTAAGAAGTGGAGTTTTAGTGAGTAAACAGGAGAAGACAAAGGAAAAGTGGTGGGGTAAGACACTATCTGTTTTTCTGCCTTCAAGTTTTCATAGTGGGACATTTCACTCAGAAGGCAGGAAAAATAAATGTGTGTGTGTCAGTTATCACTCTGCACATGAAGTATCATGGAGTAAACTGTGTTCAAGGTAAACAAACACTGCAATTCAAGTCAACTCTGCAGAATTCTGCTGAGGAAAAATACTGAAAACCAAACATTTTAAAATCCATCTTACGTATATTACTAAGGTTATTGTATTTTAAGTATTTATATAAGTATTTATATAATTTAAGTAATTATAGCTTACTGTATTTTAAGTATTTATAGTATTTATTAGGTAAAAGATAATGTAGATAACAAAGAACCACAAACTATTTTTTTTACAGACAGATAAAAAGAAAAACCCAACCCAAATCCAAACTTTATCCCCTTTTATTTTACATCAAAAGCTGCCACAAAAAAATATTTGCTTTAGTTTGCTAACCTTTCTGGGATTTCAGATCCACCTTTCTTAATTGACTGACATAAACATCTATTGTCCCATGATACGTAGAAGCTTTTAGACTTCCATCTGAAGAATCTAAAAAAAAAAAAAAAAAGAGAACTTGTGTATTATTCCCTCTTCTTAAATAAATATTTGCTATAATCTTCCTTTATACTTTGAACTAATTTTTGCCAATCCTTCTGTGTTGGAGAAGTATCATATTAATTTACCAAATGCCAGACTTTGCTCAGAAGGTCAAGCATAAAAATTGAGCACTAAGATCTATTCCAGTTTCCAAAAGAGTTCGTTTGCTCAGACTCTGTGCAGGGAGAACTTTATCCAGGAAAGCCACCAAGCAGTTGTGAACTGTAACACCTTGTCACACAAAATAACTTGGGAAATTCTCATTCACTACGTCTGATTTGTAGACAAATGTTTGAGGTAAGCACTGCACTTCAACACATACAGGAAAACAGCACCTGTTCTGTGCCCTGGGAGGCTTACAATCTTTTATACCTTATTAGCTGAAATTCATGATCACAAAGCTTTGTGAAGAAGCGTTTTTTACAAATAGAAAGTCTTCAAGAAACTTTAATTGCACACTTTAGTAGTCTTTAATTATTTGCAGGGTTTTTTTCATTTTTAAATGCATAGACTTTCACAATATTACAGTGAAGTCCCAAAGAGTTAACTTTCAAACAACTAAACTAACCTATAGCTAATAAAAATTGCCAAGAAATTATGAAGGAACTCTAGAGAAGCATAAAAAAATTACATTTGTACATGAGTAAAAGGTAGTCAGGGAAATATATTTTTAGAGATTATGCTAGAAATTAAAGTATTGGCAAGAAACCTTGAGATAGTGATAGAGACTGGATTCTGGATCTACATAGGAAAAAAAACCCCACACTCAAACCTTCAGAAGCAGCAAAAACGAAAACAAACAAACAAAAAAAATCAAACCTGAATGAAACTTTCCATTTTAAAAAGTAAAAATAATATTGAGAGAATGAACTTGGTTAATCATAACAAGGATATCTTGCATTAATGTCTGACCTTTGCCATATAGTTTTAGCTCTAAATAAACTCATCTGGAGCTTTTCTGATCCCAGATTTTGAGCACAGATGCCAAGGATCAGTGCATTGCTTACAACAGCAAAAAAATGGAAAAGGATCATTATCTCACAGCTAAAGCTGATTTCTTTGGAGGGGAAAGTAATTTAGAAAAAGCAGCTAATCCATATTTAGTCAGCTGAGAAACTAAGCCTGGCTTTGTCTAACAAGAAAACACTAACAACTAGAATGTGAATGTGTCTGCCATCTCAAGATTTTATGTTAAAGGTCTGTTCCGAATCTGAAAAAAAAAAATTAACTCTTCATTTATAATGATCTGGAAAATAGTTTTGCTTGTTTAAATGACAATGAAACATTTTACTGATTACTTTTTAAAAGGCTGTCCATAATAGTCAAAGTTTAAAAGTTAGAGTCATTAGAACAGGAAAATCTTACATGTATCAACCCTTTTATAAACATTTTAAGCAGTGATAGATCTCAGACATCCTTTCCAACCCATCTGATTCTATGATTTTATGAAAAGCTGTTTTTGCAGGCATTCCCATTCAAATTTAGTAACAGCCAATTACTGACTCTCCACACAATCTTGACAGATTTTGTTGGCAACAGATACAGGAAATATCCAGCCTTTGACTCTTCTGCTCAAAACAGAACATGCAGTAAGTGCCTTTATCATTTCTAGGAAGAGACAAAATTCTCCTGTGATAAGACAGTGACCCTCTCCAGGGAGAACAACTGCAAACAGTCCATACACCACCACCAGCTGATGGTGCTTTACAGGGACAATGTGTGTTCAGTGAAGCCTTTCTCTTCCCACTCTTTGAGTGCAAAAGCAGTTCTTGGGAGATTCTTCCCAGTGGAAAAATGCCTTCTGTGAATTTAGCAGCCCCACTGCACAACTGAACAAAGTGTTCTAGATTTTCAATTAATATATATTAAGAAAAATAAAATACTCGTTTTGTGAGGGACTGGATTCTGTCTGGAGAAGGCATAAACATGAAGAAAGGATGCAGGGAGAGGGCATCAGGCACAGGCTCACCAAGGCACAGATTTACCTGGAAAGCAAAAGACAACCTCAAGGGAAGTGGAACACCTTTCCACTGAAGAGCACTGTTTTGGGAGGATGACTTGCCAGATTTTGACCCCCAGACTACTCACTAATACAAAATTTCATATGGCAGAAGAAACTACAGTGGTTTCAAAACCACAGAACTTTGGCAGCACCAACCAAACACTAAACCTGACGTTACAGTATTGCACAGTAACCAACTGTTTATCTTTGACCTATGGAAGTAACATGGAATACATTTTACGGAAACAATAAGATTTTTATGCCTATGATATTAAATACAAATGCTTAGATACAAATAAGAATACCAAGAGACTTGGAGCTGTTCATTACTTCTGCAAAGCCATAAAGACGCTGTTTTAAGTTTGTCTCTAACTCCTAACAAATGGGGGGAGGGGGAATGGATAGAAAAAATAATAAAGATGAGGTGATACAACAGAAAAAAGTGCCCAATTTTAAATAAATATTTCAACAATGAAAAATTACCCCATATTAAGTAGCACAGGCTGGTAGACCAGAACACAACAAATAATAATGGAGACAATATATATTTTATGATTATGACAGAACAAACCTAAGGCAATTTATTTTTAAATATATACCCAGTTTTAGCTAAGATCAATGTGAATAATTAAAGGTAAAAACAAGGAAAAAGTGTATAATTTGAATTCAGAGTTTGCCAAGGACTGACAGCTCAAGGGGAAAAACAAGGATAAATCCTTCTACTGGAAATGGAACAGATGGTCACTCTTGAGCAGCTTCAGCTATTTAATTTACTAGTATTAGAGAAAAAAAGGCAAAAAAAAAAAAGGCACAGTGAAGCAAGATGTCCTTGACAAAGTCTTTGTTAAGTTTTATGAAAAATAAATACAGCTTGAAGAACAAGACCTAAGTCACATAACTTGAGAAAGACCATACAATTAAAGATCAGAGAAAGGCAACTTCTAGTATCACTTCTTCCTTCATTTTATCTGCCAAATACTGATGAAAGGATTAAACTCAAGTGACCTTTCCTTAAATCTCAGCAAAAAGTTTTCCTAACAGCACATAAGGACTGACCTTGTTCATGTTACAATCAGTGCTAAAAATCGATCTCAATAGGAAAACACAAAATATTTATTATGATTTGATTAAAGATCGGAGAAAGTATACAATGCCCTACATATCTGAAGTGTGATGAAGATTTAATTCCCGCTTATTGCTTATTGATAGAAGACTGGCAAGTTTTCATCTTTAAGTTCGTTGCTCTAAAACTGTCACATGAAAAATATTGTAAGAAACTGAAATGTATTCACTAAATAGACTATTTGAACATAACACTGAAAAATCTTAATCAGTCCTGACCATAGTCACCATGCAGACCTGGCAAAACAAATGATGTGACACACAAAGCAATCTCTCATGAAAACAATTCCTTTGCTAAGTTGTCCAGACTACCCTCTTACTTCTAAATGATGTATTTGCTGTCTCGATTTTAAAGTTATATCCATTGGTTTTAAAGGCCATAGTCTCTTTTGGTTAACTTAATCTGTTTAAAAAAACAACAAACCCACAACCAAACCATCTGGCTTGTCTAGTTTGAGGAAAAGGAGGCTGAGGAGGTGCTGAGCTCTTCTCCCTGGTATTGAGTGAAAAGATGCATGGGAATGGTCCAAAGGTGTACCAGAGGAGGTTCAGACTGGACACGAGGAAGCATTTCTTTATGGAGACAGTGGTCAAACACTGGGAACCGGCTTCCTAGAGAGGTGGTCCATGCCCCAAACCCATCAGTGTTTTAGAGGCATTTGGAAAATGCCCTTAACAACACACTTCAGCTTTTGGCCCAGCAGCTGGACTGGATGATCCTCACAGGCCCCTTCCAACTGAAATAGTCTGTTCTACTCCAAGAGGAAAGAAAACCCTACATATTCCTCCAAATACAATATAAACTCAAGAACTACTGTAACAACATCCAGAATCATCAGCACCGTGATATGAGATGCTGTAAAACATACGTGGTGTAACATCACCAAATCTGTTTATTGCTAGTAGAACACATACAGAAGAAAAACAGTTTATTCTTTTAAGCTGCAAGGAAAATATTGTTGTACTCAGGCAGCAGCTAGTTTCTCTATATGCTCCAATTTTTAGGAGCAGTTTCTCCAGGACTTAAGCTCTGTCTAAAATGCCATATAATCTACATTCACATGGACACAAAGAGAGGGAAAGGGAACATGAAGCAAAGAGCAATGATAAAATCAAGTAATAACTTTGTAGACTCATAATGGACTATTTTCTTTTAAAACTTTCAATTTCATAACCTGACACCTAAGGAATAAGAAAAACCATCTGACTTTTGGAGCTGACTCCAACCTACCTGGAAAGCAGCACCCTTAGTATAGCACAGTGTGGAAGAAAGCATGGGAATAACGGGGGAGAAAATTACAGGTAAAATACATCAGCAGAATACAGAAAGAGACCAAGTTCTGAGACACAAGGTTGGGAGTATGAAGGACACTTAAAATGACAGCCAGAGCATTAACATACTTAAGCAGATGTCACAAATGAGATCAACAGAAATAACTGCTATTAAGAGACAGGTGTGTGCATGGATTTATTTTTTTTAAACTACTTAAGAGCTGTTCTTTATGAAGTACATTTTTTTAAATGGAATTCAGAAATGAGGGGTTTAATTTTAAAATTCCCTAGATTACTTAGCAAATAACTCAAGACAAACCTCACAGATGCAGTACTACTTCTAAATACATTAAGTTGTTTATTGTTTTATTTTCCAATTACCCAAAACAGTCTTAAATACTGCATTTTTTCCCCACAATTTATTCCCTTCTTGAAATAAAACTGACATTTTGTCTCAGTACTTGACCATGAGGGTGGTAAGATAGTGAACAGTTGGCAAGGAAAGTTGTGGATGCCTCAACCCTGGCCGTGTTCAAGGCCAGGTTGGACTAGTGGGAGGTGTCCCTGCCCATGGCAGGGGGGGTTGGGACAAGATGACTTTTAAGGTTCCTTCCAAGCCTTACCATTCTATGATTCTGTACTAGGGAACTGTCTCATGATGACTCTGATCACTGTGCAGGATCTCCGGACACCTCAGTTCACTTTCACGTCGGGACTTTACTGAAAGGTTTATCTTCGAGAAAGTTAAAATGTTCTTAGGTGTTGGGTTTTGGTTGATTTAAGACAGTGAACATCAGAGCAAGTCACTGAACCCTTCAGGTTGTCTAGTGTGGATTACTGAAGAAAGAAATTAGCAGAATAAGGCCAGGTGACACTGACGTATTTGTAAAAAATAATTAGAATTTCTGTGAGCTTAATATAGAGTTTTCCTTTCCATAGTAATCCTTGCTGCCCATAAGCTGGTTGAAGTTGTTTCCTCTCCTCTGAAATGAAACAACCACCATAACTTTTATCATTTCTGACTATACCAAACAAAGAAGACTAATCTCTTCAGTGCATAATTGGGTTAAACGCACGTGCTTCAGTAAGAAAATGCAATGGGTCTTTTGAGCTGGAAGTGGAAAACTTAGCTTGGCAGCAGAGTAGAGAATACACCATCAGACCATACCAATAACATTGAGAAATAAGCAAACTCTAGCAGGACTGAATGTGAGCCAGCAGTGTGCCCTGGCAGAAAATACACGCAACTTGGCAGTATTACCTGGAGCACGGCCAGCGTATGAAGGGAAGGGATTATCTCCCTCTGCTCTACACTTATTAAACCACACCCAGCATACAGCAACCAGTGCTGGAGCTCCCAAGAGAAGGGAGACATCAGTAACTGCAGGGGGAAGCACCAACGTGGTCAGGGCACGGAACACCTTCCCCACAGGAGAGGCTGAGGGATGAGGGTGGGCTCGGCAGGGGGAACAAGCTGCTGCAGGATCTGACAGCAGCTCCCTGATGTGTCTGAGGTGATCAGCATGGCAAAGACGGGCTCCTCAGAGAGATGTATGATGAGGGCACAACAGACAGAAGCTGAAGAAAGAGTTGCTGTCTGGATAGGAAAAATCTTTTTCACCCTGAGGCCAGTGAAACAGTGGCACAGTTTTCCCAAAGGGGCTGTACGATCTGCGTCCTTGGAGGTTTTCAAGGGCACAGGGTAAAGCCCTGAGCTCACAGCCCTCACAGCTGGCATGGCTTTGAGCTGCAGGTTAAGGTTAAAGACTAGACACTGTGTGAGCAGGGGGGCGGGACAAGATGACCCCCATGAGTGTCTTCCAACCTCAACCACTCTACAATTCTGCAACTTCATGCTGTCTCTTCCAACTTGAGTATTTCTATGAATTTCCTGAATAAAAATTTAAAGATTAAGCTAGTTCTAAAAACAAAGTACTCCAACTCCGTTACTTCCTAAGATAATTCATGTTTCTAATTACTATTTTAAGTAGTAACAAACTAGAAGTAAAAACAAGTCTGGTTGTTTTAAATTAACAAGTGATTCAAAACCCATCAAACATTTGTTAGAAGTAGGAAGCTTCTAGTATAGAGTTGGAAAATAATTTGTCAGTGACCAACAATGCTCACAGTACAGAAAAACCAAGACATAATCCCTATTTTCATAATTTAATGATGTCAATGTAAAATACTGCCACACGCTGCATGATTAAAATCGAACTGAATTTTAGATATTAAAAAAAAAAGGTTTACACAAAGAAGTCATATCAAAATAAATTCACAAATCAAACTACTTTATAAATAGCTAAAGGCAGAAAATCAAAGGGAGTGAAAGACAACAGCATTGGTTTCCCATTTTAATGAGGAATTATACAATAATAAACTGTAAATAGTCACTTGTAATTTCCCAAAAATATTTTGAAAAAAAGTCCAGCATTCTCAGCTCAAGTCTGACTTGTAAATAAACCTCTCAAAAACATTGACGCGTTCAAAAAAACTAGACATTAGTGCATTTTTTCATGTAACTGATAAAACCTTGCCTCTGGTGAAACAGACAACTACAACCTAACCCAACCCTAACCCAATCAAGGAAGCTGAAAGATCTAAGTTGTTCTTCTGCTGTTATCAGCAAATCCCTGTTAGGTCTCTGGCCATTCAACAAGCTACCTTGTGGTGTAAATTTCTCATGCACAAAAATATTTCACTTAAAACTTTATATTTTCTTTCTCACATTTTTAGAGTTGAACCCCCTGGAACTCAGAAGTCTTTTACCTTTGGAAGAAATCCATAAAAATACTAAAGGATGTTTAATGCTTTAGGAAAAGATAAAGTCTAACTAATGCTTTTCAGAATTGAAATCTGAAAAATAAGGTTTCTTCCAACTGTCAGATGTGTCTTAATGTTTAAGCTGAACCTGGTTAGTTAAGGAAAATAGTCATCATCTGTTTTGATGGAAAAAGCTACCTCCTGTGTTAAGACGCCTTTATTTAACCACACTTCATACTCTATGAGTTTATTTAAGAGAAGGAAAAACAGACTATCAAGCTCGAGTTAATTCTGTGGTTTAACAACTAACTCATAAGAATGTGCACTGCATTAATTCCCCAGGAATGTTAATACAGGTTGCTTAGAAACACAAGAAGAGTTGTAATAGTACAGATTGTCCCTGAACAATGTTTAGTGAGGGACTACAGTTAACACCATCAGCAGAAGTCTTTGACATTTGGGCCTGTAACCAAGTTCACTGACAGAAGGGGAAATCTTTCTACAGACATTCAAAAGACACTGATTTGTCTACAGTTACTTTACTTTAATTTTCTGCCATAGCAATGACCAGAATTTCAGTTTCTCATTTTGTGTTTACGTACTATAAAATACACTGATAGAATGTATTCCATAATTGATAACTCTGAGTTATCGTGTTGTATAAATGCCCAAATTCACAAAAGAAAGTTTATGAGCAATTTTCACTTCTGAAGGGAAAACAATTAGTGTAATAGTTTGGAAATGCTGAAACTACCACAAGCCTTCCCCCCCAGTCCCTGAATATGTAATACATCAATGATTATTACTTCCTGATATAAAAATTAAACATAGCTAAAAATTGATATCAACAAATGTAAGAGAACTAAGTTAAAGGCATAACTGCATTTGATGTACACTTTGTTTTCTCATGTCTTTTTATCCCCCCTTAATCTAAAAGGTGACACCGAGACTCAGTTTAACTGGTGCAAAGCCCAGCGAATACTGGGTGTCAAAAGTGAGATAGTGTGCCTTGCCCAGCTACAAAAGGCTGATGACAAAGTTTGGAAAGGATCTCGTTCAGCTACGCAGCTATCGGGGCTGCTCCTGAGAAGAAAAGAGGGCAAAAACATTTGTGCCAAATCACCTCCTTTTTACTTTCCCTGTGAGTATTTAGCTTTTAGAAAGGAGAAGGGAAGAGCAAGAGATAGAGAAGGTGGAACGTACCTACTGTGATACTCCCTGTTTTGGTCTGAAGGGTGGTGTTACCTATTATGAAAAGAAAAGGGGAAAAAAATGTTAAAACTATACTACTTGAACATATTAATATTTATTTATTTTTTATATTACTGCTTTACAAACAAAATATGTGGGTAACAACAAAGTGATTCCAGCAAAAAAAACCCCCAAAACTGAGTAAAGTTAGGCATAGACTGGATATGAGGGAGAAAAAAAGCAGAGAGGCATTGCAAGGCTGATTTTTGTATCCATTATTTTGTATCCAGTATTTCCTTACTTTATTTGGGGTGATTTTTGTTTTTTTTCCAGTTGCTTTGACGCTTGCAACAGCACTATGGATCATTTAATTAATTCATTAGGATGAGTAATATAAACAGTTTCTATTTTCCTCTTTTATGTAGGTATACCCCATCTCTCCCAGCCTACTTCCTGGACCCACTGAACATTACTAACTCCCTCCAAACTTATTCTTACGTGCATGACAACCCACAATCAATGCTTTCCATCAACTTCAGTGAGGTCTGAGTATGTTGGACAAACTGGAAAACATCAAACAAAAGTGTGTAAAGGCACAAAATGTAGAAGGGTCTTCTACTAACTTGCATAACTTTGAACAGGCATTGGTATTTCAGCCTTAATTTCAGAATACATATTCTTCCCCTTTAGCTGTATCATCAAGAGAAGCCAGAAGGAGGACAGATACACCTCATAACAAAAAAGCCATCTATACTGGTAACAGTAACGGAATTGCAGAAGATTCCACAGTTCCATGGATAAGTGTCTCTCAGAAAATGCTTTAATTTAAAAACTAAACCACATCATTCCTGCCATTCTCTCATCCTCCCAAGAGGACTACAAAATGAAGAATAAGGTTGATCACAGTAATCAAGTCTGATTTAGTAATACACAGGATTCACAATTTTCAGATCTTTCCAAATTGCACATGGATCAAGCTCTGCCCTATTTTCTGTAACTACGCAGCAGTAAACAACCATCAGGGCCAAGTGCATTCCACTGTATATGACCTGTATTTTTCTTAATGGTTTGTGGGACAAAAGCTAGAAAAGCAGCCTATCATCAACAGTGTTAAATTTATCTTTTCAAGCGCACACACCGTACAAAATGCTTACGGGTTCTGAAAATCAGAGCAGAAAGAAAAGCATTTTTCAATGAACTTGAAGTATGTTTGGCTTTACTCTTTGCTGTTTTTAAGAGGTGTGCTATAATTATGCCACCCTTTTCCCCATTTTATCATGACTAGTACTGAGTTTTGTACAACCTACAAAAAGACCTAAGGTTTTGTCAACTAGTAACTCCCATGAAGCTGAAGGTAGAATATTGTTAGAACAGTACTATTACTGTTCTTTGTTTTTCTGGGTGCTTTATTTTCCATTTTGACAAACACGTCCTTGAAAAACATTAAGTAGAAATTAAACTCCTTTTAACCACAGACTTATATGGCAGATACACCTCACGTTTGGCAATGTCAATGTATTAGTGTGAAAAGCTCACTCCAAACATTTAGCTCGAACAAAAGCTGGTTTTCAAGCAGACAGAAATGTCCTGCTGTGTTGCGACCTGCACTGTCTACAGACAGTGCACTTCTGTGCACTTTTGGTCATGTAATTGTTCTATGAAGGCCAACACTAAACTTAGTATTTCTTGGGCACATCAAGGGCAAAGAGAGAAAGACCTGAGTAGAGGTAATTACTAGTTTGATTATTACAACCAGCTGACTTCAGCATTGTGATGCAATACTATGACTCCAACATATAATTGTTTTAGCAGAATCTTGAAGATAGTAGTTTAGTGGTTTGGCTCTTTGTTGCTTCTGAAGAAATAGTTATGTTTTCTATCATCTACAAGCTTTGAAGTTTAACAGTGTTCACGAAGAGGCAAACTACAGTACTGCAAGTCAGGATCGGTATAGGACCCAGGGCAAAAGATAACTTTTGGGATATAAATAAAGGCAATATTTTATACTGTTATTTCCATTCCTTCAATTTGTTTTGGAGACTGTCAAGGGGACAGGGTTATTCTGATGTACAAAAAAAGGAAAAACCATTATTCAGCTTTTTACCACTTTGACTTTGCATTTTAAATTTGCATCAGAAACACCTAAATAGGAATGAAAATAAAATTAATTTCTACAATTCCACTTTATATACAGTGAAATCCAGAAAAGGAGCTGAAATTTATGGAAGGCACTCTGGTATATTGAGAGGTGTATTTTCAGGAGGGATTACAGAATGCCAAGCTCAAGCATTGTACTGCACTACCTTTACTGATGCTGAGTATTTGCAAGGAAGCTTTGCAGTTAAGGATCTGGGCATCTTGATGGACACCAACTCCAGTAGGAGCCAGTGAAGACAGTCAGCTGCCCTCTGAGCTGGATGACGAGGAACACAGACAGCAAGGAAAGCCCTCTTGTGAGACTGCATTTAGAATACTGTGTCCAAGTTTGGGCTTCCCAGTCAAGAAAGACACTGATGTACTTAACTGAGGCCAGAGAAGAGCACTGGCAAGATGAGGGGCCCAGACCATACTACGGATGCTCAGAGAGCTGGGTTTGTTTTGCTCTAAAAAGAGAAGGCTGAGGAGGAATCTTCTTGTGCTCTCCAACTACGTAATGGGACTGTACAGAGGAAAAAAAAGACATTCTTCTCATGTTGATGCCGCAAGAAGAAAGAAACAGAAACAATGGATACAAACTGTCATAATGGAAATTTTGATTTTTAAAAAGTTCCCCCCCAAAGAATAATTCAGAACTGGAACATGATGCCCAGAAAGGTCATGCAAACGCTGGCCTTGAAAATACTCAAAGCTCAATCAGGCCATGAGCAAGTTTGCTCTAACTGAGCCCACTTAAAGCATTAGTTTGGGCTAGATACCAAATTGATTCAACTTAACCTATTCAATGGATGAAATACAGTAGTTAACACAACTCAACCCAATTGTTTGGGACAGCTGCAAAGAGGGGTTTCCTTGTCCTCCTATGTGCCCCTTTAGAGAGAAATTTCACTGCAGTGTTACTATCTCTTGGATAAAAGCAGATAATTTCTTCGAATCAGATTTCTTTTTCAAGCATCAAGTCAAAAGCTCAGTAGCACCTGACATCTCTAATGTTACAGAAGCTGATGAAAATTACTCAAAACCGGTATGTTCAAAACAATGCACTACATAAAAATGCATTTCATAAAAGTATGAAGCATGCAAATGAGCAATTAAGAAAGCCTAAGCACTGACAGTGTTGCAATTGTACAGCCTGATTTTCAACCACAAACTGTCTCAGACGGGTTTGTAAAGTTTGTGTTGCCCTAACTTCAATTTTCTCAGAGCAAAGGCAATAAAATCTACCTTAGTTTTGTGCACAGATGTGCTGATTTGATGCCAACTATCAGCACACTGTCACCTATAGACAAATTGTGGTTTTAGCTGATCAATAAACAATCTGTCCGGGCATTTACGAACAAAACAACTACTAAAACTGAGCTACCTGATGAGCAGAAACTGTAAGTGAAAGTGATCAATTTTTTTTCTACCAGAAGTTTTTAATAGGAGTTTATCTTGTCTACTAATCAAGATGTGTTTGTGTGTGTACTTTAAAAGCATTTGCTCCTACTCTGAAAACAGGATTGAGGAGTATGATGTTTTACAGAAAATGTTTTTCTGAGAAAATTGCCTAGAATTACCAAGCTAATGTTAACGTGCAATTGTTTTTAAAAGAAACAGCTAAAGAAAGAAACATTAGGGGTTCCAGACCCATTTAGTAGAGAGCTCACAGAAATCATCCTGAAGTAATATAAGAAATGTCTGTATAGTTTGGATGCAATCTTATTTGGTTTCACATGGTTTTTCAGCTAAATGACAATGAAGCATTACTACGAACGCGAGTCAGTAGCTACAGCAATTATGATTTCATTTTTGTACCAAGAATATAAAAATAAACTTTTGGATGTTCACAGAGGGATGAACACGCTCACAAACTGATCACAGTGCAACAATACATTCTACATGTTAGAAAAACAATAACAAGAAAAAAAAGCCATTTCTGCCTACACATACCAAAACAAACTTTACCTAATAGGTTTGGAAACAATTCTTACGTTTATTATAAATGGACAGAGGAGTTGCTCCTTTAAGGAAGAGACAAAATGAATTTCTCAAGCAAGGTGACGACATAAAATTGCTAAGACATTGAAGCAAATTGTTCACGAGGCATATAGCTGAAAATCTGGAACTCAGACTGAGCTGAGCAATTTTCACTCTTTGTACATTCTCCAGTTTGTTTAACTCAATGCTAAATCACCACAAGCACATGACAGCACAGTCAGAATTTAGTGGGAGTTTTGTTTAATTAGAAAACCACACAACATTCAAACCTCGACTGCTCTTTAAATAAAAGACTGTAATAAGTTTCAGTTCTAGGTGAAGGACATTAAAGAGTGGATGGATTAGAGACTTCTTCCCCAGTCAAAGAACAGAAACTGCCACCACTTCATTAATAATCTACAGTGCCAGCACACACAGAGGCTATTTCTGCTAAAAGCTTCTAATTACTATTGCCTTTTATGACAATTCTTAGTAGATGCTCTAAGATTTGATTCTCCTATGAAGAAAATAAAGGATGGGGAGAGGGAAGAGAAGTCTCTTTACAACTTTTAGTATCATTCTCATTGCTGAACTTAAAAATATTTTGATGTTATTAATATGTAAGATGTTTCTTTCCCACAATACAAACTTCTTGCTGTTCACAAGTGTGCTCATAAAATTGTTTTTAAAAATAAATACAGTCTGCTAGGTGGCAAAAGTCAATTCAATCTTTAATAAAGATAGAGCTGTTTTGTTCATGCACTTTATGATTTAGTGATAGTCTATTGCATTAGTCCATTTGTTACTGTGAACATCATGAACACCTTCAAAGTAGCTAAAGTTGTGACGTTTTCCTTCTTACCATGAACACTTCCCAGCATAATATCACCAGCTACTGAAGAGAGAGATGCTGATTCTGCATAGAGATACTTGGTTTTCAGCAGCCCATCTTCAGTAGATATGTTGATGGTTGTCCCTTGCAGCTTCTCTATATTCACACTCTAAGAGAAATAAACTTAAATAAACATAATGGAAAACTTGTCATCACAGCTTGAAGAGGCAGAGGGAAGTAACGCTATTAAGACACAAAACAAATGGAAGGCAGTTGTTGTTGCAGAACAAATGGAATCAAGTTTTTGGTTAAAAGCTACAGAAGACAAAATGAAAAACTGTTTCATCCAAGAGCTCTGACCAAAGAACAAATGATTCTTTACGACATCCCTATCAGTTATCACATTTATTACTCAAATGAAGAACCCAACTAGTCATAAACAGATAAAAAAACTAATTGATTTAATTTTTAAAAGTGAAAATACTTAATTTTGAAAGGTAAGAAAAAGAACTTCAATAATGAAAAACTGAACATTCATACAGCATTATGATACTTGGGGCATTAGTGATGAGCTTTCTGCCACCACAAACTGAAACATCCACTGTCTTTGTTACATACAGCTATTTATGAAGATCTTTAACTGACTAACTTCATAGATGTGGCTCTGGTGAAGGTTTGCAGAACAGCCACAGCTGCTCCTTTTCTCAGGATGAATGTTCATATTACCTTGGTTAGTCAGGCTTCTGTTCTTGGACTTAAGCCTCAAGACATACAAAGCCTTGAAAAACTAGGGATAAGAGCTCCATTTCTGCTTCTTTTCAATAGAAATGGGAAGAAAGGATAGAATTTCAAAAGTTGCACAATGGATTTGGTAAATAAAAGGCAATAGATGAGATTAACTATGTAAAGGTAGCAGTATGTCGTGATATAACCTAAACCTATTTGAACAAAACCAGAACAATTCACATGCTTATGCAACAACCATATGAAATTTAAGTCTATTCTTTCTCAGTTAAATTTGATCTATGACAGAGACATACAATAGTTCATACTTTACCCCTATTCAATTTGGTCTTATTTTGCTTATGCAGACTTTCAGTGAATTGCACAAAATCCTTATTCATTACATGAAATGATACACAGCCTCCTAGATTAAACTGTGGCTTACTCAAATTATCTTTGAGTCCTCCTTGTCATTTTAGCATTGCCACCCTGTGGAAAAAAAGTTAATATAAAGTAATAAGTCTGCTGTCCCTTCCAGTGTTATATAAATTATAAGCTATGGATGAAGCAAGAGGTATTCTGACAAACAGCCACTAGTGTTACACAAACTCAATGCTATTTTGTGTCCCAAAAAGTGAGCTGAAGAGGATGGTGATCATATGACAACCAAATTATACTGTGGTCTTACCAATCCATACCTGCTGAGCTTTATGCTGTCTTTACACCTTAAATCATAAGATTACAGAATGGACTATTGTCTTAAGACTTTTGCCATGATGCTACAATACAAATTAGGTCTCCAAGAATGTAACAAGATATATGAACCTTTAAGAAAATCAAAATGCTGTGCTAGAATTAGAGATACTTCACAGTCAGTATTTACAACCTCTGCAGGCATTGCTTAGATTCTGTAGCGTAGTTCTAAGCAGCATCAACAGTAAAAAAACCCAATGATATTAAGGCATAATTTGTCAATCCTGAAAGGGACAGCAATTCAGCTTTTCATCTTGCCATGCTTCTAACAAAAACCTAATAAGCAGAGACCTTACACATGCCCTCAGTATGTTTCCCCCAGATTACTCCACTACTCCCTCCCCCCGGACAGCCAAGTGCAAACCTGCTGTGACATATGGACACAATGACAAGTAAAAGAGAAGCCACTGTCATTTTAGTCTCCATGATCTAAACCTGCTCTAAAGAGACTTAAATGACTTGCAAAGAACATTTCCAGTTTTAGCAGGGCCATCGTTGCACAATGAAAATCAAGTATGCCTCTCTCTAAGGGGGAGGAATAAAATAAAAATATCTGCATAGTTTGGGTACAAACTGTCTGCCTTGTGGCCTTCCCAAAAAGGCAAAGCAAAGCTCAAAAAGCTACATCTGTTACTACAGAATGCAAGTTCTGACTCTATTAAGATATATCACCTTATTTAAAAACTAAGTGCTTTATTATAAACAATCTCACATACCAACACATCTTGTTTACCAGTCTCAACTACCTTTCTTAAAAATGTACAGTAATAAAAAAGGTTGTTTTGACTCCAGATAAAAAGTTACTATAAACAATAAACCAAAAATGACTAATACCATGAGCATTTGTTTCAGAATAACACAAAGCTGAAGGGAGATGGGGGAAGAGGGCAGTCAGACTGACATAGTATAAGACTAAAAAAGCATTTTTTGATAGGGAAAGTATGGAAAAAAATAGGATTGCTTTTTACTGAGAGTAAATATATTTTCAGTCTCAAATTCTTTAACTCTTGGGGATTTTTGGCAGAACATAGATCGCTGGCACTGCTAAATAAGAGTTATAGAAAAGCCCCTGTGGCACAGATTAGCTCATGACTCCTCAGTCAAACACATCTCATCATTTTTGTCCATTGAACTACCAGATTTTCTGGAAAAATTCCTTCCCTTGAGAGCAAAGCCTTGAGGGCTGCAGTTACTGAGACTGACCACATGATCAGGTTAACATTTCTCCCCTTATTATCACAGGATATTCTGAGTTGGAAGGGCCCACTTAGTTTCTGACCCCTTAAAGAGAAAGGGTCAGTTTATCTTTGTCAATCAGATTGAGAATGTTTTTGCACCTGAACACATTTTCAAGATGAAAACTATCATCTTGCTATGTTTAAATAATACATATACATACATATTCCTGCTCTTGGCCCTCCTTTTTGTGCTACCCTTGCTCAAACCTCTTATTAGGTTATTCTCTGATTTTCCCCCTCAAAAGTATTCTCTGTTTCTCAAGTGTTTAGTGCCTTTTACCACATCTCCCCCGTCCACCTCCAGGTGGGGGCTGGAAACGCTGACAGAGCCATAACTACAGTGATGACTACAACTGATGGAGGAAACATCTCATGCAAACACACACAGGAGACACAACACTGACTGATTATTCACAGAAATGGCCCAGTTGAGAAAAGAAATCTCAGTCCTTTCTAACTACATTGCAAAGTCTGTTAGTGAGTTCAATAACATAAGCTGAAGTATTGTTCCATAATTTAATTCCTGTTAAAATGCCCTTACTCCAGTCAAGTTACTGCAACTTTACAACAGTTAGAGCGACTTCTAGCAATATGTAATGATCACAAAGAAACACTTTAACTTATTTTGTATGTAGTTTGTTTCATTGTTTCAGAAGGACAATGAGTTTGAGAAGAGTTAAATTTTTTAAAGCATTTGAAGGCTCAGAACAAAACAATTACATGAATTATATTTTCACATGGATACAAATTTAATTGTTACATTTATTACATAAAAGGCAGTCTAGCACCCACTACAAGGAAACGCAAATAATTTAACCTTGACAGTTTTTGGAAAATCCAATGGCAAGTTGCTTAGTTTACAGCAGGACATTAAGAACAGCTCACAGCTGGCTCTGGGTAGGTGAGCATACGATCTCAGAACCCAAGGTACAAGGTGCACAACAGTGTCAAACGGCACTTCACAGATGTGATTCCAGATGTCTAGAACTTAATAGGTTGGTCTCAAATGTATCCTTGGCAAGGGAAAGTTACCCACGCTCTTCCTGATTTTTTCCCAGTGCCGTTGGTTCAAAGGATACCTGATGGTTCTGACAGAGCACAAAACCAAAGCAGCTTCCAGACTTGCCTCAGCTCTGCATGTTCATGCAGCAATGCTTCAAATATAATGATTCCTAATGCAACCAGTTGCGTGGACATTATGATATCTAAACATTCAATTTGAGCCTGAAAACAACACTGGGTGTCAGAACTGTAGCATTATGTAAGGGAGTTTAGCTTTATATTATTTTAAATAAGGGAGAATGGACTACTCATGTAAAGAAACAAAACTAGACTGCAGTAGCTTGGTTTGTCTCATACTGCCACCTACTGAGAAAAGGCAAGTTACTTCTCTACAAAACTTTTCTGTTTGCGATTCTTCACACTTCATCTCATAGCAAGATGTGATTATATTTCCTCAGTTGCAAAGAAATCTGCAAAACCTTCTACTCTTCCATTCTTACCACCACATAATGCTGGAAGTGTACAGCATGTACAGACATCAAGACACTATTCATGAGACACTAAAATAAGCTCCTGGGCCTATTGCAGAATCCAAGTGTCTGGATATCACCCAAGGAGAAAGTTTAAGAGTGTTACAAGGGTCTAAATAATTAAAGCTGAGGGGTTGTATCAGTCACCACAATCTCTGTGCTGAGGGAATGATCACATGCTTATTCCTGTTCTGTCTGTGGAGCCTGTTTATTTATCCAAATCAAGCATAAGATAATTTAACAGAAAAATGTAAGAAATAGTGAAGTGACAAACCAGTGAGGGTCATTAAATATTCTTTAGCACATTTCTCAAATTCAGTAATTTTGTAAGAGACAAACTGAATAAGTCACAGAAGAGCATTTTACTTCCTACTTACCCCCTTCTCTGTTGCACAAATATCTGTATTTCCATAAAGTGTTCCAAGACCAATCACTTTGCCACCATTTGTCCGTATATCAATTTTATGGCTCTGAAAAAGATTTGAAAACACAAAAATCACGCACTTTGGACAATAATAATGAAAAAACAAGTTCTTGTTTTTCAAGTTGTACCACATTAACCCCCATGGATGACAAGTTTCCATTTTACTGTGAAGGTTTCTCTCAAGTCATTGTCAAACGTGCTGTTTATTTCATAGAATCATAGAATGGTTTGGGTTGGGTGGAACTTTAAGATCAGCTCATTCCAACCCCCCTGCTGCGAGCAGGGACACCTTCCACTGACCAGGTTGCCCAAAGCCCCATCCAACCTGGCCCTGAACACTTTCAGGGATGGAGCATCCACAGCTTCTCTGGGCAACCTGTTCTGGTGTCTCACCATCCTCATAGTAAAGGATTCTTTTCTAATATCTAATCTAAGCCTACTCTTTTTCAGTTTGAGGCCATTCCCCCTTGTCCTATCACTACATGCTCTCTGCTTTTCCAGTGGAGTCAAACTCAAAACAAGTCACCTTTCCCCTTGATTTTCCATACAGGTGGGTGGTTGTAGTGGTTTTTTTGCTGTTGCTTTTTTGTCTTCATTTTTGTTTTAACTAGAAAAACATTCACTCACTATTTGTTAAAAGAAGGAGCAGGGGAAGAAAGAGGGAACTCAGTGTTTTCCACTGAGCACGTGTGAGATGGCTGGAAATTCTTGTCATCACTGTCACAGTCACAGAGTCGGAAGTAACTGCTGAACATGGAAACAAACTTAAAGGGTCTCTCTGGTCTCTTTGGCTGATGGACTGTCATAAGAAGCAGGAAAAAAAAATTAAGAAGCAGCACTGCTTTCTCAATAAAGAATTTGTCAATAATTCATACTCTAAAGAAGACCCACACATCATAACTGTATTTTGGAATTACTGGTGCTATCAGTGACCTACAGACTTGGAACGGATTCACTTTGTGAGCTGGACTTTAGCCAATCAAAAACCAAAAAAAAACCACTCCACTGAAAAAAAAAATCTCAATAAAGCAACCTTCAACAAATCTCACTGGCTGGGTAATGCCTACTGCACCAAAATTGCCAGACAAAATCCATTAAAAAACCTCACACAGAACATCCATCTTTTCTGTTGAAGCATTAGCATCTGTGACAAAGGAAAGTAGATATGACATCACAGGTCTTTTGTAAGGACCTCTTAGAGTATACCAAAAATCAGCATGACTTTTGAGGTATAAGGTACACGAACAACTTCTTGCAAAGCAAGAGAATTAGCAGTTGTAAAGGTGTTCGTTGGTGTACTTGAGTAATCCCCACATGACCAGATTTTTTTATTTAAAATCACTCATTCATCAATGATCTTTTGCTCTCTACTGCAAAGAAAGAGTCTCCGGCTTTGTTAGTCAGTGAGGTTTGTGAACAGCATGACACTGAAGCCATATTGAACAGCTTTAATCCATCCAGGAGAGGGCACTGTCACTTCAGTTTGCTCCATAAAGCACATTCCCAAAAGGAGAATCAGGTCTTATGCTCCACGACAGCATCTAGTCTATAAGGTTTTTAGTAGTTTCAGAAAAACCCTAAAGGTTAATCCTTCTGTTTCTTACTAATGATTCTGCTTCAATGAAATACAGAGTATAATTCCTGAAGCTGTATTATTAAAAATGAGTTACGATCCCCTTGCTAGAACTACAACACTTAAAACCAAGATGAGGCTAAAGCCTGGCTGTATGGCTAAGAGATACTGTAACTGAGCAACTGTTTACTCTTACAAATACCTATATGGATTTTAATTCAAACCCTTCATCTCACTACTTCAGAGTCAATAAACCCCAGGAGTGGCAACATATCTTCTCTAGTACTGTTTGTTAAAGCCATCACAGTAACTAGAGCAAAGACAAGCCATCACCACTCACAGCCCAAAAGAATACTTAGGTTAAAAAAAGCCCAAGCCTTATATTTTAACAAACTTTTGTTTTAAAAAGAATTTCAGTTGAAATCTGCCATTCTTTCTTGATACTTTAAAATTCTACATGCCTTCTGGGACAGAGTCCTTTCTCTCACCCTGCAGCTCAAGAGAGTAAAGAAGCTTCCTGTGGCCACCAACTCAATGGAAACACAAGAGTGCACACACAGAGGAAGAATCAATTTTTACATTTGCCGTTTTGTGAATCAAACTGACAGAAGGAAAAAGCAACACTAAGCTCATCTAAACTATAGGGAGACCATGGAGGAGCTGGTCACAAAAGCTTCGAACTGGTGACTTTGCAGCCTTTTTTTCAGTTCAATATAGAATATTGTTTCACTGGTACTTGAAGTCTCAAGAAAAGCAGAACTGACCCAATTTTTAAAATTCAAGATTTTTCACATCTCAGATTGTATTTGAGACAAGATTCCCAGGATATTAGTTAGTACATTCCTCAATAGCCACTTTTTCCATTACATCATAAATGCTTGACGTGATGGCAGGCTGTGATTACTTGTTATTATTGCTGGGTAAAACCACCTTGTTTTTTCATATTACGTAGTTTCTCATGCACTGCTATTGTCATTATTGTACAGAGTAATTTTTAACCAAAGCTTTAGACGGGCAACACATAGCACTGTTAACTTTTTGTTGGATTTCGTTACCTTCATATGACTACTATGGCCAATTACACAGAACCTGAAAGATGCAGGTTGTCTGTAGCTCACTGAAGGTGGAGTAAGTAAACTTAGCTCTGTTGTATATTAAATCTCCACCCAGAACAAAACCTAAACCAAAACAAAAAATACAAAAAACACAAAAAAAACCAAAACAAAGAGCAAAAAGATACAAACCAAGAAAAGAAACAAAAAACCCCAAACCAAAAGAACAACCAAAAAATAAACAAAACAAAAAAACCAAACAAAAACCAAAACAAAGACAAAAAAAAACAAAAAAAGGAAAAACAAAAAAACCAAAGCCCCAAACAAAAAAAGCAAAACAAAAATCAAGCAAAAAAAAAAAACCAAAAAACAAAAACGAAATTAAACCAAACCTAACAAAATCACAAATAAACAAACAAAAAACAAAACTACAAAAACAAATCAACCAAACAAAAACATATAACAAAACAACCCCCCAAAACTTAAACTTAGAAATTGCCATATTTGAAATGCCTTTCTTCTGAATTTATATCAATTCCTGCAAGTACAGTTCCAAATCTTCAAGTCAGTTTGACTCCAAAGAGCACCTAAGTCAGATAAACTGTGATTAATTTTACAGAATCTTATGTCAGCAACATTGAAGTCTTAACCTTGAAGAACAACAAGGTCGTGACTATGATATTGTACAGCATTTATCAAATATATTTCAGTCAGGTATTTTGGACGTGTAAAGTGTAACTCCTGCTTGAAAAGTACCCTCAAGGTTTTGTCAATAGCACTGATATATCAATTATTAAAAAAAAAAATCCACAGAAAAAAGCAGCAGCATGCTGCGAAGTCTTGATTGAGCAGGCATAGCTATTAACCTTCTAGACAGGAAATCTCAGTCTATCTTTTTTCTTTGAGGGGCAGGGCAGACAGAGATCAGGCTTACTGCTCCCACTGTGCTGTCTTTGGCTATCACACACACATGGACTTTGTGCCATAATTGTATGCAATAATTAAAGGTGAGGTGCTACACACATACTACGAGTGTTACAATGAGAAATATCAGAGTACCTCTCATCTCCAAAACTGGTATTTAAGTTTTTGTACTATGTTCCACTACACACTCCCTTTTCAAACACTGAGAGGAGGAGGGTTCTCTGTACCTTTATTGACTGCAAGACACTAGTCCCCTTCTCCGTTTCTATTTTGCAGTTGTCACATTCTATTTTCTGAATCTTCACACAGCCAGTCCCTGATGTTTTGATATCCAAATCTAGAATTAAAAGAGTTTTATTAGCAACAGAATGAGGAAAGTCAGACCTCTAACACAGTGTTTGATCACTTTATGTAGTAACTATATGTAGTAGGGGAAAAAAAGCAGCTTCTTTCTTACTTTAGAACCTTCTTGCAAAGTTTGACCAAGCAATTTCAATTGCATCACTACTCCCTATCAACAATCCACACTGCAAGTTCAATAAGCCCGAGTACAAGCACTCCAGCTTCAGAAGAGAACATTAAGAGGCAGCAGAGTGACTATAACCTCTGGCAAGGAATCAGCAGGGTGTGGTCCCTTAGTGAAGTTTTATCGCTTTCAACTCCACCTCCACCTCATAACTACCTCAGTCACCAGTTCTATTAGAAATTCTCCTGAAACATTTGGGCACCCTGACATGGGTTTTTGGAGTGGAAGATTGGCAGGTTGTCTGAGACCACACATAAAGTTCATAATAAGGTTCACCAGTACAAATACATAGGCCTTGCTTAAGCCTGTGCTGCTTAACCAGCCAATGGCACAACCCAAAACCAGGTATAGAAGTGTTTGCATGTGTCATTCTTCCCCAGCCTTCTGGAACCCTGGCATGAAGAAGCATGTTTGCCTCTAGTCTGAATCACCTCACCTTGTTCATGCTCCCACAAAGAAAAATAACTAGGTCATGTAGATAATAAAGCAGTAAAAGCATTTTTTTCTGCCACTTGAGCTCATCCCCGAGTCTAGGGAACCAGGAAGAAGTTCAACAGTGTTAAGTCTGGGGATCATTTATAGTAACAGTGGCCATAATGACTGGCAAAAGGTAAAAGCAGGAGAGGAAAAAAAGTGGTTTTATTCTTCTAAGGATAAAAGGCAGAAAGGAGAAAAAGTAAACAGGAATTAAAAGTGTTTGCTGCAAGATACGTAACTGAAAGACTAAGAGAGAGAGTGAGCCCCACTACTCTCTGAAGAAAAGGAGATTAGCTGGGAAAGAAACCTTCACTCAAGCACATATGAAAGTCTTTCCTTTACCTCCACTGCCCACTAAGGTGACCAGCAATATCAAAACAAGAATCAGTGTATGCATAACCAGCTTTGCCCCAATGATATTCCCAAGTCAGACCTGTGACCCAGCAGAGCCTGGAGATCAATACTGTCACAGTGCTGCCCAGGACAGGTGCTGGAATCCTCAAGTAAGCTTGAAGGCCATGAAACTGAGAGACTGAGAGCTTCAATTAACAACAGATGAAAGTTGTGCCACCTGACAAACCAGGAAACCCAAGGGAGAGAGCTAAAACACGCAATATCTTTGCTGCAAGTGTGCTACTTTATTGCCCCAGTAAGCAATGATTCAATTTAGGAAAGGATGTAGACTGTGTTCACAAGTAACAATTCCCTAAGCCAGACGAGGCGGACTAGATAATTCCCAGAATGTTGCTTTATTTGCAGATAATATGTTCTTAGCTTCTTCACAGAAGAGTTCCAAGAAAAAGATACTGTGACCAAGACTGTAGTCAAACTACATTGCTTTAATTCAAGTAAAGTCTCTGATACACTTTGAGGCATGTAAGAGCACAAAACCGGGCAAAGTGGACTGTGGACTATCATCAGATGCTTGCGGGCCACCTCTACAAGGTTTTATGTTGGTAAAGCCCAAACAGTTTCACTTGACTAAAAATACCTGAACTATTTCAATTTGATCAAGGTTAGCCAAAACTTTTACATAAGGTTTTACTTCTCAGGGAGCAGTTGGATTGTTTAAACACAGTTCCCAGAGAGACACAAACAGAAGCACTCTCCAAATATCTATGTTTGAAACAAAATGTCCCTGCACAGCAAAAACCTGGAGAGTTCAAAAAGAAAGCAATGTTATTTTTGAAAGACAAGCTATCATGCCTAAAACTGCTCAAGTCCCCCACTGGAGAACTGTGCAGTCTTTGGGAAGATCTACATCCAAGACTTTTGTTATTTTGTTTTTTTGAGAAGAGGCTCCAAAACTCTGTTTGCTTGTGCAAATCTTTGAATTCAATCAGCTTGATGCCCCCTGGCCCTTATTGCTTCTGTCAAGAGGGATAAAAGGGTGAGTCAGTTTAGCCATGGTACAAACTTACTTAGACTTTTACAAGAAAGTTTTATTAAACTTGTGATCCTGCAGCACATATTACGGCCATAATTTGAAAGGCGGGTTAGTAGTATGATCCTGGCTGTACCAAACATGGGTGCTAAAAGAAGACACAGAAGCCTGGAAATTCATGAGCATGCTGTTAAGAGACACCAGGGATTTCTGGAAATATACTTTGTGCCTTGATGCTCTGCAGAGCCACAGCACTTTGCCAGCCTTGATATAGCAAAAGTTAGTGGACAAGGAATTGAGTTCCCCTGTCTCACAGACTTCCTGAAGCAGTGACAGACATCTCCACAAAGAAGCAGGCTAACAGCTGGAAAATACTGCCAACAAAATTTTAACAAGGAGGAACAGGATACAATCCATTTCAGTGCCAAAACTCCAGAAACAGCCAGTTTGATTCCTCTTTAGCAAAGATGAGGACTGAAGCCAACTTTAGCCACACAAACCTCAAAGAATGCATTGAAAGCCATAATATTTGAAATAGACTGAAAAATTATTTTCAAGTGACTCAGCAGCCCTAGACAACTAGAATTATCTCAAATTATGGTTATACAAGACCTCAGTTGAGTTTACTTCTGAGTACTTGGTCAACGTACATTAACCAGAAATCAAAGATCTTCAGGTGTAATTAGCACATGCAGTTCAATATGACAAGACACAGGGTTCTCACTATGTGCTCCAAAACTACAGCCGTGGCCTACACTGTCCCTGGAATAAACAGGTAACATATACATGAGGCTTGAAGGAAAATAAACAAACTAGATTAGAATTCATTGACATCTAGCATCTATGAAGGTTAAACAAATCAGAGGATTATCAGATCATGTATGATATTGAAATATTATACAGCGCTTAAAACTAGACACTAAAACAGAAATAGAGGATCTGTTAGTATTTGCGCTAGTAAGCTGCTTGCAAGTTGCCTTTTGTTTAAAATGCATACTAAAGTTCAGCATCTTCCACACATGCTCTTCAGGCTCTAAGGAGTTTTAGATGACTTAGAGCTTCCTGGATAAGCCCCAACTGAAACTGTGAAAGCTGCTATAAAATGCCTTAAATTCCAAAATGAAGAAAGAATCTAGAACACTGTTAAGACATTCACATCAACTTTTCAGCTTCTTAAAGGTAAGTGACAGAAAGAGTTCAGGCAAAAAGGTCTAAGCAGAGCAGAGTTAACATCCTCTTCGCACATTCAAGACAGGCTAGAGAAAAGCCAAAGTCTTGGCAAAAAAACAACAGTTCCTTTCTGCTTTGAGATGTGTTTTCCACAAGGGATAAAATCTTCAGCTCTTGCAATGATATTTATTGGATAATTCTTTTCTAAACAAACAAGAGGAACAACTCAAGCACAAGATAATACTCAGAAGACCCAAAAAACAAACCAGAGGTGAAAGGACACAAAGTAGAACCTCACTGACAAGCAGCAATTCTACTCCACTAAGTTAAAAAAACAACTTGACATTTTAGGAAAGATACACACACACACCCCGATATGCTTAGATAACAGCATGAATAGACAGTACTAACATCATGCTAATTATGGGGTGACAAACAGCAACTCATGGAAGGGCATTATAAATCCACAGTCTGTCCAGGGAACCTGAATGGCATGAGCTTACACAAACCCAAGTGGGACAGCTTAGAAACCTACAAACTAAGAACAACCGTTTCAAGAATAAAGACCACAAGATGGTCTGTAGTGTAGGCTGGCATTCAGAATATGGTAAGAATCTCAAAGACAGGCCAAAAGCTAAATGATTTTTTCCATCAAGGAGGATTCATTGAGACCTTCATTAGTGAGACCTTTAGGAAGCTTTCCCACATTGAAACTTTTTATGAAGCCTGAGATTCTCCAGATCTTAACACAGTGAATTCTATCCCCCAAGAGTAACCAAGTCTGGAGTGACTTGTAACAGTCACTCAGAGATCCTGGAGAAACTGAAATATGAAGTGACCAACAGCTACAGTGGGTAGATACATCTTGTACCAGAGAACTGAAGGGTAAAAAACGGAACACCAGGTTTGTTTGATTCTCAGGAATTCTGGGGTGGACTCTATGAGTGTACTACAGACAAGCAAAAGTAATCTTTGCACTTGCCAAGCAGAGGATGAAAAGGGAAAAAAAAAAGCCATAAGATTGTAACTGCAAATTATTAGTGAAGAGTCAAATCTTCAAGTCTCTTGCAGAAGAGAGTCCTGATACAGTTCAGTGACAGAGTCAATGAATACAGAGGTAACAGCTGATCTGTTTAAGAGAATGAACTTGGATTTTCAGATGTCCTTAACAATATCCTTAGTTCAATATTTTCTTTTAGCTATAAGCTATGCAGCACCTTCAACACTACAAGGATTTGGAAATTAGCACAAACAGCAAGGTTGAAAAATTTCATCAATGACACCATATTATTGAGACCAGTTAAAAACTCACTGACAAACTGCAGAAAGACCTTGGAATACCACATATTCAAATGATAAAATAGCAGGAAATTGAATTGTGGAACAGT
The DNA here is from genome assembly GCA_035584735.1 of Pseudotriccus pelzelni. Classification (NCBI taxonomy): domain Eukaryota; kingdom Metazoa; phylum Chordata; class Aves; order Passeriformes; family Tyrannidae; genus Pseudotriccus; species Pseudotriccus pelzelni. Next base: position 11,493,045 of record JAWMRA010000041.1, on the reverse strand, counting down.
GGCAAGAGGCAGGGAGTTTACCAGGAAGTTTTCACTCTGAAACTATTTACATGTGTACATGGATACCAGGAAGAGAGATCTACTGAGGGGCTGAGTTGTATCAGGCTCTGAAAATCCTGTGATGAAAACAGTTGACAGCTAAGAGAACACTTAGATGAAATACCATTTATGTTTGTTCTGCTCTTATTCCTCCCTGAGCACCTGTTTCTGATTGCTACCAGAGAAAGGACATTGGGCAGCTGGACTCGTGGTACAAATCAGTACAGCCATTCTAATAGGCAGGAAGGGTGAGATGCCCCTGATTTTATTTACAAAATATCTGTGTCTATATTAGTTGCTAGGAAACAAAACAGACCATATGTTTTGACAAACATATTTAAGAAACAACCCTTCAGTTATAAACAGTGTTTAAAAAAAAAAAAAAAAAAGTAAATTATAGGGATGAGTAAGACTGGAAAATGTGAGAATGATGTTATGTCAAACCCGTGGCACTTCTCCAATTTGAATTATATACAGTTCAGGTCCTTCTAAAAGTAAACGAGAAAAAAGCACATCACAGAATTTTCCCTTAGATATAAAGGGGGAAAAGTAAGATAAGATAAAAGCTGCAAAATCTCTTTGCTGTATCATGTTCTACAAAAGTCACAGATGACAGAGTTTGTGATCTGATGACAGCTTTAAACGTTGTAACTCAAGAGGGGCATTTTGTTTGTTTGAGGAGTTTTTTTGGCAGCTGTTTGGCGTAAAAAACATTTTGGCTTATGAGTTAATTTAATTAAAAATAAAAAGTTATACTGATGGTGAGGAAATAGGTGCACCGTTGTTCTATCTTAGACTTACAAAGGAACCATAAATTAAACAGGATTAAATCTGACTTCTAACAGGGATGGGCACAATCTGCAGAGCTCTGTTTTAGCTTTGAGCACTTCTACTTGCACAAATCCACAGGAAAAAAAGTGGGAACAGCCCTTGGAGTGCGGGCGTGCACAGCACATGCTGAGGATGCCGCCCCCGGGCCGAGGTCACGCCTTTTCTGCAGCAGCAGGTGCCAGAGCAAAAACAGCGCGCTGTAACTACCGCTCACCAGCGGCAGCTTCAGCGCTAACTGCTGCTGACATAGAGGTCCGCAAATCGAAAACAACCAAAACATAAATCCAAAACACCCACGGAGCCAGGAAACAGAAAACCCGGGGCGTTCTGAGCGCCCCGATTCCCGCATGCCGGCTCCCAGCCGCAGCAGCGCCCGCCCAGCCCCCGGTTGAGACCCGCACCGAGGGGCTCCCGCGCACCCACCGAACTTCACCGGCGTCCGCACGTCCACGGCCGCCTTGCCGTCCACGCCGTCCGCCACGATCGCCACCTGCCCCAGCGCCTCGTCGTGCTCCACCCGCACGGGCTCCCGCTCCCGCTCCCGCCCGCGGGGCGCGGGGCTCCCGCCGCTCACGGCCACCAGCACACGGTCCGCGCCCGGCCAGCGCTGCGGGTCCAGCGGGCGGACGGTCACCTGGCACGGCAGCCGCACCCGCAGCCGGCCCCGCGGGCTCAC
>JAWMRA010000041.1:11466277-11491399 GCA_035584735.1 Pseudotriccus pelzelni | reverse complement strand
TCATGGCCGCCCGCGGGGCAGGAGCCGGCGGGGCAGGAGCGCCCGGCACTGACGGCACGGGACGGGACGGGACGGGAGCGGTCGGCACTGACGGGACGGAGCCGCTCCCCGGGCACGGCCGTGACCCCCGCCCGCTCACGTGACGCGGCTGCACGCGGGGAGCGGCCCCGGCCCGGACGGTAAACAGGCGGTGGCCGCGCCGCGGGGGCCGCTGGGAGTTGTAGTTCTGCAGCGCGCGGGTGGGGGGAACCGCGGCCTCGCCCGCGGGCCTATCGGCGAACGGGGAGGGCGGGGCATCGCCAAGAGTCTGCTGCGATTGGGCGAGCGGGAAGGACGCTCGGGCCAATCAGAAGAGGAGGCGGGCGGGAGGCCGTGGCCCGGTTTCCACAGCGACAGGGGACGCCGCTCGGGCCGGAGGGACCCGGGGGGGCCCGGGGGGGCCCGGGGGGCCGGAGAGGGACCGGGATTGGGATCGGGGCCGGGAGAGGGAAAGCCGCCGCTCCGACGTTGAGGCGGGAAGCGAGCGAATCCAGCGGCCCCCCTCAGCCCTGTTTGAGGAGTTCCTGAGCGCGGCCCCCCGCTCGGGGCCCGGGGCGGTGCCGAGTGTCGTGCGTGAGGACACGAGGTATCCCGGGCCGTGAGGGCCTTGCCGCGGTGCCGCGGGCCGGAAGAGGCGCTGCCAAGCGTTGGTTTCCGGTGGGAGAACCGTGGTGGTTGGTTTTTAGCCCGCCCGGCTCCCTGCCTGGGCAGCCTGTGCGCCGCGGGAGGAGGAGGCAGGATAAAAGGGGTGGGACCGGGGGAGGCGGCAGGGCTCTGGGGGGGAGCCTGGCAGAGGGGCTGCCTGTGTTAAAATATCCTCGGTCAGACGGTGAAGAAGTAGTTTGGCAGCTGTGCTGGAAAACCAAGAGTTCTTTTTTTTCCAAGGTAGTACTGCAAAGCTCCAGAATTGCTCTCTGTCAGTAAGTTTTGGTTAACGTATTATTTATTGTGACTGAAAGCCAGGCAGATAAATATTTTCCTGAGCTCTGTACAGGTAGGCCATAAGACAATTGTCCATACAGGGTTTACAAACAAGTGGGGAACCATTTAATTCAGTTTAAAGGTTTTTTTTGCGTTCCTACCCCCCATTATGATTGTATAACAATTAAAAATAAATGAGGTGGGGCAAGTGGACAACAGATGATGTACAGCCAGGGGCTGCATTCGTGTCATAGATGTAGTTTACTGCCAATAACAGAAGTCAAATATGCACAGTAAGCTCAATTGTCTTAGCAGCATTGCAACACAAGAAATAATAAAGTCTGGGTGTGTTATTTAATTATTGCCTCCCTTTTGCACTCCATGCACTGTTTTTCTTCTTTTTTATAAATGATCGTGCAAACATGATACTTGCTTATCAAATACTTCAATCTCATTAGCCTTATTTCCATTTTTATCACTGTCTGGCATTGGTTATTTATGAGCCTGAAATGACATCTCAGTGTCCAAGAGAAAAGAAGATGGCCCTGGCTTTTTGGTCCATTGGTAATTATAACTGTGGAAAGTTTAAAAAGATCCATATTTGTCAATAAAGCCCTTAAAGTTAAGTTAAATTATTTCCTTGGATTACATTGTTCAGTCTCAGAAAAATCATTAGATGAAACACAAAAAGGGCCAGCCTGCCTTATGATAGTTTAGTATAGAAAAATAGAATTCTAGAAAGTCAAAAGTGCATCAAGAAATATCTTAGGACATGGTGGAGGATGGAAGTTATTTTTTTCAAGCCTTCAGAAACAGTTAATTTTGAGGGGAAAAGAATAGTACAGAATTCTCACTCTTTAGACTAAGTACCAAATTTGAATGTTAGGTAGTTTGTCAGAGAAACAGTTACAGACAAGGAATCTGATGCAATGTGCAGGGATTCCACTAGATGCCAGCTCAGCAAATGACTTTGTAGTCCAACTGCTCCAAGGGAATTCTATCTCTAGTTGGGTCAGGCTTAACCGCTGCCCCCTTTTCTCCCTGGGGCAGTGCTGCCGTTCCTTATCCCTGGCTCCTGCCTCCTCTTCAATGATAGTGCTGTTTTGCCACAGCCCCCTCCTCCTACAAGGTCTTGGTGCTTGATGCTCCTCATGTGGGCAGAGGTTTATCAGTACCCACGGTAAACTGTGCTCTGCAGCATCTTTAATGCTGTCAGGTTTTGTGCAGCTGAGAACTCTGTTCAAGAAACCATTCCAAGACACTTCAGCTTCGGCTATGCTTGTATTTTACTGTTGGTGTTGGGCTTTCTCATTAAATACAGTCTAAGCATACTTACATGGTTAAAAATGTGAAGAAATCAGATAAAAAATATTTGCTGGGAAGAAGTTCTTTTTCCATGCATAAGAATCTTCATTTTTTAATGTTTTACTTATGTCATCTATATTTTTGCCATATTGATTCAGCTTAACTTTCATGCTCTTGTTTGGATCAGCTGGTATAGCATGGAGCACGCTCCAACAGTACAATGAAATTTATTTTCATCTTCAGTTTTCTGACTTGTCATTTGCAAGAAAACAAAGCTTTATCAAATTTACAAGTGAAGGTGTAATTAGAGCTTCACTTTCGAGATACCTGTGTGATTCCATGATTCCTTAGCAAGTTACAATGCTTATTTACCATTTTGCCAGATATTAGTGCTGTTGTAAGTCAAAGAATATTCAATATTTAATGCAAAATATAAAAAAGCCCCAGAAGTTATAAAGTGATATAAAATAGGTTTTGAGCCAAAGCATGATTAGAGGTGCTTTTAGGTGAGAGATCTCAAGGGAGGAGGAGTTAAATAGAAAAGATCTACAAGGGAGGCTGTAGAAGGAATACATTTTTCTAATTTTGTATTTGGAATTAATCACAGGATAATCACAGACTGCTGCAGGTACCCACAGGGTGTAAACTTCGTCTGCTTGGTCAGGATTAAGTTTACCTATTTGCTATAATTGTATTGAAGAAATAATGTGACTTCACTTCCTAGGAAGATATGGCCACCTTTATTGGTATTTTGTATTTAGTGGTGTTTTCCTGGACTGTTTCCTTGAACCTTGTTAGTTCTTAAGGCGTACCTAGAGTTCAGTGGGTAGAGAAAGTATATTTTGGGTTTTTTTCCCCTCTGTACTTTAGCATTGCAAAGCACAGAGTGGTTTGGATTTCACGTATTTTTTGTTCGTTACGCTCCCAGAAACTTTCTGTGGAAATAAAGTTCCTCATGGAAGCCATGCATAATGGGAAGTGGCAAACCCATTCAGATTCTCTTCATCTTAGCCATATCTAATTAGAACTCCAGCAGATAAAGTCTGTGTGTGGCTCAGGGTGATTCCATCCCACATAGCAGAGACTTGAAAACACAGGTAAACTGTGGAACTTTCACAAAAATTAAGCAGTTCAGGTACACAGTGTGCTCTCACTTCCCCCAAAATAGTTGTCTGTGAGGTTGTACAGTCTGATCAAACAATCCATTCTGATTTACATGTGTATTACAATGTCTTATTGTACATGATGTGACTTTATTTTTAATTATAATTTAATGTTGGCGTGGCTTTGTCATTTAAAGACACATCCCTTCATGTTGAAGCACAGGCTGTGCCCAGTTAAAACAGAAGTTCTGCTGCTTTAACTTTTGAAAAGAAGCATTAGAAAATCAAATTTTAGGGGATGAAAAGATCACTGTGTGATTGAATAAGTCTATGGTACTCCTATGTTATTAATATTATCTGTAGGTCTCATCTCTTCGCTTCTCCTTGAAGAGGATATGGTAGAACTGGAAAAATTTTGGAGAAGGATGATAAGGACATGGATGGCAGAGAAAGGCTTTCATGCCAGTGACAGCAGGTCAGTTGACTGGTTCAGCCTGAAAAGGGATTGCCAAATGAAGATACAACATTAGAAATAAACCTAATGGCACAGAAAAGTTGTGATTATTCAGTGGCTCATCCATTAAAAAAACTTGGAGCCATCAAGGAGCCATATTCAAAAGCAACAAGAAGCACTGGCTACTCATGTCATGCAGAGATAAAATCAAAATCTCCCTTCCACTGGATTTTGCCAAGAACTGAAAGTTTGCATAAGTTCAAGGACAAAGGAGATGGGTTCAGGGAAGCATCACCACACCATGACTGGTGGATACTTCTGTCCCTATCCAGGCATCCAGTGTTAGTTAGAATCTCTGTGGAGAGCTAGATGAGCTTCTGATCTGATATCACTGTTCTTATGTTCCAACTGCATCACATAATTTCTCTAACTAGGGTGAAATGCTACGTCAATTGTCTTTCAGGGTAACTTTTATTTTTCAAGAGTTATGTGCAAAAGGAGGTAGCGTGAACAGGTACATAAATATCCTGAGGTTTAGAGTGGATATTAGGAAAAATTTCTTCACTGAAATTGGAACAGAATTCCCAGGGAAGTAGTTGAGTCACCATCCCTGGAGGGATTCAAATCTATGTGTAGGTGTGTCACTTAAAGACATGGTTTAATGATGGACTTGGCAACGCAGGGTTAACAGTTGGACTCGATGATCTTAAGGATCGTTTCCAAACTAAATGATTCTATGATTCTAATTCTACAAATGCAAGGGATTAAAATGAAATTTAAAGGGGCTCATCAGTATATATTAATGTAATCAGTCACTTGAAATGTACTTCCCTCAACAGAGAGTTTTACGAATTTTGTGTCTTCTAAATTAGTCTGGTTGATGAATTCATACATGGACCTGCATCTCTGTATGCTCAGAATCAACTCTTACTACTTTTTGCATCTGTCACTCTGGAGTCAATGCAGCAAAGTGTCCCCTACGTGGATTTTGCACTGACTTGTGCATGGACATTGCTGTTTGCTTAAGGAAAGGTGCTGCAATTAGCTTGGGGAATCTGAGTTCAGACTTTTATTATTGCTGTCCTGAAGCTGTTTCACAAGACAATTCTCAGCCTGATTTGACCTAGGCTCCAAAACAGACTTGTAATTCCTGTTCTCTGCAATTCTGTGTCTTGGATCAAGGTTGGGATATTATTTGCAGTTCTGCAGTTTGAAAACATCCATATCTGTTGAACTATTCCATAAAGTTAGAAATCATGCCAACTTTCATTTCTATTTCCATTAGACAGTTTGTTTATCAGATACTGCAAATGTACACATTTTTCACTTTGCTTTGTGAACTTTATATGTCTGATTTTGTATAAGCTGAATTTTAAATTTGATTATGTAGCGGGTAATGGAAGAATACTAAACTTATTTTAATGTCCCATAAGCAAACATATGTTTTGTTACAGTCTGTCATCTCTTACAACAGCGTGGAGACAAGGGCTTGTCTCACTACCTACGGCTGTCTAATGTTTCTCTCTGTCTCAGCTGTCTATAGTTGTGTCTTAATATAATATTATAGACTTTTCAGATTCAGAAGATTTTTTTTTTTTTGTTCTCTCCCTGCTCAGCAAACTGGAATCTTTGTGAGGACCCTTTTGTACTCCTGTGCTTTGAGAGGAAGTGTATTATTGACTGGTGTCAACTGTGTGTTTCACATACAAATATTGGCAAAAGTGCCTACATCCACAAAACTCTCAGATTTTGGCATTGTTCTGCTTAGAGTTTCTGCCACAGTGCTTTTCCTTCTGTCTAAATTCTTCCAGTGTGTTCAGAGGAATAAATAAAGCACCAGCAGCCATAAATATGAGATGCATATGCTAAAATATTGAACAGTTCTTTATAGATGAAAATTGCTCTCTGTTTATAAATGTGTATACATGTTTATGTACAGTAATTCAGAGTTTATTTCTTGGCCCCTATGGTGTTTACAGTTATTTCACAATGTTTTGACTCCTCCTGCAGGGGTCATGGAATTGCTTTTTTTCCATAAGCAAATACAGGCACTGAAATCTCTCTAAAAGTCAAAATGTCCCTGAAGGAATTCCAAACAGCACTGAAGAAAGGCATAAACTTCTCAGTTTAACTTTCACTACCTTTATAGTCAAGTGACTTTTCGAAAGGTGAATACAAACCACACAACATATTTGTATCCATTTTCCCACCACAATTATAAAAAGGAATTATGTTTTTCTTCACTGTCAGCTTTCTGGCTGTGAAATGCAAAATTGCTCCAGCTGTTTGATTGGAGTAATATGGTATATACTACTGAAATAGTCTCTAAATTTTTCTTCATTTTATTAGAGTTTTAATTTTGATTTACAATAAAAATATCTCTTTTAAAAAGGAGAAAGGTCTCCCATGTGTTATGTGAAAGGCTGAATGATGTCAAGACTGAATAACTTGGAGTGAGTTCAGCATCTTTGGCAGCTGATATGAGTTTTATAATGATTTTGTTCTCTGCATAATAATTAGCCGAGAAAGACTGACTGGTGTCAGGTGAACATTTGCAGAAGTTGTCGGTCTTTCTCCCAAAAGTTTGAACTAAAATGCTGTGACACTGATTTGTCCCTTCCCGTCACCTACAGACAACTTCAATGAACTCAGGAAGGAATTCTTGAATTCCTTCATCTACACTCCATCTCTGTACTTTGCGCTGTGCTTTGCTCTGCAAATTCTCTGTGCCCCCCCATCTCACTGTGTCTTGGCAACATTTCTGAGTGCCTCAGAAGTCTGTCTTCCCCTCTCTTCCCTCTGCAAGATGCTTGTAGCCTCTCTTTGGTCATCCCATATCTCTCATATCTTGCTCCTGAAATGTTTTGTCTTCTTTCATGCTGCTCCATGCAAAAGGTTGGTATTTTAAAACTCTCTGGATGTACAAAACTCTTAAGATACTGTTATGCCAGCGATGGGTTTCTCAGCTGTTAATTGGCATTTGATATAGTGATGAGTACCAACCTGATAGACATTGCTGCCTTATCACAGCACCAGGAGCATTGTATCCCCTTGTATTCCACCTTCCCTTTCCCTCTTCCATCTCAGCATTTTCACACACCCCAGAGTTCGGATGATAAATGCCTGGGAACATAATTCTCAAGTGCTGGACTTGAGTGTTTACGTTTTGTGTAAACACAAAGTGAAGTTACATGCAGCTGTAGTAACTTTATGGCATTAGGTCTCATCTTGCTCAGAAGCAATTAGCAAATGTCCTTGATCTAACTGTTCCTAGTGCAAGTCTCTTAGAAATTTCTGTTCCTAAATCAGAACTATGAACATGGGATTTTCTCAAATATAAATGTAGGGAAATTAACTTTTCCAATAACCCTACTTGTTCCAACTTTCTTTTTTCTCTCTCTGTGTATTTATTAAAAGACAGTGTTATCTAATTTGAAAAAGAGCTTTTTTCAGGATAAAGCTTATACCAAGCTATGGGTTTGAAATTTGGCTTTTAGCTTCTTTTAAAACTCCTTCTTTTTGGGTAAGAAAAAAAAGGGTATTCCCACACTTACTAAGGATCAAAATACAGCTTAAATCCTCTGAGTTTTATTGTTACTCTTGAATTAGTTCACTTGGATATTTTTCGGGGTCATATTATTTTAACAGAGGTTACATATTGAAAATGTAACCTGGTACATAACTGAAATGTTAGTACTGCATAGGAGCTCTGACACTGGGAGGTCTCAGAATAATCATTTTTTCCAGTATTTTTCTGTCTTCTATTCAGATTTTATATCCTGTTTTCCCATCTTGTATGGCTTCAGAGTTTATTTGATAAGTTTGGGTTTTGTATTTGTTTAAGTATGGCCATGAAATCACTTACAGACATGACTAACTTCAATGATACTTCTCACACAAGGTAGAGCAGTTCTTGTCCTGAAGATCTCCGCGTTTTTTGAAGTGGTTCCTTTTCAGTGTAATTACTCCCTACCAGGTCAAGGGACACTGAAGGTTGGGCTTATGTTTATGTGATGGTAACATAGCCAGCTATTAGCGGATTTTAAAAATACTCGAAAGAATGACAGGTAGTCCAGCCTCTTACAAGTCTTTTATGAAGTTGTAACTGGAGGCTTACCCATGTTGCTCACATTGTGACTTGTGTTGTTTAAATGTGAGTCTCACACGTTGATGTGTTTTTCACTACACATTTATCTTGTCGTGTATATCCCTGGATCTAATTATCTGTATTTTGGTATTTTTGTTACTTCCTAGGACTTCAAGCAATGAGTCACGCTGGTGAAGAAAGTTCTAGTGACGCAGAATTTGCAACTGAGAACGAACAATTGACTCCAACAATTTATAGCCAAGACTTGGGATCCCCTGACGTAACAGCAAGTCCTGCATTTCAGTGTTTAGATGAGGTACCATGTGCCCCAGCTTTTCCTGTCTGTAACAGTGCATATTGTGTCCAAATTCATTAATCTGAAGTGTATATTTCGTTGTTAACTATTGAAGGTTATTACCATAGACGATCTACAGCTTCCCCACATCTTCTCTGATTTTTTTTGAAGTGGTAAAAAAAATTTGTGAAGCATTTAACATGCATAAGGCATATTCTTGTCAGGGATGCTGTGCTTGATATATAACCATGTTATTTTTTCCAGTGGTCATGGCCTTAAAGAAAATGAGAATACAGAGGTCTTGGTTTGGGTCTTGTAGTACTCTAGCTATAGAGGTAATTGCATCATGATTTGTAGAAAGGCATCACAGGTGCTGGAAAAATCCCAGGTAAGTGCCTCCTGAGGCAATAGAAACTGATAGAGGAAATAGGGAATAGAGGAAACCTTTTGGAACTCAGCTTCTTTTGTAGTATTTTCTGTGTTAAGGAAATCTTCAGAATACTAGAATTATTTTAGAAATTAGGATATCAAATACATACAAAATGAAATCCATAGAAGTGTGATGCCAGAGAAGTCATTAAGAGATATCTAATCCAAAGTTTACATCGAAGTAGATTCTCTGCAGATAGGTGTTTAATTTTTTCTTTGAAACTTGAATTGATGGAGATAGCTCTTTTTGTATACTTTTTCAGCATTTCACCACTGAGTTTAAAAAAATAAAGATTTTTCCCTAAATCCCAGTTTAAATTTCCTTTGGAAGGAATAATGCAGCTTTCTTCTTGCCTTCCCCACGGTGACAATGGAGAGCAGTCAATATCTGCCTTCTTTATAACAAAAAAGTACATCTCTCTTGTATCCTTAGCCGGATTTATTCTCAAAGTTCTTACTTCAAGTTGCTTTACCTTGGGCTCTTCCCAATTTGGATCTGGCAGATCAATTTGCTAGCCCAGCTCTGTCTCACTGCCTGGGACCCAAGGTCAGTAGAAAGGAAGGGCTGAGAACTTGTAGTGAAGGGGAAAGTAGGATTGGCCTTTCCTATCCTGCCATCAGATCATACTGAACATAGCTTGAGGCTGCACAGTCTGTCTCTCTCTAATCCCTTGTGCATTCGAGAGGCATAGAGGTCTCTGCTTTCAGTCCAGTGCCAGTAAATGGTGAGCCCACAGCTTCCAGCAATTTGGCTTCCAGTACCGTTGCAGCACAACTCCCCTTTCTTCTCAGTCCAAGGCAATTGCAAAAGTCCAGGACAGCTCAGCTCTCAAGAGAGTTGACCTCTCACGTTACCGAAATCCTCGTGTCTGCTGAAAGTGTGGAAACTGCACTTTGGAGAGCACTTAATTCTCCAGCTACTCCCATCATTTTTCTATAGATTTTCAGTTGTGGTTGAGTTTTTGTGACTTTGAAAAGAAGCATATGCCTAATAGAAGATATCTTTACCCACCCTCCACCCTACCCCTGGTCCCTTCTAAAGTGTATTCTACCTTTCTGCTTTGTTTTCTTCATTTTCAGTCATGGTGAAAACTTATATTTCTAGAGTTATTCTATAAAATTATTAGATTGTTTGGCCCATTTTTTTCTCCAAAAAAATCTTTCCAAAGAGGTTATTCTGTGTATCAAATTTAAGGGTAATTTGTTTAGCTCTGATAACATTGCAGGCCATTAATGGGAAATAGGGAGTAACCTTAGTATTAGATGTTTGAACTCAGGAAAAAAACATGCTGTGGAAAACTAAAGTAAGCAATTTGCATAATATTTCATAAATAAGGTCTTTCGGTAATTTTGTTAATTTTTAAAAGGGAAGTATGACTCATTTATTCGTATTACCATAATTTTTAACAGTTTGTACTTGTGCTTTACGCGTGAGTTTGGCTTTTCATTACTTATTCACATTTCTTCTCTTCCACTGATGAGTTTGTTTTCCTTTGTTGAACTTTATACATAATTTAGGGATAAATATATTACTTTGGTTACCATAGAGGTTGTTGCGTTGACTCTGGCTTCCACTTCTTGGAAGAGCTTTCAGAATTTTTCCACAGAAGAAGATTTGTATCATATTGTCTCAGTTTTACTGACTAGTCATTTATGCCTGCATAGCAGAATATACTTATCAGAAGGGACACCCTTTGTCATTAGAAGATTTATTTGAGAACACATAAATCCCCTCTTCCAGTTAAGCCAGTCTTGTTTTTATTATGTAAACAGCAGACATGCAAACATATAAAGAGCAAGAAGTCAAACATGCACACTCTCTCTCCTTCATTTTTAATAACACATAGTAGCATTTTTTTACTCCTGTGGGTTAAATAACAATATTAAAAACAACAGAGGTTTGAACAAAAGCCACTCAGTTCATTATGACTTGCTTTTTTTCACCAAATGTTGCTTCTTTTCACCAAGTGCTTTTCTTTATCACCAAGTTGACATCAACCTATTCTGTCGGTTAGAGGACTGCCATACATTTACAAAATGGACTTTCCAGTCCTTTGAGCCTCTGTTGTTATGTCCTTGAAATAAAGACATTTGCTTTAACACTCGATTAATTGAATTTTTAGGCTTGTGAATCTTTCCTTGTATCCTGTTTTCTTGCAGTGTTAGAATTAAATCAATCTGCATCATGTTAAGAACTTTCATGGAACACTACATAGTCTACTACCTGTGTGATGAAAGTTATGCATTACTTGGATAAATGCTACATTAGGATGCAATAAATTATGCTCTTTTCATTTTTATTTTAATGCATTATAGACCTCTTAAAAGGCAGAAAAAAAAAGGTGTTGGTTTTTTTCATGTGCATTATCTAAATTTCAAGAGCCATTAATTTTATTAAATGAATATTTTACTAGCAGTTAGCTGTAGCAAAACAGTCTAAATTTATTCTCATCCTTTGCCTGCAAATTTATGATTTTTTTTCAAGAGATGGTAATATAATGCATTTAACATCTTCCTTTATCCTTCTATCATCCTCTTTACAATACTGCTGTTACTGCTAAAGCAGCAGACAAGCTGAAATTGTCACTTGAGTAGAAGCAACAGAACATGACACAAAATTTGATTAAATGCTCAAAATTACAAGGTCAGGCAGAATGAAAATAAAAAGACCAATCAACAAATTACATCCTGCCCATTCTCCTAATTTTTGTCCCTGTAATTTTTGCCCTTTTCGGTACTGCATAGTAACATTTTTTCGCTCTGGACGCTCAAGTTAAGCTTCCCTTTCCTCCACCTGATCCAGTTTTAAAGGGAATATGGATAAATAAAACATCCATTGTCATAATGATGCTGTTGACGTTTAGTTTGTAGTCTGTTGCAATCTTCAAATCCTGTTCTGTTGCTTAATTTTTGTTTTATTACCCAAATCACAATTCCAGGCACAAAAAAAAGACCCTTACTGTACACATCTTGCCAATTTGACAATGAATCATAGACAGCTATGCTCAAGGAACAGTTTTCCATCCACTTTGGTTTTGCAAAATTTCTAATATTTAATAAACCTTATGAATTGATGGCAAAATCTACTTGTTCATCTTTTTGATTCAAAAGACATGGAAAAACTAGTACTCTGCAGGTTCTTTCAGTTAGAAGGAGAAATGGAGCCTAGTATACCTTAATTCTGTTTAGTTAATTCTGTTTATTTATAAGTTAGGTACAAGCTCTTTTTTTCTGGGAAACCAAACCAAACCAACCAATCAACAAACAAAATGGAAGAAATCAAATGATGGGTATCTTCTCCCAGTTTGAGGTCTTTTTACCCAAGGTGATGTTCCATGCTTTTTCTTTCTCTTCCTTTTGTTGGTATGTTCTTGGGCTAGAAAGAGAGTTCAGTCAAATGTATACCTCCATTTTTAAAACCATACCAGAAAAGTGAGTCTGCAGCATTTATCTTGCATGTCTTTGCAGTGGCTGCTCTGAAGCAGCTATTAATTCTGTAAAATAGCATACTTGTGAATGGAAAGTGCTTTCCTATTTACCAGATTCAGTGAGTGGGTACTTGTTTGAAGAACCACAATTGTCCCTTTCTGCTACTGAACATCATCCCTTTATGTGCTAAATCTAAACCTGCAGAAGAATAAACTCCTTTTGGAGATTTTCCTGATTGCTCTGTTGCAAACTCTTGTACTCTGTATCCTATAAAGATAAAATGGCAAGTGCCCCCTGTCTGATACCAGCACCAAATATTTAATTTGTGCTGCTTTTTTGATGGAAATTGTCACTGTCATGCTACATTTCTTTTTGCTGGTGTCCAATTGCCATCATCCATCAGGGAGCAGAAAGAACCTTTCATGAATATTTTTCATTTCTATTTTGAAACTTGGAGTGTTTCTGAGATTAATGAACTTACTACCCCAACTGCCAAAAGTGCTAATAAAGATGTTAACCAAAATCCTGATTCTACTAGAAACATAGAGCAAAATCCCCATGTCTACCAAAAAATCAACAGTATCATGACAAAGACCTGTTTTGTTGCTGCTTATCTGGTGCTGACTCATGTTGATCCTCTAGCTGGAAGAGCTTTAAAGTTGTAGAATGATCCATATATTCAGTATTTGGATGTGGTTTAAGGGGAGAAAGATACCTCTCATTTTTCTCTTTTTTCTCATCTGTGCTGCAGGAAAAAAGACAAAGTTGCATAAAGGTTGGCTACAGCTTTCAAATATAAATACTAAGAATCAATATTTCATATATTTCTGTAGTGGCATAATGACATCTAACAGCCCCACTTAAGAAAATACCATCTTTTCCTTTTTTTTTTTTTTTGTGCTAACAAACTGGGTTTTAATTCTCTCCTAACTTAGACTAAATGGTAGGTGTAAACAACTGTTCTTTTAAAAAAATTCATTGCATCTTTAATCCTAGAAAAGCTACCTTGGGTGATTGGGATATTTTATTTTTTTTTAACATGAGCACCAATTTAATTTCTATTCTCCTACACACTGTAGTAATGTGCATTACAGTACTGGAATGTTCTTTCTGCTATTGTAAAGTATGGTCATCAGTATATTTTTGCATAGTAACCATAGCCGTGGATAATTTGTTTCAGTACTCTCCAAACATGTATGTGCTCTATCAAAGATCTAAAAATCTTAACACAGCTGTTGAACGCAAACATTTTCAAACTTAAGCTCATCCTGGCACACTCCACATTAAATTCTTCAAAGGCTCCTGGCACACAAAAAAACCTATAAATATGTTGGCACAGACAGCTAAAACAGATGTTGTCTCTGCCTCCACCCACAGGAATCTGACTGCTAATTAAATAAACCTTTTTTAGCTTTGTTGATATGGTCACTTGGGAAGTCAGTTAGAGATCACAATGTGTCTGTAAGCCGAAGTGTGGTTTTTTGCAACAGCTTCCAGCAAGTAAGCAATGGTTTACATAGTGGATGTTAAAGTGATTGGTGGTTGTGATAGGACAGTAGATTGTTCTAAACGAAGCTGTAGAGCAGTGAGGTGAGTTACAGGTGCCTTCAAACAGCAGGAATGAGAACGGAGCCAGTGTAATGCGCTCTTTCTACTGAGAGGTTCTTTTCATCACTAGCAACTGAATTGTGGGCAAGCAAGGCCAGGAGGCTGCTGGATGTGTTCAAACTATCACAAAGCTGGTGGTGTTTCTCTTCATTTCTGAAAAACCTGTTCGAAAGCATCTTCGATGTCTCATTTCTTCTATGCTGTTATAAAGTTAAGTGCAGATTTCACGCCACACAGAGGAACCACGGGTCCCTAAAGCTGTGAGAGTAGGAGAAGGAATAACCTTTAACAGTAACATCTTCTTGCATTTTAGTCTTCTCTCAATCTTTTCTGATACTTTTGAGACTTGACAGGACAAGCATATTGCTATGTTGTTTTCCAAAGCTATCTCCCTCTTCATGCTTTCTCACACAAAATACGTATTTGAGACAGGGCAATCTTGTACTAAAATTGAGTCTAGGCTTTGTATGTCAGCATAACCATGTGATGGGGAAGCCAGAGCAATGTTAACCAACCATACATTCAGTAGAAATGCCCAGGGGTGGAGAATCATCTGTTACACAGATGAGGTCACTTGAAATGTTAAAAAGGGATTTTTCTGATTTACTTACTCAAAAACACCTGTGTCCAAATAGTCCTAAATGAACAGAGTCTAAAGTTCTGCATGGGGAAGAATCCTTATATTTGGGTTTAGCATATGGAGGTTGAACTGCAGAGTGAAGCAGAGGGGGTTTTGTACTCTGCCTGAAGAAAGGCATGAGAAGTTCTGTTTCTCAAAGTGAATCCTACTTCTTGATAAAAATCATTAACTCTATGTAATTTCTTAACTGTAAGTGTGTAAAGCCTGCAATTATTTTCTACTGTGTAATTCTAAATGATGGCATACTATTCCTGTAA
Source organism: Pseudotriccus pelzelni (assembly GCA_035584735.1). Classification (NCBI taxonomy): domain Eukaryota; kingdom Metazoa; phylum Chordata; class Aves; order Passeriformes; family Tyrannidae; genus Pseudotriccus; species Pseudotriccus pelzelni. The sequence goes on along the minus strand of JAWMRA010000041.1, from coordinate 11,476,832 downwards.
AAATGTAATCTTAATTAAGCTTAGAGTTTATCTTGATTTTTTGAATATACTTAAGTATTTGGGGATATTTTTTCCAGTAACTATTTTCTAAATAGGTTCTTCTTTTACTAAGACCAGAAAAATCTGATGAACAAGACTTGAAAAATAATGTTGATTCATACCCTGTTCTCATGACTTGTGTGAGGCTTGGATTTGACACATCATCTTAAAACACTGTTTTCTGTTTCTGGTTACCATTGAGGGTGACAGCCAAATTACCTTCTGGCAGAAGAATTGTAACTCCATAGAATTTTAATTAAAGCTGTGAATGAAAGAGATCAGTTTAGTAAGTGAAATGTTGGTGTTTAATAGGGCCTGTAGATGGTATTGCTCAGCCATTTTTCTTTGAAACTTATGTGAATGTCTTCAGGCCCATATGTGCCATTTTCTCTTATTTCCTGAACAAAAAAGAACATAGAACAATTTTTTAAAAAAAATATTTTTAAGTCCTCTTTCTCTGTAGGCCAGCATTTAATTATTTTCTCGTCTTTTTTTCTCTACAAAAACTCAAAGTCAATCCTTCCTGTTTTGATTTTTCTATGACATGTAAGTCATAGAAGCTAAGTAAATTTGGCATTTGTTTCTTTTGTTTGGTTTGGTTTAATTTATAAACAGGGGTGTAGGTATGGATTGAGAACCATCTTAATTTGTTTTCCAAGTAATCAATAAAAGCAAGTTTGTTTTCCATCAATTTATCAAGCTACCTGTTCTCAGCTCTGAGTTTTACTGCAGTCTTTCCCAATAAATGCCATCAGGGAAACAGGTATTTGCATTAAAAAGGGAATGAAAAAAATCACTGCTTTCAAATCTTCATTTCTTCTGTTTTTTTTCTGTTTTTTTTTTCTTTGATTTTGTTTAAGCAATGCAGAGAAAGCCAAGACATTACAGTCTGCTTGGCTGGTCACATTGAACAGATGGGTTTGTGCCTTTATTTTTTGGAAACAACCTGTAGGAATTTTGCTAGCAAACCCACTGTTATTAATCTTCTCTAAAATTCACAATTTAAGTATTAGCAAGATTAAAACCACGAGTGTTTTTGTATGATAATCAATGTTACCTGTTTTCTATAAAGTGAAATACATGGTTTGAATTATTAAGTCTTAGTCAGAGACCAAGTGCTTTTTGCTTGTATAAAAAATTGTGTACTTTAATTTGGGGTAATATTTGTATTCACATGCTTTGATGTAACTTGCATGTGATCTGAAAGGTCAAAACAGATTAGTTTGCTTCTTCTCTTTCATGTTAAAGATAGAAGTTGTGTAAACCCTTGATTGAGCAGTTACTTTTCTTGCTTCCAAAATATGAGTAGTTTCCAAAAAATGTCTGAGATGTCAGCCTTTGGTATTATCTGGCAGCTGAAGTGTCATAAAACAGATCTCTGAGGAGCTATCCTTATTAGCAATTACTCTCCTGGCACGTCACATGGGCATCTGTGTTGGTTATGTGTGTTTTCTTCTTGCTTCAATTTTTACAGAAAATGAATAAAACTATTTCTGACAAGTTTTTTGTATAGTCCCCCTGTACATCTGTGACAGTAGTACAGCTTTAACAGTGTGACATAATTTTATTACACCGAGGAAGAACAAAAATAATGTTTTCAACAAGCAGATGGAGTTACACTTTGTAAAACCAATACACATCAACAGAGGTTCATCTACAACAGTTCCAGGCAGGTAATATTCAAATCTGTGCAACAGCATTACACTTCCTTTGTCCTTTCTTTTTTTAAAGACATCAGACAAGGCTTTTGCAGGTGGTGTTAGTCACATTTGCATATTCTGTTAAAAATTCTGGGTTTTATGAAGTTTCCTTCAAACTAGATTAAAAAAGTATAGTTTCTAAGAACTTAGCAGGAAAAAGACATTTTCAAGTAGAAGCTTGTAGATACTGGAAATCATACTTAGCTAGTTATACCATATAATGAATAGGAGCAAATTGTGCATTTAATGCAAAATGATTAAATATAATCATATGCAATTAGATATTTGCTCTTTTTACCAGTTGCTTTTTTTTTATTTTGTTTAGACAATTATTTTTTATCCCAAAATAAATATTCTATAGATTCAACACATATTCTGAAGCAAAGATTATACATCTTGCAATTAAACTTTTTCATTCCTCTTTAAAATTGAAACATAATAAACCAAATTACACTTGAATTATCCTTCAAAGTATTTACTTCTTTAAAACATATATTAATATTTTACCATTTAGCAATTGCCAGTGTTCTTCATTTCCACAAATTGTAACTGTAATAGTTTTGTTATAATCTTAAAAAAAAACCAGTAAAGGTCATATTTGTAAAGTATTAGGTCAGATGTATAGTTATATTTCATGTATACTTAGATTCTTTTTTTTTTAATGTCTCTTTTAACCAAGAAGTCAATGACCACACTTTAGCTAGTAAAGAAATACAGTCTTAGTGTAGTTTTTTTGCACCTCAAGATTGGTTTAAGCAAGATGGTGGAATAGCCTCTTGCTAAGATAAACTGCATCTCCACTCCGAATGTTGGTCACTGTATTTATAGAGACGTGGCCTAGATACACGGAGTCAAATTTGTGCTCACTATCTACAGTGTGAGCTTTAATAACAGTATCTCTAGTTTGCAATTCCTGAAGCATTTATCAATTTGATTTTTTCATTTGTTACATTTTAGAAAAAAAGTCTTACACTGCATATTCTCTTTTTTGTTTAGAATTGCCAGTGGGTTTTTATGTTTCTGTGGCTATAAAAGGGGTACTTTAAAGATGGGGAGAAGTGTCTTTTCATGTATTACAAGATATTTCTAATATTTCTTGTAATTTTAGGGTCTAATAATTACCTAGATTAAGAAGTATTTGGATGAGAGCTTAAGTCTCTATAAGAGCATCTCGTAACATGTGGCTTACCTAAAAGATTCAGGAGAAAGCAAAATGGCACTGGAAACTTTGTATGTATTTAGAGGCATTAACGCAAAGACGTGGATCCTTCTTGATGTGTCTTTCTCCTACCTGCCTATATAAATGTGGAATGAGCTACACAATAGCTCCTTTCTCACACAAGCAGCAAGTAGGACCTTGAATGGAGGAACTAAAAAGAGCAAGAATGTTGTTGTTCATTACATGCTCACTGCGTGTGTAGATGAGGCACTTGAGGTCATGGTTTAGTGGTGGACTTGGCAGTTCTATATTAACAGTTGGACTTGATGATCTTAAAGGTCTTTTCCAAATTAAATGATTCTCTGATTCTGTAATTATTTCCACTGCTTTTATTCAATTCTTCCACCAACTTCTTTGAAAAGCTTTGATAAAAGGGGATGAGATTTGAGGAATTGTCTTCATTTTCTAAGTTTTCTCCAAGGCCTTTTTTCATATCTTTGGGCAAACTATCTGGCCCTCTGTTTTTCTAATCCTTTAAAAATAATAATTTGTAGCACTTTTCCTAATTTATATTGATATTGCCATGGTATACCTTTGAAGTTGTAAAGAATAGATCATAGAAAAAGGCTGTTCCAGAGAGACTAGTTTTTATTCTAAGTGTTGACACATTTATATGTTATTAATTACACCTATGAATTGTGTTTAGGTTAAAACGTAGGTATTCATTCAGGCACAATTTGTGGAAGACCATTTAAAAGTTCTAAAACATAGAATGTGATATATCACAGTCAGTAAAAGCACCAAAAGCAATGTTTAGAATATTTACATAATGATACCAAGACTTAACTGATGTTAAGTTTTAGCAATAACTATTCAGATACTTTCGTGCTGGTTTTAATACATTATATGGGTCAAACTGTCTCTAAGAAGTTATGTGGAAGTATGTTGCTTTGTCTAGAGCAATTTTATGCCAAACATAACTGAATACTTGAATTCTGAGTATAACACTGAGTAAGTACGTTGTTGAGTGCAATCCAACGCAAACTAGTGAAGAGAAATGTAACCGCACAAAAATCACTGCACAAAACTTTTGGGTCTGATCATGATTTTTGCTGATTTAAAGGCTTGCCTGTATCCAGTGGGAATATCATCAGAAATACCATGCCACGTACCCCAGAAGATGCCGTTGCGAACACCTTTGTATTTCTTGTGGTAGTACTTGCCATTGAGGTTGGCCGACAAGCACGCGTCAAACCACCAGCCAGAGCTGTAGTAGGCGCCACAGTTTCCTGAAGGATACCTGTCATTGTCCTTGTCTGGAGTTGTGAAGAACTTTTGGTCGTGGTTGTAATGTTTGCTGTAGTGAAGGGCATCTCCTGCCGTGCCGCTGTAGCCGTGGACGCTTAGGCGGTACTTGAGGTACTCGTTGGCCACGTAGAAGTGTTCGTATTTCGCGTACTCTCGGATTCCATTGAAGTCTTCCAGATCAATTCGCAGTTGCATCTCCTGGCTCTTTGTCAGGAGGTGAATTTTGTCATTGCCCAACCAAAACTCCCTGCTGAGGTTTCCAAAGCCGTTTTTGTAGTCATTCCATGTTCTGTTGAAGTTAGTGCTGCCGTCCTGACGCCGCTGCAGCACTGTCCAGCCACCTCCGTTTGTTTGCATGTCACAGTAAACTTCAAAGCTCTCATTTCTGGGGTCAGGGCTAATCCTGTAGATTCCGTTACTCCTTCTGCCAGCTGTGTAATGGTCAGCACAGTCTCTCTGCATTATTTGTATAACTGGTGGAAAAAGAGACCGTGTTAGGATGAACATAATTTCAGTTTTAAAAGAAGTACGATTTTTACGCAGACTGATGTGGCATATGGAACTTGTAATGGAGAGACCTTTACATTGGAAATAGTATTGCAGCAATTTCAATTCTAAGGAGATTTTTTCCATCAGGTTTGCTCTATAATAGATGCCACCTAGGATCATCAGATAGCTGTCCAAAAAAACCCATTTAAATGACTTTTGTAACAACTTGCCAAATATCAAGGGCATTTTGATAATTTGCTTTCCCTTTCCTCCTTTACTCTAGTGTTTATCCTTTTATTACTTCCTGTCCCTATTTCTAATGCTTTGAGGTTACAAGCTTGCTGCTTTTTATGTTTAAATGTATACAGTCACACCCTGTCTATAATTATCTGGCAGTGTGTCAGAGAAAGAACTATGTCCACATGGCAATTATGTTACCCTGGCTGTTGTTCAGTTATCATCTGATAGAGAACAGAACATCCTTAGGGGTGTTTTGTGTGTTAATGTTGACTGTACTTTAGGAAGCAGGAAGAAAGTAATAAAGTTGTCACATCTATTGGAGTAATCATGTGATTCCTAGAAAGATGAAGCTGGAAAAGTGATGGTGCTTTCCTGTGTATGTGGCATTGCTGGCTTTACAGAAAGGAAGAATGTCAGCATCTACTATTAACACAGTTTTTGCCCACCAGTGCATGGTATATTTTGTTCAGAACAAAAATACCCCCAGGTTTTTTCTTCAGACTGAAAGTTCATTTTTGATCCACAGTGTCATCCAGGAATGTGATTCTGTTCAACAGCATGATATTAGAATTCCATGTTCTTAAGTGATACAGAAAGCTCTCAGAAGTTCTGACTTAAGAATCAGAACCATGATGTTCATTCCTATTGCAGATTTGCATTTATGGGCATGTTCATTTGCAGGCTTGGATTGTAATTTTTTCTGGAATATTTAAACAATTAATCTACTTCTTGAAAGGGAGGAGTGTTCTCAGGCTGCAGCAGGGAATAAGACCCAGGACTTCTTGTTTGCCAGCAAACTGGAAATTTATGAAACCAGAAAGTATAGGAGTTAAAGGCTTAACAGCCAAATCGAAATCCACAATACTTTTTCATTTATTTAATTGAATTTTTTGTCAGATCTTTGGTGGACTGAGTTTCAGACCAGATACTGACAGAGAATATACTTTTCAGGTAAAGTTCTTGTATAATCCAATTCAACTCCTACTTAAATAAGGTTTTACTGTTTATTTCAGTGGATGCAGGAATAGATCCTACATAGGAAAAAGTTGTAGCTGTTCTCCTTGCTAGTTTTCATAATGAATATATTGCTGCTACAAGAGCTTTTAGCATGTTGCTGTAAAATATATGAAATATCTACATGATCATACCCTGTGAACACTACTCAACATTTCAGTAAGTGTAAGGAATATCTAAAATTAATTTAGTCTGTTATGAAGTACTGTACTTGAATGTGATTCATTGCCCATTATCAATATAACAAAAAAAATCACTTATTCTTTTTGTCAATGTTTTATATCTGAATTAAAGTAATTGATTTTAACACTGATTTTTATCTGATTGCTGATATAGTAAAAGCATTACCTTTATTATTACTTATTTTCTGAACCACCTGGAGATCCTTCTGTTTTCAATATGGGTAGACAGAAGAACAGTTTTATTTTAAACTTGAATGCTAAGCAACAGAGGCTTAAATAGTGTAACACAGCCTGATCTGTCTCTGTTTTGTCTCTTGAGAGCCCTATTTTCATATCTTTGATATCTAAGTGGTAGAATACAATCTGGCAATGTTCAGTGGCAATCTACTGAACATTTCCTGTTTTCAAAGATTTTTACATAGATATAAAAACTTTACGACTTTACAAAAACCCTCGATCTTGCCTCAGTAACAGCCAGGATCAGAGAGAAATTATTGATTCTATTTCATGATTTTAATTAGGACAATTAAAAAGTAAAAGAAAAAAGTGTTTATCAGTGATAACACCTCTTTCAGTTTTATATTCTTTATATATTAAATTAATGCAAAGGATTAAGTATTAAAATGATGGTATATATGTTACCCAGTCAAAAAATACTGTTAATAAGCTTTTTTAGCTGGGCCTTTCAGATGTTTGCTGATGATAAAAAAATTATTTTATTATCCATCTGTTAAAAACTAAACATTTTAATAGATTAATTTTACCCCTTCTAATTCAAGAGGGAAATATGTGTAGTTCACTGATATTTAGTGTCTTTAATGAAAGGTATTATGGTGTAAAATAATGTTGATTTTTCATATTTACTGTTTGAATTGCAAAAAATTGTCCTTAAAAAATTAATGTTTTAGATCCTTAATGAAATCCAGTTCTAGGAGGGACTGGACACCTGCAGCTCTCAGTAACCCTCTAGTGGCTGCTGAAATGTTTTACAGGAGTATAAATAAACACTAAAAAAGCAGACACTTGAGAAGTTAATAGCACAGCTATTTGGTTAAAATATATTTTAACTTGTTTACCTAGTATTAGTAAAAGGCACAGAAAGCTTACACAGGCAGTAAGAATTAACAGGTTACATACCAGGTCTTGCTTGCATTGCTGGACACTTAGAAGAACATTTGTTATCCAGGTTGTTCACAGCGAATGTTAAATTTGCAACCTTGCTGTCAACATAATGTTCTACATTGTTCATGTTTATGAGGCTCAACCTCTCTAAACGACCCTGCAGTGTCTGAATCTGACTCTTTGCATTTTTTAAGCTGGTTGCCATTCTGTTAACTTTGCTTTGCAGTTCCTTTACTCTGTTGTCTTGGATTTCACTGTTTGCTGCTGGAGTTTCTGCATTAGGTAGCAGGAATTCATTGCTACTGTCTCTTTCTTGGTTGTCATCTGCCTGCAGCTTGCAATCTTGGCAGCATTTCTTCAGCTTGTTTACTGCTTCTTTAAGGCTCTGTACTTCTTTGAGAGTCTTCTCAATCAGTCTGAATTCTTTGGGTAACTGGATGGTCATCGGAGGCAGATTTATCTGATAAGGACAATCCTCTCCTTCATCACATTTCCGATTAGTTTTGAGCTTTATAGGACAAGTCTCCGTAACTTTTGCTTCTTTAGCATTCTCTTCATCTCCTAAAACAACTGCAGAGGCGTTTGTGAAAGCAAGGAGAGCTGTCTTCAGCAAGACTGTGTAAATGAGGAGCTTCATCTTCACTGAGAATCGAGCAGTATGAGGAAGTATGCAAAAGTGGAACAACTTTATAAGGGCAGCTTGAAGCCTGTGAGTTATCAGACTGCCTACACTGTTCTCAGAAATGGGTGGGAGTGCTTGCATCACGGGTGATTAATAGCAGAGCAGAGTAGGTAGTGCTTGCAAGAGTAGCACATTTCAGTGAGTATTCCTGACTCAGAGCTAGTGTATGTAAGCAAAATGATGAAATGCATGTGTACTGGTCACTTATTGTAGTTTAATTTCATTCCTTGTTGTATATGGGTTTTCTTTTTTGGGAAAAATAATCATCTAGCTCTTTGTTATAACAGTCTCCTAACATTTGTTTCTTAACATTTGAGTGTCTAAGGCTTATTCTCTAACCCAGACTATAATTTTAGCACAGCAGGTGGAAAAAGTAAAAACCAGCTCCTTTCCCATTAGAGGTTTATCACAGCAATAGTTTCACTGACACTCAGTCCCCTTCTTCCTAAAACTTTTCTTATGACTTAATAGATGTATCCATGAAAATTATGTAAAACCAAAAAAATATTGAAACACACATATACTTTTGATTCTAAACATTTTTCAGGGCAGTCACAAACTCAGGAGCATGAGCAGCACTTTCGTCTTCCTATTTTGCCTAACCCACCTTAAAATAGTTGTCTGGAGTATTCATAATTTGTATGGCACATCACCGTTAAAAATTGCTATTATCTGATTTTAAGTACTTCTTACTGAATCTTTCTAAGTGAAGGGAAGTGAACTTAAGAGAGTTCCCCCTTTGATGCAAGCTGTTGGACTGCTTGTCCAGGAAACCCAAAGCAAATTCTGATGTTCTGAACAATGTCCTGAATTCTAAATCTAAAGTGAGGCAGAGAGCTAAGGAAGGAACTCTCATTAGTTTGGGGTATTGCTCTTCTTTTTATTGTGCCTCGTATCAGCTTTCAGAGTTAATCATGTACTTTACATGACTAGTCACACCAAACAAAATACTTCTTCTCCATGTGCCAGGTGCCATGTACTCCCTCATTTTTATTTTACAACCACCTTTGCTATTCTCACATGATGCCTATGCAGTTTTAATGATCTATGTCATTTCCCTTGTGCCTCAAAGCAAGGCATGGATATGTCTTTATGCATTCACAGCTCTGTCAAAGGCCAAATAATTTGCATGAGTAAAGGTATTTACACCAGTTCTTGTTTAATTAGTCAAATCTGAACCATTTAGTTCCTTAAACCCTATTTGAAATTACTCATAATGCAGATTAAACATTAAACAGACATTAGTCACACATATAATCTACAAGTTCATGATCTCTGTAATGTTACTGGCTTTTATACACACTACATGATTGTATTGATGTTACAGGAGGGAGGCTTGGTAAAAAAAACTACTCATCCCACCTGCTGCAACAATTCCTTCAGATCCCTGCATAGCACTTTCTTGGGAAATGGTTTGGAATTTTTCTTTCCTGTGTTCTGAATGAATATCCCAAAACCTGCCATGGTGCTTTTAGTTATGTAGCTAAACTGGGTCTCTCTCCTTGTCACATCATGATTGTTTCCCAGCAATGATGTGAAAGACCCACCCCACTCATGTTTAAGATACAGACATTACTTTGGTTTTGTTAAAAACATCTCAAAACGGAAATGTTTGTAACATGTACGATTTTAGTTTGTGAGCAACATTTTTTTAATTATTCATTTGATTAATAGGATGCTAATTTTTTATTGTATCGGTGTAAAATCAGGTGTTTACAGAGCCTTGTTCTCCGCTATGGCTGCTATTGTCAAATGGAGGGAAGCTATAGCAGCCTCTTTTGAGGGGCTTTAGAAACAGAGTAGAATTCCTAAATCCTTGTTATTTGGGAAGCTACACCTCCCCCACACTGTTGTTTGTTCAGTTTACAATGACCTCTCCTATCTGCTTTGTGACTTTGAACTGGACAAACTGTTCTGTATTTGTAAAATTAATAAGAATTAGCCTTGGTAGAACACATTGTATGAGTTGCCTTGAAATCTTTAAATGCATATAAAATATTGTTCTCATTTCTGACTGTTGTGCTGCATTGAAAGATAGAAAATACCATTAAACTTTTGTAACATCCAGAAGGGCAGAAATTTCTAGTAATGGTGAACGTTATAAAAAAGGAAGTTCAGATAGTAAGGTGAGGTGTCTGAGCTTTTCAAACATCTTTATCCCGATACATCCATTCCTTGGCCCCATACATACCTTCCTTCTGGGCTATTTGCTTCCTCCTCTGTATGAGACTTCAGTAATCTTGAGTTGCTCTGCTATGCTCCTGATTTCATTATTAGTCTGATGTTCTGCTGCTAGGTTGTCATCAATCTGTTTGGAGTCCAAAAGATCCATTTCTCCATCAGGTATCTGTATGCTTCTCCCATCTGGAGAATTCTTGTAATTGAGGGCTGGTCTTTCTTGCTGTTCTGTCAGGGAATGTCCATTCCCAACAGTTTGTCACATCTCTCTTCCTCCTTCAGGAACTCAAAGCAGTTTGCCACAGCCTTTTTCATGTTTCATGTCTGTGCTGGTTTAAAAGTTAACCGGCAGGGGGAATGAACTCAACTCAAAAGAGAGATTATAAGTCAGAATAACAATTTATTAAAATAATACAATAAGTATGATTATACAGACAGACAA
>JAWMRA010000041.1:11337429-11466177 GCA_035584735.1 Pseudotriccus pelzelni | reverse complement strand
GGAAGGCTATAGAATACACAGGTTTGGGTTACACCCATCCAGTGATGAATTGGTCCCAGCTGTTCTAACTAGGACACGTGTCTCTGCCTTGGGATAAAAGAAGCAAATCTTCAAATCTGATTTTTTCAGAAGTCTTTACCCTTAGAAAGGACACAGTTTGTTTATAAGCAAAGTTTCTTCCCAGATGGGGCCTCTCTAGATCCCTAGACTGCTCTACATAAAACTTAAAATTAAATCAGTTAAGCAGTCACAAAACCCAAAAGCCAATCTTTTTCACCTGTGAAAGGATCTAACTGAATAACAGCTGATGACTGCGAGGCTTTTCTACTAAGGCCTTTGATTTTTTGCTTAAAGGTAATTTTCTTGTAGTTTTTCATCTCTTTTAGCCTTCTTTTTAGGAATCTATTTTTCCCCCCATGGAGTGAAGAAATACCTTAATCTTACAGACGTGTCTTCCTAAACTGAAAGCTCGTGAGATTCTTAATTTCTACTGAAGATTTTAATTCTATTCCAGAACTACCCACTGATGGCAAGGCTAAAGTGATGTATTTTGTTTAATCAGACTTGTCTGAGGAGCATTTATTCAAAGTTTATCAAAACCAGCATGAACCCTTTCCCGTTTTTTTTTTAGAGTATGGGCTTTTTCTGGCAGATAATGGAATGCAGGTCAAATACAAAACAGCAAGGTTATGACTGGAGGCAGATATTCGTTTAACTAGTGACTATGGCAATTTAAAACACAACAGCTTGCCATCTCTTTGATTTCTGGCTTTGTGCTGGAAGTCAACACCTGCAGAAGAATTGCTGCAAAGCATCCAGGTTTGTCTGAGCATTTCAAATGATTGATATGAACAAACCTCAAGCACATCTGAATTCATTCATATAAACCATTTTGGTGGCAGAGTGGGATGGGTTAAAATTCAACTGCTGCTGTAATATTTTTGATTTTTTTTGTAAACTTCAGTGATTCTGTGATAACATTTTGGCTGAGAAAGAGGATGAAAAGTAATTAGATTAATTTTCACATTTTCCCACAATGTGGGATATATACCAAAATTCCATACTAGAAACAAGTTCTGATTGAGAATTCTGTCTGATGAATTGAATTAGGTTTTTTAAAATTCAGTACTCATTCTTCATGCAAGCAGTCCTTTTGTTGGCCACTGGATTGTGGGACTACCTGTGCGACTTGTCATGTGTCCATGAGAACACATCACAACACAAAAAGAAAGGCAGTCTGATCTTCATATCTGTTGAAATTGGTCATTGCTTTATTTATTAATTCTGGCAATAGGCAGAAAGACAGCACTGACATAGAGCATGTAAGTAGTAGGTTAGATATTTATATAAGCAATTGTAAATGTAATACATATTATAAAATTCATGTGGTCAAAGAATATCACTCCTTCTGTTAAGGTGGACCATATTCGTGAAGAAAGAGGTCCATGAAACTAAGTCATTATTAATTCTGTTTCCTTCCTGATGTCTGAAGATCTGCCTGCCCAAAATCTATGATTTACTGCTAAATATTTCCTTTATCTGTAGCCACAGAAGATGCTGTAGTTGGCTCAGTATATGGAGAGAATAAACCAGAATGCACTTCAAGAGTGATGACATACCTAATACAAAAACCTCTCCCTGATATGTCTTTTCAAGAAAATTCCTTTTAGATCCCTGCTAACCTGCTCCAATAAGACCAACAAGTGTAAGACTGGATCTTACTTTTGAGATCCATAGCCAAAGAGGTGACAGCAGGAAAGCTCTTTTTCTGAGCCATATGAGACACAATTGGCCACCAGATGCAGTATTTTTATAATGATTTCTATATTTTTTCATGTAGGGATTGCTCTTTCCTATGAACTGGGGGAGAAAACTACTGGTATGAACTTTGTCTTGGGAAAGAATTTGTGATACCATCTTTCCTAGTCGTTATTGGTTATTTGTTATTTTAGAAGGCTTTTTAGCGGTTTATTTTTCATTAAAGGAAGCCTGGCTCATCCATCCGTAAATAAGAAAGTAAACTTGTAGACATTCTATGTAAGGCAATACAGTGCTATATCTACCATAAGTAGGTATATTTATGATTTTCATGCATGTTTTTACCCCCATGCTCAGTTTGTCCTCTTTATGTAGCATCATCTGCAAATAGCTTTTCTCATGTGAGATACTTTGTAGTGGACTATGAGCCTTTCAATGGTATATTGATATAAAACACTCCATGGCAGAATCAAGTGAGTAGATATTAATAATTTCTCATGCTCATTTGTTTGGTTTCTGACTTTTCTGAGTTCCTGGCTTGTTATATGTAGAATCAATGCAGGCAAGTCACTTTTCTTTAGATACCGAAGTTCACGGACCCATAAGCCCTATGTCCTGACTTTGTGAAATAAAGATATGCTATATTTAAAAAGTGCACTCAATCTTCTTACTCATTACATTTATGGTTTTCTTGAAATAGGATAAAGGGCAAAATCATTTGTGAAGCATTTATTAAAATAAAAAAAATCACTTTATCAAATTATTTTAGTTATTTTAACTTCCAAATAGGAATGGCTTAGAAAGGTAATTTTGTTTTCCCGTGAAAATAGCGTACATATAAATGTCATCTTATACAAATGTACCTGTTACTTTGTTATAATTTTGCTTGTCCCAAACATCAGGAGATAAAGGCCTGACTGTATTTGTGCAATCAATAGCCTCACAGCTGCAAGTATTGTTGTTTATTACATAAATAAATATTGAGAAAACTCTGTAACAAATCTTTTTCTACTTGAAAAGCTAATAAATAGGCTTCTTCTGTGGACTTCCCATATTTATCCTAAGAAGTCCGCTTCTTGTAACAGATGTGTGTAGTTACAGATGAGAGGGATTCCACCTTATTTTTAACTCTAACTACAGCATTTTTAAACCTTACTGCATTTTTCTTTACTTTCTACCATCATAACCTTTCTCTAGAATAATGACTTAAGCAAGTCATGTAATCCCTAAATATCTGCAGCATAACTATGCCTGTGTGTACTTTCAGTGTTTCCCAATCTACAAATGGAATGCAGAATTGCATTCTGATAACTACAATTTATTGTGTAACTAAATATTTACAGTCTTAAATTAGTGATTTTTATCTTCTTGTTTTAAAATATTTAGAAATATGTGCTGAAGCCTGTTTAATAGAGAAATTATAGATACTTTTGGAAGTGTTAGTCTTCCATAACTCTGTATTAATATTTGATGACTACTGAAAAATGCACAATGACTGAATAAGAAGTGTAAAGATGATATTCTCTGGGCACATATAAATTGTGATGCAACACTTTACATTAAAATCAGAGTTTAGGTCATATAAACATCTGGTGTTTGGACTGAGCTCAGTAGTCATCCTTGGCTCTCACTATAGTCAAAGGCAACTAAGATCCTCACTGAGAATGTTAGCTCTTATAAATGCTGGAAAGCAGTCTGAAATGATTTAACAAGTTAAATTTTATTATTAAAAATAATTAGAATCTTAAATATGCTGACTTAATTATTAATTTTCTTTCTGGCATTTATTTTTGCCTTCCTTATGCTTTCTAAAGTCTAAAGGCAACATATTTCAGTCTTTAACTGCCTGGTTTGGGAACAATATACAAGTGAGACAAAGTAAGGTAGTCAGTGTTTAGACTCAGTATACTTCAGGAAAAGTCATTATCCTCTTTTGGGTAAAAGTTAGAGAGCTGTTGGTACATCAGCTGAATACAGAGACTATCTTATAACTGGTGCAATAGATATCCAGCTACAGCATCCTTATTCAGTCACTGCTTTTTCAAAATTTGACAGGACAGGACCCGGGGTGACCTGGTCTAACTTTGAAGGTACCCCTGCTTTGAGCAGGAATTTGGACTAAATGACATCCAAAAGTTTTTTCCTGCCTTAATTTTCCTGACTGAATTCCTCTCATGTATTACATGGAATTTATTTTTTACTTTATGTTGTAATAAGGACTAAGTAAACATAGCATTCTGGAAAATGAAGTGCATGCTTTTAAGCCCTGTAGGAAAGCGGTGAAGATGGTAAAAACTGTCCTGTGTATTGTTTAGGGAATCAGAAGAAGTTATTACAGAAGTCCTTCTGACTGTTAAATTCTCTGGCATCAGGACTGGGAGTTTTTAGAGCAGTTTTCTTGTGTTTTTTTTTTAAGACTCCAGAAAGGTTACAAACACAAACTGTATAGACTTTTAGTTGGTTTTCCTTCATGTTTGACTGCTCCATCTTGAAGTAGCCAGGACATGATCTTCAGGAGCAGTGAGAAGTCATAGTTACGAACTTCATCTGAGCCACTGGCTGAACTTGAGGAGGAATCTTTTGTTCCCCTAGTGCGTTACTATGGCTCCACGATTTTGCCTAGAGAATTTGGATGTATCAGGCCCAGGCAAGCCAAACACCAGCAGATATCCCCAGCTGTGTGATTCTGGGGACTGGCAGCCAGCAACAGGGGTAGAAATGCATGAGCCATAGCGTGGGTTCAGCCTGCTTGTACCTGTTGCACCTCTACAAGGTAGAAACAATGGCTGAGAAGATGGTGTTGCCCTCTCCCTGGAATAAGGAACTCCCAAGCTGTGTGGTAAGTGTCAAACAGTCTGGACTAAATGAGGATTTTGACAGAGGATGCAGAGCTCTCTGTTCAAAGAGGAGCACTTATACTTTCTCTTCCCTGAATGCTTAAACTTTTAAATATTATACGAAAGAGGTAAGAAAAGCTCTTCAAACAAACAGCACAGAAAGAAAATTCCAAATCTGACATAGCAGGTTGGCCAGAAGAGCCATATGCCAAGTGGCTAATACTGTACTGGAATCCTGAATGTATACAAGCTATAAAATATATTAATCCCTTGATATTTTTCTCTTGTCTCCTATTATGAGGCAAAAGAGTTGTTTGATGAGACTTTTCAAATGTTGGAAATAAGCAAGTTAATATAAAATGCTGGATATTCTATGTATTAAAATAACATCAAGTGTAGTCCTAATGTCTTGTAATAGTTACCACATCTGCAGCTTAGAAGAAGCGGAAAGTGTTACTGTTCCATTTGAGCTTAGAATACATTTGAGTTGTTTTGCAGTATCTGCAAACATAATTAGAAACACGTGTTAGCTACATCATTTCTCCAAAATGCAGAGATCCTAGGCACTGTTGAAATTAAGTCTTTTCTAGGAAGCCTCAAGTATTTCACTTTCATAATGATTATGAGTAATAGATGTAAATCGGTAATTTCTTCGTGGTGACTATGTTTATCTTCCATGCTTGTTTTGAGTGTTTTTTATCAAGAGTGTGAGTGACCAACATTCAGATTGCATCATCTATTTAAGTTTAAAATTTGGCTGAGTTTTATTCATTTCTGTAGAGTCCCAAAAGAATTTTAAAAAGCCTTGAAATTCGAAACGGGAAATGTTCCTGGAGTTCTTATTTATATCACATTTGAGTTACATAAAACTAGTTTGGAAATTTCAGTAGAGTTCCTTGGAAGGAAAGACTGAATATAATGTTAAAGCAGAGAATGCCCAATGCACATAACATGGAAGTGAGGAGGCATTGATGTAGTTAGGACCATATTTCACTGGTTTTGCTCACATGAAAGACTGGAAATCTATCAGGTTGGCCCTCTCCCTTCTGTGGCTTTAATCCCCGTTTGTATTCTGATGTCTTCTCTTTCTTGCCTACATCTCATGTATCACACATCTCTATATCCAGACTTGGAAAAACTACTGTGGTCCTACATCCTGAAGTCAAGCCAGAAGGATATACAAGAGGACCCTCAGATAGTGTGTAACCTTACATAGTGCTCATTTTTTCTTGGAATTTTCTGTAGGATGTTTTGTGGAGAGCTCTGATGGGGAGCCGTTGGTAGCTTGCATTTATGAACTTATTACTAGTGTGGGGATAGAAAGAAGTTATTCAGGTGCATAGAACAACTATTTGAGCATAAAGAGTTTCTGCTTTTTCTTATGGATCCCTATATTTAAAATTCCTGTCCAGAGACAGAAAATCCATGTAGGGCTAGAAAAATATGAAGGATATGCCCTTCCCTTTCACATTTTTAGCAAAATTTTCCTCACATTTTCAATCACAAGACAGGATTATCCAGCACTTTACTTCATGGGATTTTTCATGGATTGAAGGAAACAAATTTGCTTTGGAATTTGGGTTTGGTTTGTATTTGTTGTGTTATGTTTTGTTTTTCTGGTAGAAAAGCCAGACTTCAAATAGTGAAGGAACATGAAAAAATGTAGCGAAGTTAAGAAGTGACACTCATGTTAATGAGTTAAAGATGAGCATAAAGTAAAAGAAAGGGTAATTTAATAGGGTAAAATAAACATAATAGAAATATTAAATTAAAAGGAAAGGGTGCAAGTAAACCCACTAATAAGATACATACTTGTGTATTTTCAATGTCTTTACATTTATGGGAGCATGGGGAGAAGGAAAGCAGAAAATTGCCAGGCAACCATCCATTAACAGCCAAATCTTTATCCAACTTTCCAACTTTTTAGATAAGGAAAACTAAGTTTAGTTTATCCAGATATCTGTCAATATTGAGTGTGTTTAAAAATGTATGGGGTCCCAGTTCATTGCATAATGAGAAAGCATAGCTGAGAAAAGCAAAATACAGTTAAGTACAACTGAGATGGAAAGGGAGTAGAAGACTCAACGAGTTAGGAATATTTATCTGACTATATTCCAGACCTGATCTGAGATCACCAGTATAACAAAATGATCTCACTTCTTTCCAGGGCATTATGGTTAACACAGAACTGAAAAAAACACATCCTCGATTGCCATTCACAAGCCCTGTTTTTCCTTACTACTCCATCTTCTCACTCGTCCTTTTACTTTTTAGTGTGGCAACATGATTAGCTACACTGAGGAGAACAACATTTTATTTAATCTGGCAATGTGAGAGGTTCCAAGCAATGAAATGAACTATGAGGGCAAACATGCTGTTGGCTATTTTATCATTAGTGTGGAAAAGGCAGCCTTGAAAAAATGATATATCTGTATATCAGGGCCATCATCTCTTCTTTGGTTTTATCATCCCAATCAATACAGTTTTCTACAGCAGGCTCATATTTTTTCTTCCTTCTTCCACCAATTGACTATTTCTTCCCCTCAGACAGTTGCCTCTTTTCCTTCTGCCCTCCCAGGGATCTTGGTGTGCGATCCATGCAGTCTGTCCTGTGCACTCCTCAATGCTACAAGTCATCACATTGTATAGGACCAACCTTATCAGATTAGAGCTCTTAGCTCTGAACTGAATTGAGGAATTGAGAGTAAAAGCTGTAAAAATGTATGGACCTTAAGAAGACACAGCCTCCAGGACAAGTAAGATTATTCCTGTAGAAATGTTGTCAAACACGGCATAAAATCTGCAGTGAGAACCTAAGCAGTAAGAAAAACTGTAAGTCACAGGTACAGATCAGAGCAGTGTGGAGAGAGGACATTAGTGAGGTACCACCCAAATAGGACAGCTATTTCTACATAGGAAGCTAAGAAATAAATGGGTTGAGAGATGGAAATATTTCTCACAGAAGAGCTAGTTAGTATTGTGAACTCAAGTGAACAGTATCTTTGGATCACAGAGAATGCCAAAATAAATATCTGAGAGCTGCTTATCTTTAATCTCATGCAAACAAATGAAAGGCAGACCTTCTTTCCTTTTCTCAGGGTCTCAGGGAGCAAAGATTGTCTTTGCTACCATGAAATATTTTGGCACAAATCTTAAAAAATACATAAACAGTTAGCAAGAAAATATATACTTCCTTCTGCATATTAACTTGTATTCTGCTTTTTGACCATAGGACTGGTTTTAGATGGTTTCTTCTAAATGTTCTGAAGGTTAAATTATGACTTCTGGGATTTTCCTGGTGCTGTAGTAATTTCATTTCTTATTTCAGGAGATCTGCATAATCACATTTCTTGGCAGGTTCCCACAGAATTTGCACATTTAACTTGCTGCCCCACAAGGCTAACCATGGACTTGTATAGAGCTGGAGCACCTTACATTTTTTAATTGGATTTAACCTGGTTCTCCTTACTTGTGATCAAAGGAGTGGAAGAAAGGTTTTCTAAAGAAATAGTGCACAGGAATAGCGTGGCCATCAGGACTAGGGAAGTGATTGTCCCCCTCTACTCGGCACTGGTGAGGCTGCAGCTTGAATTCAGTGTTCAGTTTTGGGCCCGTCACTACATGAAGGACACTGAGGTGCTGAAATGTGTCCAAAGGGCAATGGAGCTGGTGAAGGGTCTGGAGCACAAGCCTTACGAGGAGCAGCTGAGGGAGCTGGAGGTGTTTAGCCTGGAGAAGAGGAGGCTCAGGGGAGAATTTATTGTTCTCTACAACTATATGAAAGGAAGTTGTAGCCAAGTGGAGATCGGTGTCTTCTCCCAGGTAACAAGGCAAAAGGAAATGGCCTCAGGTTGCACCAGGAGTGGTTTAGACTGGGTGTTGGGAAAACATTCTTCATTGAAAGGGTGGTCAAGCTTTGGAACACGCTGGTGAAGGAAGTGGTTGAATCACCATCCCTGAAGGTATTTGAGATATGTGTTTGATCTTGGTATTTGCTGAAGACATGCACAGGCACATAAGGCGATGTGTTCTGTTGCATGGGGGAGATCCAACTTGAGTACAACTCCTCTTTTTTGCAACCCTACTGCCTGTGGAGACGCTTTGAGCCTCAGTTTAGCCTGTACAGGCCAGCAGCTTTATACCAAAACTGGACCAGTTAAGCAATGTGGAAAACAGGTGACTTAGAGCCTGAGTTCAATTCAAGACAGAATTATCATGAAATATTAATACAAACAGAAAATTGGAGAAGAAACAGTGGTGCAGGTCACATTGCAATTGTAACAGACACATTCCTTATATTTATGCTTTGAGTTGTTGTGTAAACAAGCATTTCTTTTCTCTGTGTATTTGATTTGGTTGTGTATTTAATTTGTTATGTTACCAAAGACTGTCTAAACTGAAAGGCTGCCAATTACAGTTATAAAAAGTTGCAGCAGAATGAAAATATTAGTGCTTAAGAGATTTCATAACTGTCTGTTTCCCTTCCATAGCTATTTTCTGCTGGAAAAATCACAGACACCAAAGCAGCTGAGCTGAAGGAGCAGTATACTCTGCTGCATAAGACTGTGATAAGGTATAATATTCTATTTTTAGACTTTTAGTAGCCAAAGCATTACATATTTCAAGTAATTTTCTGCTCTTGCTGAAGCCTAGTTATCATTGAAGACTTTCTCATGATGGTACTTCGTAAAGGAAGCAAGAACAGAAGTTTGTAAACCAGTATTATTTAATAGGAACTTTCCAGGTTGTTGGAGATACCTAAATATCTGTTTGAACAACATCTTTATTTCTAATATAAACATAATAACATTGAGAATAGACAGACACACAGACTGCAACAGACAATATACAAGTTGAAAATAAATACATATTTGAAGATCATGTAGTCAGAATAGTAACATATGAAAAGAGCTGACATCATAGAGAGCAACTGAGGAAGGTAGAGGCTCAATTCTAAGAAAGAAAGTGAGATTTTGTCACTTCTGAGTAGGCATGAATTTTACACTCTGAGAATATTGACAGTCACGTTAGACAGGGCTGCAAATTTAAATTAGAACCTTCACACTATAAATGGAATTTGGAAATAAAATGTAGCTGGTGTGAGCCTGCCCAGCACCAATACTTGCTGGAGGAGAGAGAAGAGATCATGAAGAAGAGAGCCTGATGCCAGGCTTGAGCAGGGCACGTGGGAGTGGAAGGAGAGAGGGAGGGACAAAGTGGGACACAGTAGTGCAGTTGTACCGTGTGAATGGTGTGTCACAGAACAGAGTAATCCTATTGCAAATATTGCAAGACTACGTTAGTATTTATGAATAATAATTTTGATATTACTTACAGCATGTCTGTGATTATAAGTTAAATCAGTGTCATGAGACTTCTGTTACATTTCTGTACTACATATCATAATATCCACTATATTAACTATATTTTATCCCAATTTCACTGACAGCCCACATCAAAACCTTTATAGCAGTCCTGTCATTAAAGCTAATGCCTAATTTAAGGAATCTAATACTAATTGAAGTCATAACTGCTTATTTGGGTTCAGCTGGGATTTGCTGTGCCTCCTGGTAATCTGAATAACGATAAGTGCTAAGTAATGTAAAATAATTTGAAAAAGGGTTCCCAAAATCCTGAAATAGCAGTTTTTCTTGAGGTGACTGAGTCTTTTGGTTTCATCTTAATAAAATGAGGAGTTAGAATCTCGCTCTAACTCTGTGAAAAGTCATCTGACTTTATTTCAGATTACTGTGTAGCAAATCATTCTAGGATTTAGCACATGTAAAACAGGTTGTCTTCTTAGAAAATGCAAGAAGACTTCTCTTAATGCTCAGAACTAAACCTTTATGTGGGTTTGGGTTAGTCAGTTGGAAAGGTTTATGCCATAATGGTGTTCACTGAGCTGAAGTAGAAATCCAGTAGCTGCTAAATTTCATTGAACTTGATTGACTTTTAGCCAGTGTTAGTTTGAGAACAGTCTTTGATTGGAAAAATACAAGCATATTACTTCATATTTTATGTATTTATATATTATTCTTTTATACAGAACATTCATTTATGTAAAGACAATCTCTTTGTGTGTGTAGCAAGTGGAATATGGCCTGAGTGCAGACAGGACTCAGCTGTCCTTTCTGTCACACTTAAAAGTACCCTTAATAGCATGCACCAAAAGCATGAAAATGTTAGATGGGAGATTACATCTCTCATTCTTTCCATAGTTTTGTAAGGAAGTGGATTGGAGAGAATCCTGTCACACTCTTTACTGAGATGCAGTTGTGTGTCAAAGCCAAACACCAATGTGTGAACAAGCATTGGTTCCCACAGATCAATTTCGCCTACTGCTTTCTTTTGAAAGCAGAATCAGTTAGCAAAAAGGGATCATGATCTCCAGTATAATTTAAGGACTTTTCAGGCATCTAAAGTGGGGTTCACTTGTCCACGTGTTAACATCAGGATACTCTTTTCCTGCAGTGAACCATTCACAGAATCAATACCACTTGTGAATTTCTAGTTCTTCACCCTTACATGTGCAGCAGAGTTCTGTGGATCAAGAGCTTGTTTTTTCACCTAATACAATTGAATTCAATCTCTTTCCTAGTTAATCACCAAGTATCTTAGTGCTGTTACGTCATGTTAAAACAAATGGCAGAGGATGAGGTCTTCAGGCTGTGTGTGTTCTTCTTCCCTTTAGTAGCCTTCAAAAATCTCAAGAGCACGGTTCCCTGTGGCAGCTGTGCCAAACTATTGCAAATGATCTCTGTGATATGCAAGACAAATCTGTGTAACATGCTGAATACAACAAGTCTGTGTGCAGGTAGTCTTCAAGTCTGTTGCTGGAGTACACAGTGTATAGTTTAGTGTTTGTTCAGTGGTAAATAGTCTTTTATTTCTTGCTTTCGGTTTTGCACAGTTTGGCATTCTGAACAGTTGAGAAATGTCACCTAGCAGATAGAACCTTTGATACATTTCTTCAAAGTGTCGTGTGCTTTTGAATTTATGTTTGCTGGGAACAGGCTGTCATCCCATTGTGATGCTGTCTCACCCATTCGCTTTGCAGTAAAGCTGTACCTAAAGCTGAAGTACCTGAGCTCATATTTAGCCCCTGAAAACCTCATTTAGTCACTCAGTTTTGTGGCCCACTTGTAAATCTTTATTTTTATTATCTCAGTTTAGGAACCTAATATGAATAGTCTGATAACCCAAGCTGTAAGATAGATAATAATGAAAATTCACTGGCAGATTTGGAATGTTATTTTCTTAAGCCTCTGCTAAAATACTAATCAATTCAAAAATTCAAAATCTGCCAGATCAGACTGCACGTTTTTGCACTTGTGATTCTAGATGTGTACATCGTGGAGATGTCCAGTTATTTCTTCATTACCTTCAATTAAATTTAAATCAGCACATGGAAAAATGCTGCTGGCATCTGTATGGAGCAAGAGCTGGATTCAACACTCAGTTCTTGTTCTTTTTTTTCTCTTTTATTATCTTTAAAAATATCAGTACTAAGAATTTTATTTTTATAGAATCGCTTATGTGTTTATGTAACTGTATGTAAATTGTATGCATTATGTAAGAATTGTGTTTGAAATGAATGTGTATTACTACAACCAATTATATTTTCTCCTACAACTGCAAGCATTCTGTTGGACTTAAAGAAGATCTAAATATTATGTAGAATCCAGTGACAGTAAGTCAATTTATTTTTCTCTTCATATATGTGTATAAATATATCACACATGAAGTTATTTGTTCGTGATAAAGACACACTGTTTTCTGTTGAAGTCTGTGGTTTTCTTATTTTCTAGTTTAGAAAAAGGAAGTGGTTATCTAAGGAGAAATGTTACACAAACCAAAACTTTTTTTGCCATATTATTCAGCTATGTTTGTGCAGTATTGACAGTTGTATATTTTGTATTTGTGTAGTTACCATCTCAACTCTATTCTTCAGTGTGATACATAATTTTTTGTCCTAAGCCATAAAAGTCAAATTTGAGCCAAAATTTACGTATAGAGTTTCTTAATATGGGAAATTTTTAATTCCCTTGGTTTTTAAAAAATATTAAATTGCACCATATTTTTAATTAGTAAAAGTTAAGTGATAGAGTTCTTTATTCCTCTACATAATTTGTGACTAATTTAAGTATACGATTATATAAAAAGTCACACTGTAGTAATACTGCGAAGGCATACACAACTATTTCTATAGCATGAAGCATAAGTTTATGTGTGGTGCATGGTATATGAATTTTCATATTGTAGTTCCCTCTAAGACTTCTCCATAATCATGAATGTCTTTAATTAACAGCCTTTAAGATGTTATTCAGCTATCACCAAACAGGTTCCTGAGGATATATGAATACCAGTCTCCTGACTCTGACAGAATATTACAGTTTGTTGTTTCTGTGAGGCTAGACTTTGGTGAGATAAGTCAGATTAGATAATTGTTCACATCTACAGGCCTTATAATGAGCTTCCACTGGTGGCCATCAATGTATTTTCAGCTTGTGTATCATTAAATGAGTTATTTCAGATCCTGGTAGCACTGCAGCAGTAACAAGATGCAATTCATCACTGGATAGGTGTCTTGGTGTTTATTAGAAACTTAAAGTTGTGGTATAGCCCAGACTGGGCCTTGTCCTGGTGAATACTTCCCTGTTATAGGTCCCCACACTGAATTACATATAGACTTTGGCACTTCTTAGTATAAAATGTGTTCCCTGTCTCTTAGTTTGTGTCTAGGAGGTGCCAGACAAATCAATTAGAATAACTAATGGTCTTTTATCTGGTTAAAATTAGATGAGATGAATCTCACTCCAACTCGAGGTATGCAGAAAAGGCCCCTGAGACCAGATTCCACTGCTCTCCTGGCATCTTGGGCTGCTTCAGGTTTGAACAGACCCCAGGAGTCCAACGCAGGCTGAACTAGGAGATCAGACCAGATTATTCAGGACTTAATCTCATTTCATCTTGAAAACCTTGCATTTCTTACAGGAAGGTAAAAAAGTATAAATACAAAGCTGATGCGTCTTAGGCCTGGTTCTAAATTTGTCTCTTTAATGCAGTTTACAGGAATCTGAGACCCAGCTGTTGCAGGAAGCCAAACGTCTTAGTGTAGAACTGGAACAACAGCATGAACTGGAAAAAGCAGAACAAGTCCCCGAAGAATCTTCCAGTGAAGCTTCCCAAATAAGGCAACAACTTCTTAGTTGCCAAAGTGAATACAATGCTATTAAAGAAAGAGAGTATGAAAATCAGTTGAAGATTGAATGGTAGGTAATGGTGGTCAAATGCTGCTAATTTTATCATAGCTAATCTAGGATCTAGGAAGACGATAACATAGAGTATAATTCAATCCCCTTTCCATCCTGCAAGGACATATTTCTTGATGGCTGTTTTTGAACAAATTGCCACAAACTTTTCCTAGCAACAGCAACATTTCAGTGATGAATAAATTTACCCTGGTGTAAGATTTGTAGATAGTTTTAAATTTAGAACATGGTGTCCTTTGAAATGCTGTTTAAAATTTGCTACATTGCATGATTAATATTTAGGTAGGCATATTAACATGAGCAGTTCAAGTCTAGGACAACTTTAATACAAACCTTTCAAGTGTCTCAGAGACCTGTTGGCTGGGATTTTATGGAAACAATGTAATAAATAGACCAATGCTATTTTTAACATCAGTAGGATAGTGTATTCAAGATTTTTTATTCAGGTACTTAAAGAAGGAGAAGTTCATGTATATTCTCATACTAGAAAAGTAATAAATTTTCCCTGAAAAGAATGAAATCTTGACATAAGGAAAAAAAGTCAAGAATAAGCTTAATACTGTATATATTTCTATTATCTGCGTAATTTATGGTAAAATTACAAACTTACTATTGCGTTTGTAAAAATATGTACCTAGGCAGGTGAATTCAGATTTTTATTTTGTGGGGTGCTTGCTATTTTTACCCACCATCCATCCAGCTATAGTGTAGTTGGTGTATATATAAATACAAATAATTAATGTCAGCATCTCATCAGTTAAAACCATTTTTCTGCAAAGAGAGCAGGAACACTGTACACACTGTATGGAGCAGATTTTTCTGGCAATTCTTTCTGGATTTGGGGGGTTTTTTAGAGCCAAGTGTTTGCTCTAAGAGAGAAAAGAAATGAGAATGAAGCAAATTGGAAGTGGGAGAAATAAAGAAACATGGAAAGCATCTGGAAAAAATTATTTGCTATGAGATAACTAAGAAACATCAAGTTTCCTGAAATAATTATTAAATACAGAGTTTATTGCAATTTCCAAGGAGTCCAGAAATGAGCTCTTCAAAAATACCATGTTTGTCCTCATGAATATTTTTGACTGATTTGGCATCGCTTTTCAAAAAAATTACAGGGATTTATATGTTTAGGGGATATGCTCCTGTTCTCTGTTTTCTACCTCTAGTCAAAAGTAGAATTCTGTTCTATATCAAATGCAGTTTAGGTATTATTTCAACAATCCTTGCACATTTACTGCATTAATTTTTATATATGAACAGAATATCCTGTCTTGCAGATTAAAAATACATTTTTTGGGTCAGTCATATCATGAAAAATGTTCCTTCACTGTAATAAGAAACTTCCGCCTTATGTATTGCCAGGGATCAAGCCCAGCTGTCCAGTCCAACCAGAGCTCCATGAGGAGCATTATCTAACAGAGACCACAAGTGCAGCCCCAGCCATTTGTGATGTGGGGATTTCGTGAGCCAAATACAGTCTGTATTTGGGAATCCTCAGCTGACCCCTCTTCCTCTGAACTTCTCCTATGTCCTCCCCAGCAAACTTCTGACATTGCAACACCCCAGGCAATGAGTTCCACAGATTAACTACGTAAGAACTGCCACCTCCTTAGTTTTTTTTTTAAATCTGACTCCTACAGCTTCATTTAGTGCTCTGTAGTTCTTGTATTGGAGGAGACAATGAACATCTGATCCTCTCCTAATTTTCGCTGCTGCAGGATGGTTTGATAGATCTCTTTTGTACAATCCCCTTCACCCTTCAATTTGTCAACTTTCCAAAGTGAAGAGCTACAAATTATTTAATTGTCCTTTGTCTGGAACCTGTTCCATACCTGATGGTAGCATAGGATTTTATGAGTGTTGTGGGTGTGGAGTGAGAAGGATGTGCCTTGGTTGTGTGTGGATTTGTTTATTGGGAGAGAAATTCCAGAAATATTTCAGATATTATAAGGGCTTTGATGTTGAAGTAGTGTAGAACTAACAGGACTAGCAGAATACATGTAGGGAATGTGTGAGTGAATGTATTAGGGAAATGAGAAATGGATTATGAAGAAAACCAGATATTGGGCATGAATACGTGTTTGTAAAGAAGGGATGGGTTAGGTGCCTGTGGCAGGCAGTGAAAATGAATGTCCAGAATAGAGCTGTAAGCAGCAGGTGACGTAATAACACTGATGTAAAATGAAGATCTATATGCCTGATGGTTTTAAACAAAGAATAAAGCAATGTTTTCTGAAATTTATGTGTGCATTGGCAGTGTCAGAGAGGAGAAGCTGCATCAAAGGTATTGGAAGTTTGTTATTAGGTGGCTGCTTGGTTTCCTTCATTTCTCAGGATAAAAACTCATGGTCCAGCCTCTCTTGGCCATTGATCTCTCTGGAACACAGTTTTCCTTGTTGTCCAACTGTGTTAATACAGTCCCAGCTGTGCTTGGCACTCACAAGTAAACTTCTCTTTGGGAATTATGACTAATGGCTGTTTAGTCTGAAAACAAACATGTTTATTTACCTTCTTATGTATAGCAGGCAGGGAGCATGGAGGGGAAAAGTTTTTGAAAGAAATATTTGTGTCTCATCTACTTTATCCTTTTTTTAAAATGTCTACTCAGTAATACGGCTGAGATGGAAGTGAGAGAGAGACTCTGCAGATCTGTTTTCCTGTTTTTGTGAGCCTTTCTTTCTCTGAAGCATCTCTTATATCTGACATCTTTCTTTCCTGCCTCAATTTACTTTCTCTGATGGCTAAGGATACTTAGTGTGTTTTTTAGGTTCAAGTCTGACAGCAATGAAGTTTTTCTCCTGAGGGGTCATGGATATGCCATAAGATTAGCTAAGTCACTTTTTGTCTCAAGGTCCCTTAGTATTCTGCATTCCCTCATCTGTATTTCATTTCCTATTTGCTTAGCTCTGTAGATATTTTTTTTTTCCAGATCAGATACCTTTTTGAAGAGCTGAAGGTGATATTTCATCTTCTGATTTAATTCTTTATTGTTCCAATAAGTAGTCAACATTCCCAGAGTAAATTTAAATTGCTTTCAGCATTGTAGTATCGGCAGTTTTTCCGGAAGTTTGTGACTTTTTTCATAGCTTGAATAGGTACATGAGGTATTCAGAAGCATCTCTGCCACACTGGAGCTGTCAGGGAGGTCACCCTGAGGGTGACTGCATGGATGGGATGTACTCCCACTGCATCCCCTTCCAGCTTGTGGCCAGTTGTGCCATATGGTTGTACTGGGCTCGTTGCTACTGTGTGTGCCAGAGTGCCCAGAGCAGGAGGAGAGCAAGGGCTGGAATGATTTTACTGAGCTTACAAAGCTTGGGCCACTGTCCCAAAGTCAGAGCTGACTCCAGGAATATTCTTTCTCTCAATAACTACCAGACAAGGTTAATAAAGTAAAAGGAAAAACAGTGAACCCCAGTTGGTTCTGGTAACGTTACATTCAGAGCCGTGACATTTCTTCATATAACTGATAAGAAGGCTCAGTAAATAAGAATATAGCCCGGTGTGACCATCAAGGATTTGTTCTAGCATGAGGAGATGTTTCACTTTAATGTTTGTGTGAGGCTTGGAGTCCTGGTTTGTGAGACAAAATAAAGAAAAGCTGCTTTTCTTTATTAGAGGGTGGTATCAGCAGTAGTTTATTATTGAGAAATAATAAATATTTAGTCTAAATTAATCTATCTTCTAAACAATACATTCAAAAAGAAGCAATTGATTTGTACTAAAATTATCTATAACAAGAGTTTGTGAGATTAAAGGTGCCTGAGTCTTGAAAGCAGTTTTATTTTAAAACCTAAGTCCAATCTACAGCCCCCACAGTCATTTGTGCAGGTAGCAAAATGTCTCTTCGCGCAAATACTCTCACACTCTGTGTGATTGCATGCAAGTCAGGATTGCAAAACTGAGTTTGTCCTCATTGCAAATATGGAAAAGCATTGCAAATATGGAAAATTATTTCAGTGCTTGTAAATATTTCAGTATTAGTCACTCAATAATTAAGAAGGGGAAAGTTAAACTTTTGCCCATAGTTTTTCTAGTAAAGAATTACAAACCAGAAGTAAAATAAATGGAGTCAGAGCTGAAGTTGTTATCAGCCAGTCTTGTGACTGCATTCTCCAGTACCTGCAAACTAATTACAGCTAAGAGCATTACAGGAATCTCATGCTGGCAGCTTGTCAGGTGTGGTATCTTCTACTTCTGGTCACTAGATTTTAGTTGTGAGGGGCTCAGCACCTTCTATGGATTTCTCAGCAATCCCAGCTATAAGACAGAGTAGCTGAAGGAGTTCACTTTCTTGCATGATGGGACTAATAATGATAACAACGTTGTGGCTATTTTGTGAGATGAGTAACTAAAATGGACCTCTGTTGTCAACTACCACTACATTTCTGAATCTCTTTGTCTTAATTTTTTTATTTCTGTGTCAATTTGCAGCTGTAAACATCTCTCAGGGAAACGTCTGGAATGTATTTTTATTAATGGCCCAAATTTCAACTGCTTTTTTTTTACCTCATTACATCTGCATCCCTGGCAGCTTTTCATGTACAGTGTTGCTATTCAGCTTCGTGAAAATAAGAAAAGCAGTGTTAGAAACACTTATTAATGTTTAACCTTGAGAGTTTTATCTTCTTTTCATGATGTGTGTTGTTATAGGTATACTACTGACAATAATAAAAACCACGTGATGTTGAAAAATACAGTCATCAAAGAAGGGCTATAAAACAATGGGGATTATAAATGTCTAATACCAGTTGCACCTATTTTGTTTGTTGTGATTGATGTCTAAGTAAGACACTCATGAGATTGATGTCCATACATCACAATTACAAGATTCAAATGCCAAATGCAAAGACCAGAATTTCTCTGCTTACCTTAGATAAGCTTCTGTATCTACCTGTTAAATCAAAGACTGAATTTAAAATCTTTGAAGAGTCTTGATTTCTTAATCCGAGTTAATCCTCCTGGCTTAGAGTCCACAGAAAGAAATATTTTATCTTAAACTGGTAATTTATCTCATCCTAAAATAGGCATCTGGGATGTCAGATGACCCACCCTTTGGAGGTTCCTGACAGTAGGGAAGTCTGGGAATCTTAACACTGGGCCGCCAGTCTGACTTCTGTATATGGGCAATTGGATCAAACTAATTGCTCAAAATCAAAAGATTTAACTTCTTTCTTTTTACCTCCTTTTTTACCACCTTCACTGTAGTTGGTAGACCAGGTAGTTGGTCTGCCAGCTCTTTAGGTAACTTGCTGCGTTGCCTTTGTTTATGTCACAGAAAATGAAGTGTTCAAATCATTTTATTTTTGCTGGGTGGAAAAGTCTTTGTTGTGAAACTGGAATGGTTCCACAGGAATCTGTCCTCATGAGTGAGGAATGTGACAAAATGAAAACAGTGTCAACTTTGCTCTCCCTCCTGATTTTTGGTATTGCTCTTTTGATCGTCTAGTGTGATATTAAAGAGGGCACAGCACGGACTGATGACAAGCAATGCAGTAGTGCTTTAATCATTTTGCACAGGACTTAATTAATAATATTTTGTGGCAGTCAAACAGTTACAGGTATTAGCGCACAGACATTCATTACCCTTAGTGCGATTATGCCAGTCCCAAATAGGAGCTCAACTAGGAGTGCTGCCAAAATGTGTTTGGAATAGAACTTTTTAAAATTAATTTTATCAATTTTGGGGCATGATTGATTGAAATTCAATTTTTTCCTTTAAAAAATTTTGTTTTGCAAAAACACTCAGTGGGTGTTCAAACACTGGCATTCAAATTAGTTTTCAGACTTACCAGTCCCTGGGATGGCACCTTGTAATCTGCCCATGCAGACATAGATACATTCTGTAAATCAACAACATCTCCTCTGTGTCTTTATTTTCTCTTTGCTCTTCATCTGAGCCAGAGCTCCTTATTCATATTGTCTTGTTTTGTTTTGTTTGAATTGCAACACCACCACCCCAGTTCCCTTTTTTTTTTTCACTGTTCTTTTACCGTAACTGAAAATATGTTGCCTGAGACTTCCAGGTATAAGTTTCATTCCTTTTGTTGGAGGACAGAAAAGTAAGAAAGAGTCTCATGAGAGGATGTGTGTGTTGGAATTGGGCAGTAGGGTTGTGGGAAAAACCTTAAATCAGCACTGATTAAGAATTGAACGTGAGATCCTAGGGATAGTCCTCTACAAGGTTGGCTGCTTGGAGATTAATCTCTCTTCCTGTAACCACACACCTTCTAAAACCTGAACCACTACCACTGTGCAAAGTCTTACACTGCCACTGAAAGGTTTCAGAGAAAAGAAAAATCAATCAGCTGCCTCTCTTCTTCTGTATCAGCCACGTTTAGAAGCAACTGTAATAGCTGCTTTGGGTAGGTGGGGCTGCCCCAGGATTCCCTTGCCATAGTTTCTAGCTCCAAGTTACACAGATATTCCAATGAAGCTTATCCTCTTCTCTTAATGCTCCCCTAATGTAACGAGTTATTTATTCTGACTGCCCTGAGTCTCAGTGAAACCTGAGCAGCACATCCTCCCAAGGGAGTTACAAACACATTTAAGCACAGAAATTGATTCTTTGCTATACCTGGGACAGAGGGTTTGGTTGTGCCACCAGTTCCTCAGCTGCAATCTTTACTCCTTTACAGCCTGAGACTCTGGCATGTCATTGTACGTACTAATTACTCTGCAACAAACTGCCTTTTGTTGCCAATCAGTAGCACAATCCCTTGGTTAAGTGCAGTTTGGTTGTGATGGCATGCAGACTTCTTGCCCATTTACCTCCTATAGGTGCAGAATTGTTCCTGTATGCACTGGGAATGTTTAGATGCACCTTCCATGGGGATAATTTTTTGTATTTGGCAGTATTTACCTACTTGCCACCAAGAAGCTCCCTATGTAAATCCAACAATCTTGTTGGTTGAGCTCCCCTTTCGTAGTCATTCCTTCATCTTTCTTAGGGCAGCAATACTAAAAATACACCCAGAAGATCTAAGAGCTTTCCTATTTCTCTTTCCTCCTTCTTCACCTCTTTGGCATCTGTCTCTATCGTTGCCTGAAATTAAATTGCAATTTAGTTTTGGATACAGGTTAAGTTCTCCATGGTTATTCAACTGAGTTTTCTCCCACACCGCTTTGACTTAGCCTATAACCCCTGCCACTTTCCAGGAATTCTTTTTCACAGGATCCTGTTCAGATTTGAGGAGCTTCACTTAAAGTTGTTTACAGAGTGAATGTGCCTGTGAGCAATCATTCATAGGAAGAAGAAAATTTCTCACCAGCAATTGCACTTCCTTATGACTTTCTTGTTATGTCTTTGTGACTATTTATGACCCACCTCCTCTTTTCTTTTGCCTTATTTCCATGTTAAAATTTTGTTTTCTGAGGTTGGGAGAAACTCTGGCTGTAGGGTGAGTGAGGTGTACATGCATCCCTGCAGGAGGTGCTCAGAACAAGAAAAATCAGGTTCAAAAATTTCCATGTGTGCACTGTAGAGAAGGACTCCATGTGTGCAACCTGTGTTTCAGGACCCTGCTGACCTTCCTTTACACCTGGACACCTTTCTATTGGCCCTGATGATAATTCACCATGTGTTTTAGTCTAACACACACTTTTTGGCCATTTACTATATTACAGTAACAAGTATTATATTACTAAGATATTTAGCTCTGCTTTGATTTTTACTGTAGTTTGCAAGAAGAAAAAAGGCTTCTCGAAGATGAATATGAAAAAATTCCACAACAAAAGGTAAGTACAAAACATGAGAAAAGCAATGTTTTATGTTCTGTCAGCGAACGTATAAAAACATCAGTGAAAATGTTTTCACAGTGTGTATCTCTAGAGTTTATTTAAAATATGGAAATACATAGAAAAATAGATTTTAAAAGAAGTAGATTTTATAGGAGAGAATATATTATATCGTTCAGTTTTGATAACTCCAGGGCAAGCAATAAATAACTGATTCAGAAAAGATCTGGATTTTTTTGTTTACTAAGAAAATGTTTACTATAATCAGCAAATGGACACTGCATGTAAAGATAGCTTCAGGTGTTTGGTTCTAGGATGTAAGCATAAAAAATACATTTGCAGTCATAAATCCTGGTGAATATATGTGATTTTGTGGGAAATAAAATTCTACTGGTTACTGATAGAAGAAACACACATCTGGTGAAAAAAATATATTCCATACCTTCATGCAAAAAATGTGGTCATCTTTCAGTGTTAGTGATTCTGTATCGTGTCAAGCACGCAAAATGTACAAAGGAAAATAAAATGAATCTGATCTTTTATTTCATTTTCAAAGAAAGATGATAAGAAAATTAAACAGCTGAAAGAAAACTGTGATGAGCTCTGCAAAGAAGTAGTTGAGAGGAAAGCAGAAATTGATGCAATGGAAGAAGCTGTTTCATCCAAACAAAAGATGATATTAGTAGATGAGGAAGAAACAGAAAAGCTTCTGGACATGCAGACTAATTTAAAAGTAATGCAAAATTAATTGTGCCTATGTTTATCTCTGTGTGTGCATGGATGTGTATGTGATACATATTTTGTCCAACGGTGAATGTTCTTGATGTTATTTGCCATTCCAAATCCGTTATATGTAGCTCTACATTGTATATAAGATCATTTTTCAATAGGCATGAAACACGCTGCTGTGCCATATCCTTATTACTCCTTTAGGAAATAACAATAGTCATGGTTTTGATTAAAAAATGGTTTTTATAAAGACATTTTTGCTATACTGTGTTATTGTAGGCTGCTCAGACTAAAGTTAATACAGATATATGCTGCAAATTAAAAAACATTCCTGGGTTTGCTGCTTTCCTTTCCATGGATAAATAACATAAAAAGGTATATTAAAAATATTCAAGCATAATTTTTATCTTGCAGATATTTATTTTCAAAAGTAGCAGCTACAATTCCCTGGGACAAACAGAAGTAATTAAAAAATTACGTTTCCTACCCATGTTCACAGCAGTTCTAGGTGAATATTACTGCTACAAAAACTCATCAATTTTTGAGGCCAATAATAAAATCTTTCTGTTTTGTCACTAGAATGAGCTAGTTAAGATCCTTGGTGTTCCAAAACAACTTGCAAAAGAAACTGAGAAGATATATCGGAAAAAAATGTATGTTTTTGATAAATAATTCTCTATATATGTATGACTGCTTCTTATCCATTTGTTATAGACATGATTGAGCATAGTTGTTGATTAAAATTAGGATCAACATTTAAGAAGGCATCTATTATCCACTTAAAATCCATAAGCTGTACTGGAAAATATTGTATATGGAGTGAAACATTGTAAATTTAAGTACAACAAAGAAAAACTTAGAACAAAGCTTGGTCAAAAATTGCTTAACCTTCTTATGGCGCTGCATTACTATATAGGACACCTACTTAGTAGATGTTTAGTGGGAACTAATGTTACTGTGTAATCTCACAATTAGGCTGTTTTTACAGTTTCTAGTGCTTAGGGACTGTGTATCAGCTGGTCTCCGCTGGCCTCAGTGAAACCAGCAGCTTCCTCAGCTGACAGTCTGGCCTGAGCTACATCATCATTCTCCCTTGCTACTTCTGTACCAGTTGCTGAGTCTCAGGTGCTTTGCTGTAAGCTCCTGACGTAACTGTGGTCTCTAATACTTCAGCAGGGAAAATGTAAGCCAGTAGTAGCCAGCCTTTTCCTTCTCTCCCTTGCAGAGCTGGGGCTTTTCTCCCCTGGAGCTTGGCATGTGCTCTTTTCTGTAAGTGTAAAATCTAATTAGCACTGTGCAGTTTCAGCCAGGTCACTCACAGATCCCAGAGGTCCAGTTGTCATCCAGATGATTGATGGAGTTTGTACACTGTTTGTGCACAGGGTTACATGGAAGTGTTTGTGTCTCCTACTTCCAGTCCCTATTTGTAATACACAAAGGTTAAATTTTTCGGATTTTAAAGTTGTGTGATGGTTTTCTTCTACATTTTCCTCACTACTCTGCTTGATGTAACTCTGCCATCATAAATCTAAGTTTTCCCTATAGAGTTACAGAGAAGCAATTTTCAAAATCTACATTGTGTAGATTGTTATTAATGAAGGGCTTAAATGAATCTTTATACTTGTGTCACATCACAGAATGAGCTAACCAGAGTTCCCAGTCTTAGGAATAATATTTAGAAGTGTCACACCCATGTACTTAGTAATATTGCCAGAAATCAGTTTACTAGAACTCTCTTTAATACTATAATGGTCCTAAATTCTCAGTTAATCCCATGGCTAACTGCAATTTTATTTTTGAACTGTACTAAAATTTGAAGCTTTTCACTCTGTGTAGTCTGCTTTCAAACATATAACCTATACTGTTGTGGTGAAATTATTTTGTGTGTCCAATTACATTTTGCCATTGAAATAATGCATGTGGAAAAGTTAACCCCTACTGCCCTATTAAAATATGTCCACAGCGACGCAGAGAAGAAGAACGAAGCCCTTGATGATGAAATAGGAGAGCTGAGTAGAACCCTGAAAGCCATTGAAAAAAAGACTGAAGAGATTTTACAAGAAAGAGAAAATGTAAAGAAGGAATTGGAGAGCAACCAAGTTTTGCTAGAAAGCAAGGAACGAGAATGCATTAGTTTGACAAAATTAGTAGAAATTAACACAGAAAAGGAATTAGAGATCCTATCAGACAGGTAAGAGACATAAGCCATGTAGTGTGAGTGAACAATTCTCTGTTCTCAAAAGTCTGTTTCTTTCTTCTGCTGTATTGCCTCTGTTTTCAGGTTTTAGGCTGCAACCAGTGCAGACTAGAAATGATCAGGTTTGGTTTTGACTTCAGAAATATTTATATAAAAATTTGGAATCTTGAGTCTGGCTTGGAGAAAAACATCCAAAAGCATAAGCATTTGATAAAATCCTGGGAGAGTGAAACTGTGTTTTGCTCTGAAAAGGGCAATATTGTAGAAAGTTTCTCTCTTCAGTGAAGATATTTTCTTTCCTGTGTAATCCACTGAAAGTAAATTGAAGAAGAAAAGAGTATATCAGTATTTTCATTTTCAAATGGATTATGCATCTCTGTACTCATGAACTCCTGAATTTCAGTGGGGATTGTTTACTCATTTCTTTAATATTGCCTTGAATTATGAGCTTATATATACTTGGTAAAGTAAAATCAACTGTTAGGTTGATGGCAAGCTTCAAATTATTCCTTCTTTGCAGAGGGAGATGTATAGTTGTAATCATGGCCACATGCTCAGTAACAATGCTTTTGCCTTTAAAGTTTTGTATTAAAGGCCTCTGGCACTTTACATTGAAATATTCCTTCATACTAGAAACTGTGTCTTCTTATATGTACTACTTCCCCAGGATTTTTAAGCATATTTAAAACAGACTGAGAGACCCCATTGACATAATAAGAATATTGTAATTCATTACATTTATAAAATGCTACCTTTTTAGGGAATTTTTGTCAGTAGTTTGTGAGTTTATCTTGCTGCTCAGCCATAATAATAAGGTACTCAAAACCCATTAAAATGCTCATGCCTGTTTACATGTATATCTTGGAGAAGTTACCTGTTACTAAAATTTTGTGTCTATCTCCATAGAGAAATTCTGGAAAACAATTTAAATAAATGCATCTTGGAGAACAAAAAACAACGTGATATTCTCACTCAGAAACAAACACAGAAGGAGAGAGATCTGAAAAATTTAAAAGCATTGGAAGTACAACTGGGTATGATTTACGATTCCTTGGAACGAGATAAGGCCCAGCATAAAAGACTCAAATCAGAGGTCTGTATGAATGCATTGATCATAAAGACTCTAATTTTTCTTGTAAAAATCTTTCATGACAGTCCTCAAATCTCT
Organism: Pseudotriccus pelzelni; assembly: GCA_035584735.1. Classification (NCBI taxonomy): domain Eukaryota; kingdom Metazoa; phylum Chordata; class Aves; order Passeriformes; family Tyrannidae; genus Pseudotriccus; species Pseudotriccus pelzelni. The sequence continues at coordinate 11,440,479 of JAWMRA010000041.1, read as the reverse complement.
TGATAGTCCTAGAAGGAGGAAGGGGAGAGGAGTTATTTCAGCTTCCTCATTTCTTCCTTGCATTGGTATTTCACCCATTCCTCTTTCAACACTTCTTTGCTCTTTTCTGGTTTACCTAGGCTTTTGACAATGGTGATTTTAAAGGAAAGTCTCATTCTGCTGGTGTGCTCAAAGCATTTTCTTTCTTTTCTGCTTCCAGTCCTTTCTTAAAAATTTAATATGTCTATAAATTTTTTATATTCTTTTTCTTTCATCACTGATTCTTCAATTCTTTCTTTTTTTCTCCTATACTTGCTCCTTGATTAGTCTAAATTGTAAGTCAATGTTACAAAATTAATCTTGTTTATTCTGGTGAATATTTTGCAAAGGACTTGATGTTTCCTACCTTGACACTGTCCTTGAAATTTTTCTTGGTCTGTCTAAGCAATTCAGGGCAGAAAAGAGTCTTACTTACATCATTGTAAAGTTTTAAAAAATAACTATCTCATAGCAATGGTCATACATACTTAGCTTTGCTATTTAAAGACAATAAGTATTACTTGATAAAATTTAATATTATTAAACAATATTTTTTTTGTCTTTCTTGAAATTCCTCCTGAATTCACATGTATCTTACCTAGTAATATAAGCTTATTTGGAAGGAGGGAGGAAACCTCTATAACTACCCAACAAAGTTTTGGATTGAATTCCCTGAAATAATGATTACAGGGCTGACTCATATTCCAGACTTTGATTTTAAAGCTTAGCTGAGAGAATAACTGAAGAGAATCTAGGAGATGCCATTTTTTCTTGTGTTCCTATTGAAGAAATATTCCTGGAGGGAGAACCACAATTGTAATGCTGAACCACATGTAATGCTAAATCAAATTCTGTAACTCACTGATGTCTGTGATCAGAGTTCACATCTAGGGTAATATTGAAATCCGTCCCAGCCCAATCCCTTCACACTGAAAGGACAAGAACTTTGTATGTGTCTTACAAGGACCATCATGAGGAGTAGAGGAAAGAGAATGGCAGGAGAGACAAAAGGGGAATTTTACTCGAGAAGTTGCAGGATGCTGCCCTAATGCAAACAGGCCACAGCAATGTAGTTGTTTTAGCCCATCCTCCCATGCTTGGTGTTTTCTCTGATTCTTTTCCCAGCTCTTTTAGAAGAGCAAATGTGAAATCATGGCTCCTCTGCAGCATGGTCTGTTCAAAGGCAGAACTGGAGTATGGGAGAGTCCAGTGTCAACACTGATCCTGCGTAGCTTTTGCTATACTGAGGCAATTTTAGTGTGTAAGACTTGGGGGCACACCTAGCAAGAGTTAAAAAAATATTTTAAGCAAATAAGATTCCTTTAACTACTTAAAACCCCAGATTTGCATTTATTCATTGTGATTCCAAGTGAAAAAAAAACCCACAAGAATTAATTGCTCGTTTAAATATGTGGTTGCAGAAGCAGCAGTACAGCAGCATGCTTCCCCAAATTTCTCTTGTTTTGAATCATAAGCTAAGTGCACAATGATTGGTTTGTAGAACAAGGAAATTACAGGAACACTTCCTTCAGATGTGTTTTTCTTCTTAGTAAGTTGTGAAAGGTCAGCTATTGCTAAACACTGATGTTCTGTGTGAAAGAGAACTGCGCCTCTGGCCATCACCAGCCTGGAGCAGAACGGCTGCTCCTCTCTGTGCGTGCCTTTCCTTCGGTCAGGCCAATGCAGAGACAGCCAAAAGTGCCTAAATTTAGCCATGTCTTATGTGAACAAAAGTCCTTAATGGATTAAAGGTGTTTGTATGAGATTTAGCTTTAACACAGCAGAAGTGGTAACTGATAAAGCTCCACAGAAAAGCTGGTTTTGCTCACACCACAAGAGTGAAAATCACTTTCTTAGAACAAGTTTTATTGACCTTTTAGTAAACCCAAGTCAAATCAAATCTCAGAGCTGGCAGCTGCAACTAAATTAACTCCACAGTTTGACCTTCACTGTGCTCTTGTTTCCCTTTCACTGTGAATGTTTAATTTTACAGTGTTACCACAGAAGTTAAAATCACAAATGCAAAACATCTCCTTATCAGTATTGATTTATAGCATTTTGAACTCTAACATCTGGTTGAGATCTGAGTAAGATACCACAGGATTGTGTGTATTATCTTTGAATATCTTCCAGATGCATTGTTAAATGTGATTTCTTTCCCACCCCTATGAATTACAGATTTGCAATTAGAATCATAGAATCATAGAATAATTTGGGTTGGAAGGGATCTTTAAAGGTCATTTATTTCAAACCCCTGCAGTAAGCAGGGACACCTTCTTCTAGATCAGGTTGCTCTAAGATCAAGTCCTGGCCTTGAACTTTTCCAGGGATGAGGCATCTGCCACCTCTCACGACAACCTGTGCCACCCTTGTTGTACAAAACTTCTTCCCTATGTCTAATCTAAACCAACCCTCTTTTATTTTAAAACTATTACCCCTTGTCCTATCACAACAGGCCCTGCTAAAAATTTTGTCCCCATCAATTAGACAGGTAACATACGCCTGCATATGCTGCATTTGTTTCTTACTTGCTTATAAACATAAAGCATTTTTAAGTGAATTTAGTCACGCTGAGGTCAATACAACCTTTTGTCTTACGAGTTATATCATGCAAGTAGTTGTAGTGAGATTGTTCAGATATATCTTAGTCAGAAGTAGTTTCCAACTTATTTCTTCATGTAATTTTAATATCTGATTGAATAAATAAATTTTCCCATAATGTATATGAAAAAATAGTACAAAAAGTTTGTATTGTTAGTTTTAACTTTCTAGAGCCTAAGGAAAATCCCACTTTAATAATAAAAAGAAAAAATATGATATCCAATCTACATGTGAAATACTGACTGTACTAAAATCAGTGGTAGATCTATTTTTTTCCTTCAGTAAGGTCAGAATTTCATCCCAAAAATCCTCCGTGAATTTAGAAGGTGACATTTTTATATAGTCTCTTTTTGTGATTATTGTTTTTTTTAACGACAGTTTAGTTGCTTATGAAAAGGCTTATGAAAAACATAAGCCTTCTAAATTCATTCTGTGAACTGGGCTTTGCGAAGTTTAGTGTTCATAGTTCCTAAAGGAAAATTTGAGAAACTTTGAGAAGTTGCTGAGGAACTAAACTCAGTGAAGCGCTCTTGGACTAGCTATTGTAATGAGAGAGAAAATTAATTTCTTAATTTGGGTAACTACTTCAGATAGAGTCTCTGCAGTTTACATTTTCCTCATTTGTTGTTTGCATCATTCAGTGAGCTTGGTTTATTTTTGTAGGCGGAAATTAGTGCAAAAAATAACGAAGCATTATTAGAAAGACGACGAGAAGTGCAGGACGAAATCGAAACGATCAAGAGACGTTTGGCTGAACAGGTGCCGAGTTCTGCTTTCTCACATTTTTCACTGTAACAGTTGGGTTCCTAACATGAGATTAAAGGAACTCTTTGAAGAAAAAATAATGGGAGTTTCTACATGCAGCTTTCTGATGAGAAAATGGGATAGTATTTGTTCAATTTTAAGGACCACTTGTTTGTCATTTTTAAAAAAACATTTTAACAAAATGTATGCTTTTAAATCCATGTAGTCTGTATATTTTTTTACTTTGCAGATAAACCCAAAGTATTTCCAACTTTGGGTTTGCCAACACTGATGCATTGATGCATAAGGAATTAAATTTAATTTTCTCTAGGAAATGATCTCAGATATGGATGCCCAGAAGTTAGAAGAATGCATTGCTAAAGAACGCCTGCTTTTCAAAGAGCAGGAAAAACGCAGAAATGAGTTATCCAAACTTATACATCTGACTTCTCTCAGAGCTGATGAGAGGCAACTGAAATCCAGGGATCTTCAGAAAGTCAAGGTAAAAAATTATATATTTGGGAAACTTCTCAAAAGTAAAGGCTGGTATCGGGAGAAATGAAATTCCTAGTGAGGGGAGCCTTATGGACTCTCATGTCCCACCCTAGCACTGAAATTCCATGAGAACCCAGGAAGCTCACACAGTTCTGTGGTGTTTTATTGGCAATTTGTGATGCAGCGCTGCAGTTTTTTAAAGCATCACTCCACAATTGAAATAAGGTATTTGAAAGAACATTTTCTTTCAGGCCTATGGAATAAAATGAATAATTTGAAAGAAAGAGGCAGAAAAGCAGATAACCTCACCTGAGATTTTTAGAAGTACAACTGTGTGTTTTATTTTACAAATATGTGGACATTAGGAGAAAAACAGAACTACTACTCATTCCAAGGAGATGTAGAAATCTTTATTTTCCAGTTAAATTTCAAGGCATAGATAATTATACTGATTTAGAGAAAGAGGAGGGAAAGAGAACTTTTTCTATAATTATTTCTATTATTCCTATATTATTCCTATTATTATTTCCTATTACTATTCCTATTATCATTATGTTTGCTGATTGAATTTTATTAATTTATTTTTATTATGTCATGTGTGTGCTGTAATGTCACACACTATTTACTAAATACCAAATTGCTGTATGGGAACCAACTATTTATGCTCCCAAAATGTATGTCTGTATTCAAATAAATTAGATAAGCCACCCTTCTAGCACCTTGGGAATCTTTGCCTCTAAAAATAGAATAAACAAGCATGTCAAGTTTTGTACCTTCAATGAAAATCAGTCTATAAACAGATTTAAAAAAAAAATAAACCAATATAAACTCAGGAACACGCAGTCAAATAGTGATATAGGGATGGAATTGACAGACTGATTAGTAGAAACTGCAGAACTCCAGATTCAGGGGACCAAGCATTTAAGATGCAGCATCAAATTATCTACATTAGTAACAGTCATTGTCAGCTTAATATAGATGGGAAAATGGTGCTCTTTAATGTCATTTTAATAAAAATATTTCATTATCATTAGAAAAAGTTCTTATAATTATCTCCTTTAACTGTCTTTTCCTCATCTAAGAGCTGTTCTAGGTAATTTGATATATCTAAAGTGCTCACTAAATTCTATTTAAATTTCAGATCCAACTCCAAAATCTTATTAAAGAAGTAAAAAGAAAGAATCTTGAAATAAAAGACTATAGAAAGAGGAGAAGAGATATCCAAAACCAGTAAGAAAATAATAACAGCACATTAAATACATTATCTAAAGAAGTCTTTTAAAGCAACTTTTATCCAAGTAATGTATGCATAAAATTCTAATAACTATTTCTTTCCCATGTGTCATTTCTTCAGACTCCAAGGGTTTGCTAAAATGTGCGATTTTATCCAAAGTGAAAGGGATAAATGTATACAATTGGTGCGTGGTGCTCAGTGGAGAGCAAGGGAAACTGGAAACCGGGTAAAATTCCTAGAAAATAAAATAGAAAATTTAAGGAATACTGTTATAGCCAAGGAAAGGTGAGTTTAAAGAAGGCTGTAGTTGACAATTGTAGAAATGTAAGATTAGAAAATACCTTAAGAGAGAATCTAGTACCTCTTCAGTTAAGACTGTATTATCCTTGATAGTTATTATCCTGATTTTTAAAACCTGATTAAAACAAAGGCATTTAGCAATATCCCTACATAATCTATTCCAATTTCTGATCCCCCTAACACTTCACAACTAGCTTGGGCATCACTGCAGGGGAAGAAACACTCTTGAAGTTTGTCTGGCTACTCCCTCACTTTCCCATTCTTTGAAGGGATAAATTTTCACTGCATTTCCTTTATATCACAGTTCTTAGATCTCTTAATGTTTGCATTATCATGCCGTTTCATTCAACATGAGCAACACTGTTGTACTCATACTTGCTGTCCTTAGAGAAAAAGAGGTCTGGCCCACGCGATTCCACGATGAAGTTGTGCATGGCATGTTAAATGAGTCACTAGCCAGTAATGTGGCTGTCTAATTATTAAATTAGAACAGACTGGGTTCTTCGTTCAAACTCACATGAAGTTTATTAGATAACATTTATTTCAGATAAAGCAAAACGTGGTTTCAATTTCCAAGCAATCTTAGACAAAATGAGAGGTTACATTCACAACAAGGAGGATGAGGCAGAATAACTGGTGCTTGTGACTCTGTTTTTCCCTAGACCATTATTTAGTGGAGATATCTTGTTGCCATCTTTTTGTAATCCTAGTGATGATATTCTGAAATACAGACAGAATTACAATGTCTTGGAAATCAGTAGTTGGGCAAGTAGGAGATAGTGAGTAGCCAGCTGTGTAAGCAAAACAGAACAACCAAAACTGAGTAGTTTAAAAATAACTTGATTTTCCCAAAACTTTGTTATTTGGTGCCAAAAAATTGCACAATCAGACCAAAGAATACACTAGTAGTGTAGTCTCTTAGTAGTTTGATTTCAAGTCATGCTGGAGGTAGCTGGAAAAGAAGTGGAGTTTCAGTGATTGAAGTGATTTTGTCAAGGTGCGCAAGCTGATATTTTGAGGTAAAATTTTTGAGGCCTTATCAGTTGATGAAAGAAGAAGAAAAAAGGCTAAGACAGATAAATATTGTGTAGATATCATAAATATATAATTATTATAGATGACCCTACTTGATATAGATCCAACAGATATTTTGGTCTCTACAAGCCTGGATTTAAAACTAGCAAGTTTTAAAATTCTTAGTAATCCTCTTGCCTATGAAAAATGTTTTTAATCCCAGTAGCAGACTTCAGTATCAGTATCACTGACTTCACTGCAGCTTATGCAATTTGGAGGACAGAGTATTGGTCCAAATAAGACAAAAAATTTTCAGAAAATATTTAAAACACGTTGCATTTCTGCAACACTGTCATGCTTTCAGTCTGAAACTCAATTTACAGAAATTTCATTTGACTCAGTAATACCGTGTGGTACTCAAAGTGTTATACATGTTGGGGGAAACAAACCAGCTCCCTGCTCTGGATACAGCAATTCAGAAATTTAATGGTGGAGCCTCTGAGGGGAGGATATTTCATCTGCAGGCCTGTATTTTATCAGGAGACTCTGTTTCTCCTTTCAGTACCTCTTTTGTATGTTGATGTCAATATCTTCCAGTGTAGACCGTGCTGTGTATCCAGAAGGGATCCTTTCCACAGATCAAATGCACTAACTCTAAGTTCCATGCTGTGAGCAAGGGAATGATCCCTGTAAAACAACGAGCTGTCTTTTAAATGAGGAACCATCATCCAGTGGATGTTGGAAATAATGAGATCTGTTGTTTATTTTTATGTGATCTTGTCACTAACCTTCCAACTATGATTTTTTTTTTTATCTGTCAAATGGGTAACCTGATAACTTTCTCGTGTTAATGTTGTGATACATCATTTTATAAACAATAAGCTCAGAGAGCTTTGAGTTGCAACCACAAAAATGATTTAAATATTGTTCTTTAAATAGAAGGGCAGGATTTCTACACACTTAGACTTTTCATCACAGTTTATGCTTCTGCTCTTGAACTTTATTTCTTGTGGCCCCTTGGGCTACCCAGTAGAGAAGAAAAGAGCTGTAGTGCAGTGCTCCCTTTATAGCATTTTTCTTGGGCCATCATCCAGTTCTTTTCAAGCTGGAAAGAGCTTGCAAAGAAAAACCATTTCAAAGAATCTTTCTACTTCTTTAATGCTTCTGTGAAGCAGAGTGACATAGAGGATCCTTTGTGTATTTGTGGAATGAGTTTAAGAGCTGCTTTTAATTGCTGAAATGGGTTGCAAATTGAAAGTACTAAAAACATTGCCACGTTTCTGTTATGTTAAAGAAAATTGCAGGAAAAGCATATGAAGATTAAAAGTAATGCAGGAATGATAGAGTATCTCAAAAAGAATTATTGCAGAATTGCACAAGTCATTAATGAGATAAAAGAAAAGCAAAAGCATCTGAATCTTGAGAGACTGACCACAACAGTCACCCACATAGAAGAGGACATTGCTCGGCTGCACAAAAAATGCGAAAGGGCTATTCAGCAACAAGTGGAGAGGTACATATGTAAACTTGATCTAAGGTAGTGTTTAATTTTGACATGCATGAAGCAGCAGTATTTTTCAGCTTATGAGCACTCCTATTCAGGAATACTAAAAAATCCACTGCATTACAATGTTCCGCTGAACAATCTGCCTCACCGCACTGGCGGTGCTGCTTTGCTTTGTGTGGATGTTTCTCCACTGGTGACAATGCTCATTCTGCAGAACTATTTTATTCAAAAAACATGGTGACTTGGCTGCTGAATGCCTTGAGAACTTGTAGCCTCCTGCTCTGTTTGTGCATTGCGCACAGCTAAGGTATAAAACTGCAGATCTAAATCTTTCTGATCTTCTTAATCCATTTTAAATGCTGTGGAAGGCCAGAAGACCTAAAAATTATGTGATAGACAAAAATAACCTTTTCAAGTGTTTGTTCTTTGATTTTCGCATTGCAATTATTTTATTACTTGTTTAAAATGCTGCCATTATATTAAAATATTATTTGTGAAAGCTTTGTAAATTTTCCCAGATTATTACTATCTTTCAAGGTCACTGGTTATGTTCTTGAATGGAATATACTGAATACGAGTAATTTTTTCTTTTTAATTTACCTTTTCACTTTGGTCTTATTTCAGTGGTCTTCTGCTCAGAGAACGAGAAGAAGAACTAGGCTTTTTGTATGAAAAAATAAACAGGCAAGAGATGTTGTGCAGAAATGGAGATAACGAGATGCAAGTTATGGATGAAAAGATCAGTTTTCTGAAGCTAAAGGTAGCTGAGAAAAAGAGAGAGATTGCATTGTGTTTTAAAGAGCTCCCAGTGAAGAATGCCCTGAATGAAAATCTGGAGAGACTTCAGATACAGGTTGGTGGTAGAGGAACCTTTTTTTTTTTTTTCTATTATTCTGTATTTTACAGCTTAGGGCGATTTCATAGAAAGAAAATGTCTGGGTGTGCAAGGTTTATTGAAACAGCAAGTTCAGTAATACACCTGTCTAGCAAAACACTGACACATGTTTTTAACTTCAGATCTGGGAGTTTCTATGCCTATGTGTAACTGGCTGATGCACTTTGTTACACCCATGCCAAAGGCTTCCCGGGTATGGAATCTCAGCTAACCCTCCCCAGAGCCTGAAATGTCAGTATGACTAAGCTGGAGAATGGGAGTCATGGGGCAAAAATGGAACTGTAGATAAAATTTGTTAAAACTGTATTGATGCAGTAGGTGGAGGGGTGGGAGACACACTTAGATCGTCAAATTTCTGAAATAATAACTCAATTCACACTTGACCCTGAGCCTACTCTGGAAACTCTGCAGCCTACAATGATATAATCCACATATATTTTCTGCTACACAAAACAGTGTAAGTTTTAGTTCTAGTTACAAAATAACATTAAACAACTAACAAACTGCAGTTCTTGGGACATTCTTTCCTTGCTTTCTGAAATGGCTCATTTACTTTTGACCTTATCTCCAGATGGTAATTTTCCCCATACATACTCCATTAGTGCCTGCACAAAATCATAAATTAGGGTTTACCATTGCCTTTTAAACTTGCATCAATGGGAGCTGTGACTCACTGTTTCATAGTGCTTGCACTATTCTCTTACTTCTGGCCTTTCGAAGAAATTGTGTGCTCTGCTACAAGAATAAAATGTAGTACAATACCTCATGCAAATCATATCCCAAAGAATTTTACAGGGCCATTACAGATTTAAACTGTGAACAGAAGTGGTATGGAAAAAAACCCAAACCACTACCTAAAGGGAAAAAAAGACATTTTCAGGTAAGATTTAGAATGAGACTGAGAGTCACCAAGTCAAATACTGTAACAGAATGCAGATGATTTTTGTGAACTGGCAAAGCAAATCATGAAACTTTACTTTTTCTGTTCTGCATTCCTGCAACTTTCTTCTTTGTGATGATGGTTCACGTGAAGCCTAAAATCACTGTTAAAGGAATGCTATTGTTGCAGGTTCTTTAAATCTTTTTGCAGTATTGACATAGAATTAAAAAATAGGAAAATACAGTTGTGTGATATTACACATGCAGTAGTCTTAATAAATGTTCCCAAGTCAGAGATTTTCCAGTTAACAATGACAAATAATCAGTTATCAGCCTTTAAAATTTAACTAGCTACTGTGATAATTGGATATTACATGGTTCAAACTGGCTGCTAACTCATCCATCTCCTTATGCTCAACCATTCCAGCATTAATACCCTTATTCCCTCTGCCAACAGGTATTATGTCCAGTGAGAAGCAGTCTCAAATTGTTTGGCTTTATCTCCATAATTTACAGAAAAATCATAAGTTTGAATCTGATTTCTGGTGTTGGTTGCCAAATTCAGATTGCTAATTCCTGTACCATTTACAACTTTGAATCCATGTTAAAATCCAATTTGGCTTCTGTTCAGTTATCATGGTCAAAGAATCATATTATAATGGTCGTTTTGATGAGACATTGACTTGATGATGCAGTGAATATACCTTTAAATCACTGGTCTTCAGTCCTCTGAAGGGTAACAGCTGCTCATTTTGGTCTGTGGTTTGTCTGTCTTTCAGTGTAAACAATTATAAATGTTCAGAGAGAGGCTCTGTGCACCACAGGGCTATGAAACCCTGATTTCTGTCAGAGTCCTTTAGACCTCCTCTAACGCAGACTGTAAATCTCATTTCTGAGTTCTCCTCTTTGTTTTATTTCTCCATTCTGTTGTGACTTTGTCTAGGAGCCAGTGTCCCTAATCTTATCTGCATGTTAGGAGCCCACAAATGAGAAGTGGGCAGATAAGTGAACAAGGTCTCTTTATTGATGGAAAGAATTGTGTGTCTTTGCCTCCAGAAGGAAATCTTGATAACCTTATTTAGGGAGCACAATATTCCTCCAGGAGGTCTTTATTCTCAAGGCATCTACCTCTGTCCATCAATGGCATGGGAAACTTTGACTCATCTAAGAAGGAAGAAATTCTTCACAGAAAGGGTGATTAGATATTGGAATGGGCTGCCCAGGGAGGTGCTGGACTCACCGTCCCTGGAGGTGTTTAAGGAAAGACTGGACATGACAGTGCCACAGTCTACTTAACATGGTGGTGTTCAGTCATAGCTTGGACCCAATAACCTCAGAGGTTTTTCCAACCTAATTGATTTCGTGATTCTGTGATTCTTTAAAAGTCATCTAGAATTTAAATAAAATTTAAATGACATGGGCAGGCTGAATCCTCTATCTGTGCCTCTTAAATTTTCTCTTCTCCTTTTCCCACCCTTCCTGTTTCCTTCAGTCTTAAGCAACCCCAGATCTCTTTGAAGCAAGTGCTAGTAACATGGACTAGGTATTTCGTTACTACAAATGTAAAGAATTAATACCAGAAATATTTACAGGCTGCAGAAACTGACCCATAATCTCAGCAGCTGGGGTGCCCATTGGGGTGCCCAGAGCAGGGCTGGGTACCAATTCAGCAAGAACAAACACTTCACCTGAGCAGCTTCATATTCCACATGAGCTGCTTAATCATCAAAGTGATGTATGTTCCACTTGTACACTCTTTATCAGCAGCTGCCTCTTTCCACAACAGAGTGAAACATCAGTAAATAGTTTAGCCAAAAAAAAAACCCTTCTCTGAAGCAAGACCAGAGCTCTTCTAATCAAGTGCTAGTAATATGGACTAGGTAGGCTTCTTACTATCAATGTAAAGATTTAAAACCAGAAATAGTTACAGGTACTTCCTTTATCTGACACAAAAAAATGTACCCAGTGAGTTTGTAAGGTGGTTTTCTCTGGACATGAAACTATGTAACTTTTAATTGGGACTGCACATCAAGGGGCTGTTCCTGCTGATTGAAGTGACCCATAAAAACTAATCTGCCTTCATGCATCAGTGAGAAATACTTAGCATCAACCATTAATTAGTCCAACACACAGACCTGCTGAGCTGTCATGGTGTGCAGATGGGACTTTCATGCCTCAGAGTTCAGCTAATGTATGACGACTGTCAGTTTATTTGAGGCATTTGGCAACAACATTTGTCCAGGTTTTAATACAGTCCCATGAAAATCTCCAGACTACATCACCACGGGCATAGAATAATGGGACTAATAGACAGATAAAGAGTTTATCTGCTACCTGCTCCTATGCCAGCATCGGATTGCCTGTCATTCCTGAGAGGGCTAAGCTGTGCTTTCAAGCCACCACTGGGAAACCTGTTTCCCCAACAAGCTATCCCAGTCCTTCCTTAACAGTGGAAAGATTTTCTTGACCTTTAGCTTGGATCTTTCCTGCTGTGGTATAAGAATATTGATTTGTATTCTGTACACCAGTGACATGACAAGCAGACCACTCTTTTCCTTTCTGCAACATTTCATGTTACTGGAAGGAAGTTAATCGTGTTGCTCTCCCATCCTTTTGCCAGGCTACGCAGCCCTGTTCCTTTCAATCAGCCCTCACAGATTTTTTTTAGGTCCCTGTTTTTCTGCATTTCTTTTATTTTTGGCAATATGGTCTTTATTTGTCTTGAGGCACAGTGTGTAGTGGCTGAGAGTGAAAGGATGAATGTATGCAACAACCAGACCCTTTTTTTTAAAAAAAGGGCATCCAACCAGTTGACCTTGACTTTGTGTTTGTACAGGCAATTTTTCCTGCCTACATGTAGCAACTTGCATTTTTTATTTAATATTATCTTTTTAGTTCAGACCTTTTTTCAGACCGAGGTAATTTTGAATTTGAATCTTCTCAAAAAATACTTGCAGTCTCTCTCTTCGATTAACCTCATTCTGCTGATGAGGTACTTACCATATATTTTCATCAAGAACCCATTTCCTTTGCTTGTTTGTGAGAATCACATATGAGACAATATTGAAGCTATATAAAAATCGAGATGTATGATACCTACTATTTGTCATCCATACACCTGTGAAATCATCAGAGTGGGACACTGGTCTGGTTTGGCATGATTCAACACACCTCTCTTGGCTGTTATTCCTGCCCTTTTTCTTTTCTTGACACCAACAGTGGAAACTTAATGATTTCTTCCAGATTTATTCTTTAGAAAGTGAAGGCAACTTATCTATGGTTCCATAGCTTTTTTTCCCCCTCACTTTTGAAAATAAGTCTGATACTTGCCCTTTCCTAGTGCTGTACATACCTCACCTACTGAGGTCTCTGAGATTTCAAAAATAAGCACTGACTCTCCACTTTTTCAGACCAGTCTAGACATGTGTTCCCTCTTGTGCGGCCATCCTTCAACCATCCCTCCTGACAAATTACAATCCAACATAGAAAATCTGCTCTTCTAGAGCCTTTTCCTATCCCCTGTATCAAATACACTCCAAGACAGGAAAGATTTTTTTTTTTTCATTTTAAGACTTAGAATCTCTTAGAACTCGAAGTCCTGCATCTGATCACTTCGAATTTGTATTGCATTTAAAAGCGAGGTTAGGTTTAACATGAAACTTTTAAGGGATTTTTTATGGCATTTTGGACAGTGGTTTTGCTGCAATAGTCATTCTCTAAAGTAACTATTCCGTCCTGCAAAATTTTCCTTGGTGAGCTGCCCCTAATCTCATTAAGGTACCACTGCCTCCAACAAGGTACTTTCCCCTGAGTGGATGAGAAATTTGGCCCCAGATAAGAAAGATCACTGGAAGCATAGCTGTGCCCTGCTGTGCTGGCCCTACTTTTGCATTCTTCCACTCTGTGTATTTTTGGGCTTGAGTTTTAGTTTTTTATAATTAAAATATATCTTTCAGTTCATTATTTATGTGCTGAATCATGCTTTGCTGAGGAAATTGTTCATGACAGTCATTTCAGGTTTTTACTTTACCTGCTTTTAGACAAAGTGTACAGGAATGAGCTGTGTGGTGCTTTTTTACTAGAAGTGTTCTGGTACTGTTCCACTGACACCTGAGAAGACCTGTCAGTTTTTCCTTTTGTAGTTAAATACGACTTGTTAACTTCCAGGAACAAACCCCATCCCAGCAACATCTAAACATTTACTTTACATTCTGGTGAGTGTTCATAACTTTGAGAGCCAGTGACCACTTATTTCCTTAATCAATCGTCAGCTGCAGTGGATGGTTGACATTTATACCTGGGTAGTGTTATGTCAGTGCTAATAGCTCAAGGTTGCAGTGACAACTCACTGACAGATGACCAGGTGCTTATCAGAGCACAGGACCCCACCACTGTCAGTCTTGCAAATCCAAACATGGAAAAAATGGCCCCAGTCACTCCTTCAGTGAGGATTTATGTGGAGCCTGGATGTCCATCTAGCATTTTCTGGGAAGTGTTATTCCATGGGAAGGTCTCACATCAGAAAGGTCAGGGAACACCTGCCTCTATGAGTCCCTGGAGTGCCACATGGCTCAGTGTCACCGCTGAGTCACTTCAGGACATGTGCCTGGGAACTTCAGTGTAGAAAATTTGGATTCCTGTAGGGATGAGACCTTCAGCAGGACTTTCTATTGTATTACTGAGGATAAAAAAAACAGTGTAGCCTGAGGACTAAGAAACAGGTGGGACTCAATTTTTGTCAGACAGCAGGGTTTCCTCCATCCTGCTACTGTCACACTGTAGTTCCCTTTTAAAAAAACAATTTAAAAGGGCTCATAATTTTCTGTATTACCCTCCCTCTTTCTCCGTACAAGGAAACCTCATCCATTGAAGTCTGAGGACCAAGGTATGGGGATGAGTTTGGCGGGAACAAATAACTGTTGGGGCTTTTTGTTTCTTAGTATTCCCAGTGCAAGGAAAAGATTAAACAGATGGAGGAAATCTTTGGTGATGCCACAAATGAAAGCAGAAGGCATGAAATGGGAGGGAAGGACCCATCTGCACCTGAATTGCTAAAAAAGATTGAACAGGTAACATGGCTTCTCACATCACAAGCCACCCTTTTGTGCTCGACCGCTTTTATAAAATGAAAATGGAATTTAAACAATTATGATTGGCTGTTGTGAACTCCAGCCTAGCGCCTGCTTTCCAGGTCAGCTGGATGTGGGGCATTTTTGACTTCTTCCAGCAGAGGCTGGGCAGGGGGAGCTCTGTGAGGTACACCTGGCTGTCCTGCATCCTCTGCTAACCAGCCCATTCACATTGTTGGCACTTCAGTGCAGACCTCACGAGGGAAAGCAGCAGAGGGAGATAAATGCAGAACAATAAACTGCTAACAGTTGTCAGTCTTTGGCAACTGGCTGTGAGCTGTTCCACCACTACCCACGGGCTGTGAGCAGGAAACAGACCTGCCACCCTCTTAACAGAGCCTGCCTGCGTGACACAGAATCAAACACCTTGTCAGGGCTACTGACTTTGCTTCCCTGCTGAACAGGGGGCCACCAAACAGGCCCTGGGGGAAGCAGCAGCCAGGCCAGCCCAGGAGCTGCACTGCTGGGACTGCCCCGAGAGACTTTGGAGGGAAGCATTAGGTCCAACCAAAAGCCCATTTCAGAGCTATCTGTATGGGGTAGGGAAGAAGGTAAAGGAATGGAATGAGCAGACATGGCATTTTCTTATGTATCTATTTGTCTGTTCCATTTATAGAGGGACAAAAGTCCTCCCACTGCGTTTAGTGTTGGGGGGATTCACACGGGGCTGTGAAGGTGTTAGGGCAGTAGCAGCAAAGACAGAGCAGCACACACCTATGTCCTTTCGAAATGCAGTTTGTAAGGACATACCCTGAACATTGCTGCTTCAATTACCTGAGCTTTTTGCCTTACTGTCCCATATTCCTGGACTGGAGGGAGATCTGAGTAGCCAAGCAGGCCACAACACAGCCTGCTGTCACCAATCTGCACATTAAAAAACAGGGCTTCCTGGACCCATGATTAGTTTAAATATCTATTTCAATCTCCTTGGGAATTAAAGTCATTGTAGTTGTATTTGTTTTGTTAGTTTATGGAGCCCATACTTTCTTTTTTTTTAGCATCAGGGGGAAAAAGGTATATAAAGCAAGAGCTGAAACCTTCCCATTATGGTGCGACTCAAGGAAGCAGAACATTAAAAAAAAAATCACTAGAGAAAGAAAAAACATTGCTTTCAAAAAAAACATAGCAAGGCAGTAACAATAATGTAACCCCCTGCCCCCAAAAGGGCCCAGTCTAATAGAGAAGAATTGTATGACTGACAGGACGCAACTGAGCCAATTTGGGCCTGATACCTGACACAGAGGGTGAAAATTTTGAGAAAACTGATAGTGAAAATGTTTGGTGTTTTTTTGGTGTTACTTCAGCAGCTCAAAGCAATCACAGAACACCTTGTGCTGCACCTTCCCCTGTCATTTCCTTACACCCTGTGTGTCCTCCTCCTTGCTGCAGCTGGAAGCAGAGCTGCTCCAAAAGGAGCAGAAGTTGATGCAGAAGGAATTTCTTTGCGAGTCCATTTCCGAAATGACGGACAGAATCCGTGTGGAGGCAGAGAACGGGAAGCAGGACATGCTGCTGTTCGCCAGGAGGGTAAGGAGGGCACTGCACACTCTGCTTGCCAATCTTTACAAAATGAAATAATATCCGGGCAAGAGGTGATTCACTTGCAAATTACAAAAGTGGCTGGAAACATTGATAGGCAAGTCATAAGCTATTCTTCAGAAATTATAAACATGCATAGTAGCAATAATACAGATAATACCAAAACCACTAGGCAAATGTACTTTCTTTTAAAAAGGAAATTGCACTGTAATTGGTACCTTTCACAAAAATATAAGATTAGTTCTTTCTGAAGTAGATGCTTGGAAGCTTTGTGGAATCCTCCTTTTGCACGTGTACTTAACAACCAACATGTCAAAGGCTAAAAAGATATAAAGCAAGGCCAGGTAAATTCTACTCCAGCATACACTAAGATGAACTCGGTATCTGGCTCAATTTGCTATTTAGGTAGGGAGAATCACACAGGAAACATCATTTTCAACAGTTTTTTTTATATAATGACAGCTGTTTCTTTTTAACTGCCAGTAATATTATTTGTGAAAGACCGAAATGCTCCCAGCTCTCATGTTCCTAATGAAAAAGCTGCAAATAGATCAGAGCTGTGGGAAAGCCAGAAAAAAAATGCTAAGTAATTAATGTAAACTGAGACCAGGATTGATTTCTTTTGTTAGGTGTTAGGTTTGGCAGCAGAAAGGCTTAAAACAAAACAGGTTGTTATTATCAATCATTCATTTTTCACAGAGAGGAAAATATCATAGTTGTTACTTTTGTTTGTGAAATGATGGCCATGGGCTAATAAACTACTGTAAGAATGGCTGTGTGCCAAAAGTTACATTCACAAGTGCTCTCCCCTGTTAGCCACTTAAAGAGTATTTAAGTCTTGTTGGGTTTTTTTAAACCACTCCAGTCAGACTCAAGGATTCCTGCCACATTCCTTTTCAGTTGTATCCCTTGCAAGGATAATGTCACAACCCCCAGCCCCTCTGCATCTGCATTATCACTAAATTATCTCATAAGGATTAGCCTTATTTCACCTTTATTACAAAGTTAACTGTGCATAAACTCTGAGTTGGGGTCCTGGGCCTTTGAGGGCAGGCGGAATTTTGCTGTCCAGCTGAAAAGGGCAGGAGGCAATGACAAACGTGCTTTTCTGTGTCTTGTGTTGGAGTAAATCTGACTTCTTGAGCTGCCGGTTTCTGTGGTTCCAAGTGCTTACGGAAATTAAGTAATTTTCAAGTATGGAACTATTATTTAAAACCTTGTCAAGTTGGACTAGTTTTCATATATCTAAGTCTGACCTAAGTGTCATGCCCAGTAAGTGCCTAAGAGGAAACCTTAACTACAATGCAGCTGTTTTGAATTCCAGATAAATGAACTGCAGAGGAAGATAAAGGACAAAACCCAGGAGAGGAGGGCTCTTATTGCAGAGCTGACCATGAAGCAATCGCTTGTCCTTCAACTCCAGCAGGAAATGAGAGAAAAAGAACAATTTGTGATGATTGCTTCATGGAGGATAAGTCAAGGTCTCCCCCCTCCTAAGGAAACAGACAAGGAATGGTTGAAGGTCCTAGGCAGTGCGAAGACACACAGAGCAGCAGCTGAGGCCAGAGCTGAAGTAAGTTTTTGTCATACATTGCAATTTGGTGTTCAGCCCCATCCCTTCACTGCTCTAACTGGTCTTTCCAAAAGAGCTGTGCTGGCTCCATGTGGAGCTGCTCACCGGCAAACACGGAGCTTCAGGAGCCAGTGCAGATCATGGTACAGACACAGACAACTACTAAGGTGGTTTGTGAAGCTTTAACTCTAGTTTGGCAACACCACTTAGAGCTGGTCATTCAGTCTTTAGGAGATCGGATACTTAAAAGCATCACCTTGGATTGTTAAAGTAGTTTGTGTGACCATGTTGTGGCTGATAGGTGAGACAGCCATCAGTGGAATACTGCTTTCCACTGCATTTTAAGGTAAAAGATGAGGTGTGGAGTTCAGGAGAAATAAGTTTAGCATCTCCCATATATCAGATGGAATAAGCATCACATCAGAAGCAGCAAGAAACCAGATTGCTGGGCAAGACACTGAGGGTAGACAGGGCAGCACATCAAACAGTGCTTCAAACCCTACCCTCCTTGAGACAGTGATCCCGAAGCAGAGAGCTCCTACAGAATAATAATGGCTTAGAATAAGAATCTTCTCTGTCATTGACCCTTCTCCTCATGCTGTGACTCAGTTTCCTTTCAGTGCTGTGCATAAAAGCTCACTGCAGTAACTGTTTTCAGGAACACAATTGTTCCCCAGATGTTCTACAATTACTACAGCTGTTGAAAGTTCTAATCTGTTTTCTTCACAAATAACAAAAGCATGACAGGCTCAAACTGTCAACTATTTAAAAGGACAAACTCCCATCTACCCGGTCAAAATCTCATGCTTTTAACACCCCTCCAGCTTTCCTGGCTTGCCAAGGATTAGACTAATGGTGTTTCCTTCGTCACAGATTCTGTACATTGGCTCAGGAGAGCACTGGGGTTTTAAAGCACACAGTCCCTGTGTGATCAAACTGTGCTTCTCTGACAGGACCCTGCAGAGAAGGAACAAGATGCAGTGCCTGGCCATGCCCACATGACAGCCCAACGACGCCCAACCTCCTCTATCCCGGATAAGGAACAGAGTCCCCCATTCCCACGGCCCCACAGCGCTCTGGCTCCTCTCAGACCGAGTGAATCCAGTTCAGATGGGAGACATTTCAGCAAATCTACTGCACAGCCATCTGAAACCAAAACAGACAGCACCTGAAGCAGGAGGGGCCATTTCTGGTTGCTGAATCCTAAGGGTCAGCAGCATTTACACTGCACTGAAGGAATGTCTGTTAGTGTTCAGCCAAAGTCTATGTTGAAAACAAAGTACTTTTTCATGCCAAAAGCACAGTTAAGTAGTTGGTGATCCAAAGCCTCTTCTCCTGGTATCCGAAATGCAGTGCAGTATTTTAAAGTGTTAAGAAAAGGTAGTGGTCATCATGCTATGTTGGTTTTTTTTCCCAGGTAAAGTTTTATTGCATCTGAGGATATGTTGTAATATATTTCATTAAAAAGAAAAGGCTAGAAAATCTTCTCCTGTTATTAATATTATATGAACAAAGTGGCCACCACTTATACATGGCTTTCTGCAGTTTGGAACTGGAGTTTACACTTTCCAGAGAAATTCTAATTATATTGAGAAAAATAATCCATCCCACTATGCAGTCACTGAGAAAGCTAAAGCTTCGCTGATGGCAAGGACAAGGGAGTGACCATGAACTTTCAGAGTCATTCCCAGGAACCAGATCTTTTTATTTCACTGGTAAGGAAGAAGAAGCATCAGTGGAAACTACTAGGAGAAAATATCAGAGGTTGTTATTCAAAACCTCCAAAATATATGAAATTGTTAACGAGTTTCTCTGGTTTAATAGGCTGAAATTTTGTACAGTTGTTGTGAAATCCAATAAAGACTGCAGAAATCCTGCATGGCAGAACTTGACCATTTTCTCTGCATAGCAAACCACTATTACCATTTTAAATTAATGTCACAGTTAAGAACTTAAAACAAAAGAACAAACAATACTGGCTCAGTTATGTACAAATAAAAGTTGAAAACAAAGGAAAAACAGCCTCCCTAAGCTTCTTTCTGAAGCTGAGGCTTGAACTGTAACACTAGAAGTTGTAAGAAAGAATTATGTAAAACTCTGTCCAAGATACTCTTAAGATAAATTTCAAAAGCTTTGTTCTTATCCGGTATTGCTTACAATATTTTATACATATTTTAAAAAAAACCACAAAACCAACAGACAAAAAACCCCCAACAAAATTTATCACACACACTTTAAGGAGATGATTTTGTGTTAGCTACAAAACTGAAAATAGTACAGTGCAGCTCCAGAAGCAGAAGTACCACAAGGTAACTGATGACCACTATAAGGAAAGAATACATCATTACTGATGCCTGACATAAAACTTGATTTGTTATTCTTACCTGCTTTACACAATCACACCAAGAAATCCTTTTATTAATCTGAGTAAACAGTTACTGGTTCTTGTTTCTGTACAACTGGACTGCCTTTTCCAGGACTGTCTTGTTAAAATACATGACATTAATACCAATTTTCACAGCGTGCTTTGATACCCACTGTCATTTCACTTACTTGACCACTTCAAAATGAAACCATAGATATATTTCAAACTTGGGTTCGGTCAAATGCATTTCTCTAGGATTTATCTAGATGTCAGCAATTTCAACCTTAGTATGTTGGAGCAAACACTGTTTTGAGTAGCTCATGTCAGTACCAGCAGCTACCCAAAACTGCAGGTGATTTGGGAAACAACATGGCATTTAAGTGACTACTTTTACACAAGCACCATAGTTTGACAGCCTTCTTCAACAGCACAATATTTCAGGAATATTTGAGGCCCAGAAGCGTCATAGTGTGCTGGAGTGCCATTTCCTCTACAAATCTTGCATTAACATGGTCCTGTTTTTCATATGGATGCACACCTAGAAAAACACAGTGAGGAAGTATTTACAAACTTGTACATGCTCCCATACACTTATAGTCCTGCAGTCTATTAAACATCTTCATCTACAATACCAAAAGATAAAGGGTAATAGACAGAACTGTGTTTTCATGTACCCAAAATACCTACAGCTTTCAGTGGTGTCCTTTGGATGCTCACCCATGGCAAAAACTGTCCCAGTAGTGGGATGTAAGTAAATGATACCCCACACAGGGGGAAGCTAAACCATCTCTGGAGGCTGCTAGGGATTTCCAAACCAATTCTACACTAGAGATCCAAACCAAGATTAAAGCACAACGGCTGTGTTAGTGCTAGTGCATAAGATGGCCTAGGCCCCATGCTATTATACTGCTATGCGGTTTAACTCTTTTTCCGCCTCAGATGGACATACCCATACTTGGACAATTTTAGTTTAGCCTTCAGGTCCTTATCCTGACTTTATTTTGCTTACTGGTACAGGCAGAGCCAGTAATGCCTCCCCTATGCACCTTGCTTGTTCAGCAGAATTCAAAACCTCTGCATGCTCAGGTTTGCTGGATAAAGCAAAGACCCTCACCAGTGGGAACGGCGCTTCACAAAAATGAACAGCTTGGCAAGGAAAAATGTCTGGTACTTCAGAATACCTCCAAATGCAGGGATATGGGTACTCTTTTCTAAGGTGGAAGATCTGCTTTTGGCTGCCTCTTTAGCTACCAGAAGGAACATAAATAAGGACCAAACTGTTCTCTCCCCATTTGAACACACAACAGCTGCCAGCATGCTGTACACCAACCACATGCTACTACACAGGTTCTGAAAAATGCAGGTTTGCTATTTGGATCCAACACAAAGAGGATTTGGATGAAAAGATACAGAGTCAAGAAGCCCCCTTGCACTTCCCATCAGCAGAAAGACAACCAAACCTATGTGTTCAGACATCACTGGAGTTTTAGAACTAAGTTGTCAATACGGTCAGGATACATCTGAGTGAGCATCAAAGGGTAACGAGTGCTGGTGTTCCAAAGTACAGAATTAACATTACCTTGATTCTCTATCTCTGTCAACATACTCGTCAGGTAGTTCAGTGGCAAAAACTCCACAGGGACTGAGAACTTCTCAGGGATTGACCTGCTGCACTGTAAGGAAGAACACAGCAGGTTGGCTCACCAAGTCACACAGTACCAAGTTTCAGTGTTTCTTTAGCCTGTTACAGTCTAAAGAAAGCTCAGCAATCTCAACACTGTAAAAGCACAAGTTTAAAAAAAAAAAAGGCCTCTGTGGTCTTACCTGACTGTTTCCCAGGTTCTCGAGCAAAAGCTTCACATATTTCCGTGCAATTAAATTTGCATTTATGGGATGATTCCAGAACTGGCGGACCTTTTGACCAAGAGCCTAGTAAGCAAAAAACAAAACCCAAAAACCTGAGAAGATAAAGACAGGACAGTGGAAGCTTAGGAGGGGGAAAAAGAGGAAAAGACCTGAAACCAAACTGAGGCTGTAACACAGATGCTTTGCTTTCCCATCCTGATGACAGAGGCCAAGATGGCATCATGTGTAGCCATGGAGCCTTCCTTTCATAGCCAGTAACTAAGAGATTTCCTTACGTTTCCAAAATGTGGGAAACCAAAACCTCAGTACTCAGCTCAATCGGTCTGTCCAGTGCCAGTGTCCCACTTGGCATGTGTACTTAAGAGATCAACTGAGGCTTAAAATGACCACTTATCCTTTACTGTGACTCCGGTTTGGACCTGTTCTTCCCCCAAAGAATAATGTAGATACCCCATTCCTCGAGGCTCCACTCAGGACAGGGCTTCTCTTAGGCTCAGTCTCAGGAATCTTACACAAGCCAGATGGCGACAAGGACACACAGTGAGAACACAATTAGGATCCCATTATTCAGGTCATCATCTGGGAAACTGATAACATTGACTCACATTCCCAGAGGCAAGAGATTCAAAACCAGGTTGCCCAAAGCTTCCAATTCTAACCAACAAGCAAAGGAATAGGAACACACTGTGAAATCAGCTCCACCTTCTGCTGTTTTCCCTGTCCAGATCTTCCCCCCTCCCTTTCAGCTGTACTGCAACACAGATTTCTGTAGGAGTTTATTTGAGTAAACGCTGTACAATTTCCGTGGTGCTTAAATCCTTGCTTCGGATGGAACTGAAGTCATCTACTGAATGTAACCTGCTCAAAATAGTCCAAGTCACCCCAAAGTGACCCTTTTGGCAAACAAACTACTCCCTACATTTTTTCCCAAAGCTGTACATAGATACAATAAGGCACTGAGTCTACTGTGTGTAGCCAGCAGTACTCGTCCCCTGCAGCTCTCCCAGCTCTCCCGTCAGAGCGTGGCTGGAATGGTGTTCCCCACCCACAGGCCCGGGGCTGACCCCAGCTCTCCAGCCCAGCCCCAAAACAAGACACAGAGGACAAAGGACATCCTGTGGAGTTCTCCTCCTCTATCCCTTCTCAAAAGTGCTGCCGAAGAAAGAAGCCTTTGTTAGAGGAAAACCCAAGTGGCACTTCTGGCCATTTGAACTATATGTAACAGCCCATAATGAGCAAACAATGGGCAACTTATGCTGAGAAAAGCCTGGCACTCCCCGAGGGGGATCCCTGGTGTTCCTCTGCCCACTGAGATGTTGGGCTTCCTCTGCAGTCCTGCGGTGTGCACTAAGAGCAAAAGGGGAGAAGTCCATCTCCCGTTCTGCTGGTATGAAGCACCAATAATTAGCTCTAACGAATTACTGTGTGGCTACAGAAGTCACTGATGGGTGAGGCTGAGAGATTTCACTGAGAGAAGATCTTATAATTCAGTATTATTCCTCCACAGAGCTGTGGTATGATCAGATTTTGCAGCTTTTACTGTACTGAACATATCTGATAAAGTGTATAGAAGCAAACGCAGAGGTCACAAGTGAGAAAGACTCTGTGGATGCTAAAACACCCCCACAAAAACCCCATAAAGCCCCTTTAAACCCCATTAAACCCTCATTGCTTTATGCACACGAGTACTCAGCAGAGTCTTGTTGACTCCTGCAAGGTCATGGAGACACTGTAAAATAGTATGGACAAATCTATAATTTCAGTTATCAGGGTATCCTACAGCCAGGAGCAGCAGATGGAGAAACTGTGGATGTTCAGGTTAGATTTGAATCAGGCTCTGTTTGAATCACAGCCAAGTCTTCCATTGGCTTGATCCTATACATCAGGAGGAACTTCCCATCAATTCCGAAGTCCAAGAAATCACATCCAAAGTCATTAATTACCTCAGGAAGCCTCATGACAATACTAAATTTCAGCTTCTCATTCTGTTCAGTGTCATCCAGATCTGCAAGAAACAGTCAAAGAACCTAATCAAACAATCAGTAACCACATAACAAACTTTCAACTGTGAATGAAAACATTCTGAATAAATATCACCCCTGTAATGAGTTGAAAATTTCAATTTTCAATGTCGTCTGCAAACCTGATGCCCTTGTCCAGACTGCCCACAAAGATATGAAGCAGGCCTGGCTCCAATACTGAGCCCTGGGGAACCCCACTGGTGACCAGCTGCCAGCTGGATGTAACTCCGTTCCCCACCACTCTCTGGGCCTGGCTGACCAGACAGTTTTTACCCAGCAAACAGTGCACCTGTCCAGGCCACGAGCAGCCAGTTCCTCCCAGAGAATGATGTGGGAAATGGTGTCAAATATTTTACTAAAGTATAGGAGGACAATACCCACAGTCTTTACCTCATCCACTAAGCGTGTCAGCAGGTCACAGAAGGAGATGGGTTGGTCAAGCAGCACCTATCTTTCACAAACTTGTGTTGGCTGGGCCTGATCCCCTGGTTGCTCTGCATGATAGCATTTGGGGTGATCTGCTCCATGTCCTTCCCTGGCCCTGAGATCAGACTGACAGGCCTGTTCCTCTCGTTCCAAACATAATTAAAGCAAAAGCTGAGGACTGAGTAGCAGACCAAATTCCTCACATATAGGTGTGCACTTTCATAGAGTCACACAAATTCCCCAATAAATTCTATTATGAACTTTAGTATTTGCTTTCCTAAGAAGTCCCAAGTGGAAAAGCTATAAACTCAAATTCTCTCCAAACAGGTATTTCTTTGTGTACTATGAGAAGGCCAACCGTGTAGTCTGAGCCCTTTCAGGTGGGCAACACCATCAGCTACAGCCCTCACTGAAACAACACTCTAAAGGGAGCTGAGTGTCCTGGGCAATAAATCCTGGGTCCAAGTTGAGTGGCTTGAAGGACAACACCCCCAATTAAGCTGGCTGGTAACAAACGAAACACTTGATGCTCACTGTACCTTTCAGCAATTTCCTGACACAAGTTTCTGTCAACTGCAAGACTCCAATATCAATGTAGTGCAGGAGGGTGTGCAGAGGGAGACAACGAACGCCAAGACCCAAGTGCAGAGTGTGAAAACCTATGAAAGAGACAAACTTATTTGGTACAATATGTTTCTTTTTTCCCCTAAGTCTCTATTAGAGACTGGCATTACTCTAGCTAAAGCCATCATTCCCCTTAACTTCTGACTGTTTCTAGCTGGTGAAGAAATCAAGTTTATCAAGACATTTAGTCTTATTTAGGCACCTTTTATGTCCTCTCAAGGACAATCCCATCAGAAAGAAGAAAGCCAAGGGGACTGAAAACAGTCATTAAAGTTCATACAGAGTCACTAAACATCTCCAAGCTGTTGTCTTATACCTGAATTGTTCTATTAATTTGTCTCTTATATCTTTCTTTCTTCCTAATTAATCAAAACCTGAGGCCTCCCCACCCTCAGTATGTGGCTGCCACCCACACACTCCCACAGGCTCTGTTAACACTTCAGTTTCGCATTTAACATCAGCCAGATGATGGTCTGGTTATCACATGACATGACTGCATGGCAGCATTTGTGCCCAGATGGACTGAGGGACAACTCATACCAAAAACAGTTTCAAAGACTGAAGATAGATCAGGAAATACAAACTAGGAAGAGTCAATCAGAATCAGAAAGCATTAAGATGTTAAGAAGTCTTTCACTAACAAAAATAAGCAAGTGCTTTGAAAAGACCATAAGTGATTACGAGTTGCTCTGGGAAATCAAATTCTACTATCAAGACCAACTTTTCTATCAAGACTGGAGGTAATCCTTTCAGGATAAAACTGAAAAAATATTAGCAGGGCAACAGCATGAGAAAAAACACTTTTTGCTCCAGGGTAGGAATTTTCCCTTGGGGCTCTAGACACTGAACTCCAGTTTTCTAAAAACATATAGAAATGAGTCTAAATCTTAGTTCTGAGGTAAGACTGCACCCAAGCACTCCACTGGAAACCTCTGTTTTGTTGTCTTTGTTTCTAAAAACTATTTAGTTTTGCTTCATTTCACTTGCACATGTTTATCAAAGGCCTCCTCTGTAACTGTCCTGACTAGATTTCAATACTGCCACAGCTAAACTGACACATTGCAACTAGTGCTCTCAAGGAAGGAATTTATAGTGTTGCTCTCCTCAGTTACGATTGAAACAGCAAAACATAGGACTTACCAGGAGGTAAAGGCATGCACATGCCGTTTGCTGCTTCCAGAATCCGACTCATGATGTGGAACACCGCAAACTCTCCTGCACTTCCTCTTTCATCACTGTAGTTAATGAAGTAGCAACATATTTAGAACCTGAGGTGCCCACAGCTCTGCTGGAGAGATGGTCAATTTGCTGTACTACATGTACACTAAATGTCTGCATTTAGGGTGACGTGCCATGAGATGCTGCCTTGTTTACTGAGGTGTCTGTCACCCAACAGCACCAGCTGCCCAGCGCTGGCACATGAAGTTGCCTGGTGTTCCCATCTCCTCCCCCCACTGCTGCACATTTACAAGTCTCTCAGCAGCGCCTGGAATCAACAGCAACAGATGGAAGGGTGCTGGTAAAAGGGACCTGGCTTTTACAGGTGTTTAACACCCACTACCAGCTTAGGATGACTATAAACTCAGCAACTTTGAACTCCAGCTGTAGAAATGTTTGGTTAATATAATTTAAAATATTTCATATTTAATATTTAAAATAATTTTAAATAATTTAGAGAGGGCCAGCAGAATCATTAGGAACAATAGGTGACAATCACATTGACATTCACAGCAGCATAAGCACTGACTGTTCACACCAGGAGTACTGTTGAAGACCAAAATCATTATGCCCGTATTTTAAAAGGCAAGCTGAAAACTTTAACAAATGACTTGCTCACAAGCAGAGGACACAGGAATGAAGCTGGTATCTCCTCCAAACTTCTTTCATTATTCGATGTATCAGATTCAGCTAAAACAACAAAGAAAAGACTGGATGTTTCCAGAAGCCTGTGT
The DNA here is from genome assembly GCA_035584735.1 of Pseudotriccus pelzelni. Classification (NCBI taxonomy): domain Eukaryota; kingdom Metazoa; phylum Chordata; class Aves; order Passeriformes; family Tyrannidae; genus Pseudotriccus; species Pseudotriccus pelzelni. The sequence goes on along the minus strand of JAWMRA010000041.1, from coordinate 11,413,297 downwards.
ACAGCAGGCTCTTGCCCTTCATTCATTTCACACACCAGTTTATGTTAAAATCTTCTCATGGGACTTCTACTAAATATTCTTTTTTTTTTTCCTCTAGGGGTTCAAAATGTAAAGTTATTAAAATCTGTATTGTAACTGAATTGCAATATTACAGCAGTTTAAAGTATTTCCAGCTCATCAAAGCATTGTGCAAGACATGCAGCAACTTAACACATGGTGCTTCTCCAAGATAACTAAACCCATGACAATAACTCATCTCATGCTTTTGCATCAAATTCTCAAAGATCTGTTTGCCACAGAAGCAAAAACTGCATGTCCAAGTGGCTGAGCATTTGGCAAGGAACAGTCCCAAGGGCTCAGCAAAAGTGGATGACGTTGAAGACAGTGGAATCCTCAGTTTGCCAAGAAAAGTCTGCAGGAGGAATCCCAAATCTAGTCCTGGCAAGCAGGAAAGATGAGACAAGCAAATGCCTCTCCTCCTTTATTGAGGTTCCTTTTCATCCACAGTGAAATAAAACAATCCCTTAGTCCGTACTGTTGCTTCTTTGTGCTCCCAAACTGCCTCCCACTATGGACAGTCAGCACACCAAAGCCACAAGCCCCGTTCTCACACTTGGGCCATCTCAGCTTCTGCAGCTGAAAGAACACCACACGAAAGAGTTGAAATAACTTCCTCACGCCTGTCATGTGTAACCACTTCCATATCTCAGTAACACAACTGAGACACTTCCTCTGAGCCTTTTATCTCTGGCCCTCAAAGCACAGCAATCAGTCAATCCCAGGAAACTTTCAGGAAGCAAGTCTGACCCCTCTTCTGCAAAGAGGTGTCATGAGAAGTTACAAACCCTTTTCCCTGCTCCAGATGGCCAGAATCCAGGAATCCTTTTTCCCCATTCTCTTTTTCCCTCATTGGTTTTGCCCTCTCCAATGTTCAACTTGTCACAGGCTCTGAGCAAGAGGGAAACAGGACACACAGAGACAGTGACATGCAAAGGCCAGAACTGGAATATTGGTCTTCAGTGCTGCTCCTGAGTGTTCCTCTGTACCTTGGCCAGAAAGCTCTACAAGACAACACCTTGTCCCTCTACCACCACTTGAGCCAGGCTTGCACAGCTACCTGATGCAAAATAACCACCTAATATTTTACATCTCTACACTTTCTAGATGCAGTGGAAAGATCCAGGAAATGAGTGATTTCCAGTTTTCAGACAAGGGTCACGAGAACTGCACCTGCTCTTGGAATGACTCTCACCCCTGGCCAGCACACAGGGTGCAGCTTAAGGCCTCTGCATCATGAGCTGCAGCTGGATCTGAAGATAAGTGTTGAAGTGAAGGGAGGGTTCTTTCAAGCTCCAAAATCACCACTTATTATTTGTGCAGCAAAAATGGTTTTCAGGAGAGTGATACTCCAGAATTAATAGTTTTTTTCTTAATACCACAGCATGCTGTACAGCTTTCACAGAGTATAGAAAGCTAACAACTTCTTAAGTCATAGTCAACCTCGCTATCACAACATACTTGAATCTTAAATACATGCAGGCTCGTGACGTGACACCTTTACCAACAGCATGACTTGCTTTGGAGATCAGCATCCAGCATGGACATTGCAGAAAACACATACAGAAAGAGAAGTCACGTCTCAAACTTTTTTGCACAATATAACACACAGGATAATGTTCCTGAGAGAAAGGAAACATTATCTGTTTGACAAAGGGAGCACAGGCAGTTTCCTGTCCAAGGTTAGCAGAGGGTCTCTGGGGGGAACCAAGTTAAGAGCTACAACCGTACCAGGCAAGGCCATTTTTCAGTGAGTAACAAGGACACAAAATATGAATTTTTGGGGGGGAAGTACAATAAGACATCTCCCTTGGAGTGCTCTAAACTAACGAGAGAACACATGACCAACAGTGAGACAGTGCATGCAGGAGGGTCTAGGCTGACAGTGCTGTCCTTGCTGCCTTGAAACATCTGCATTTCCAGGCAGTGCTGCCTGGAACAAGGAGAGTGAAGTTCCATTAAAGTAATTAGGAACCACAAGTGCTCACCTCCTGTGGCTGTTTCTATAGCAAAGACACGGGAGCAGCCAAAGAATCAGGAGCAAAGGAATCAGGAGCAAAGGAGAAAAGGGAGTGAGACAAGGTCTTGCTGCACAGGGGAGATGACAACTCCTTCCGAAGAAACTCAAATCCAAATGGTGCCTGTCTTCTATTCGTCTGCAGCTGAGCCCATGTCAGAAGGAAACGGCCACAGACATCAGAGGAAAAGGTGCAGCTACTGCAGTGACTTGCAGAGCAAGTGTATTCAGGTCTGCCTCTTTCCTGTGCCACAGGCTGCCTGTTCACCCTGCCTCCCCTTCCGCTTGCTGTCAGGGCAGCAAATGTCACGCTGCTTCTGTAAGCTGTTTCTCCCCTTTCCTGCCTCACTGAAATGCAAAGAGTGAAAGAACAGAGATGCAGTAAAGCCAAGCTAAAGTAATTGCAGGGGAGAGAGAGAGACTATGGACATACAAAAACCTACTGCAGGCAAGGCAACACGTGGGCTGGGAACCAGGCACACTCTGGCAAACAAGGAATTCCCACCGAGACATGCCAGTCACACTTCCCCACATTACTCCTCTGTATACAGTACACCCAGCTCTCTGACAGCAACCAGCCCTTGGCTGTTGTTTCATGAGAAACTGTCAATGCTCCGAGGTCTTGGCTACTCTGACTTCAGCTGTAATTGATTTTTACACACCACAGAGCCCTATTCTGTGCCACTCCTGGGCTCCTGAACATAATAAAACAATATTTATGATGGCAAACAGACAAGCAAATAATTTCAAGTCTCTTCTGTTTCACTAGTTGCAATAGCTCAGCTACATGCTGCTGATGCTACAAATAACTGTTGGAAGGCTCAAACAAAGTCATTCCCCTGAAGAACTCAAACACTTAGGATACAGAAAGGTGTAAGATGTAAGAGTTTCTGATTAAGATGAGGGAAACCCCAGTCTAACAATGACATAGTTTTAAAGTTTTCCAAGCAGTACCTAACATGCACCAGCCAGAGGGCAGAAGCACTTTGTGTCTTTTAGACACTAATATGTCTTTTAGAGACACATTATTACAGAATCACAGAATATTCTAAGTTGAAAGGGACCCACAGGGATCATCAAGTCCAACTCCTAAGTGAATGGACCATACAGAGATCAAACCCATGAACTTTGTGTTATTATCACCATGTTGCAACCAACAGAGCTAATGTCAGGGTTATCTTTGTTTATAGTAGCTTTTCTAAGAATAAGCCTGTCAATGGAGTGGAGAGAATTCTTACTGTTAGTGATATTAAAAAAAAATAATCTTGAGAGTTCACTAATAGGAGGGCTGAGGTTTATTTTGCAAGATTTAGTCTACAATAATTTAGTCTCGCACATCAAGGTTGTACGTGTGTTTTCATATTTTTTATCCTAAGTTTTTATTAAAAGTGAACAAACTATTACCAGAAATCGAATGAAAGGAGAATAAACATTCCACTTGTGCTTTTTCTCCACCATTTTCAGTTACACGGCTCTGGCTCATGTTGTACTGTTCCTATTCTAATCAGCCACTAGTTTTTCCCTCTTTCCCACACAGAAAAGCCTGCCAATTACCAGTGAAATAACTTGTCAAGCTATAAAGTGAGGCCTAAAAGTCAGTAATGGCAGTGAAGCTGCAGCAGTTCAGAGACCCTCGTAAGGTTGACAGCAGAGCTGACTTGCAAAGGACTCCCGAAGAGATGCAGGCACCAGTAGCCTCAAGAAAGTTTCCCAAGGTTTCCATTCCCAGAAAACAGCACCGTGGGGAGTTTCTACTGAACAGCGTGGCAGGACTTGCACGGAGAACAGGATTTAGTAGTTGCCACACGAGCTTTTGTGATCTGTGTTCTGTGCTTATAGGACATGATGTTGAGACAAACAAAACCAGGTGCGATAATTTCTATGCACAACACTCACAGGTTGCAGAGATGGGTTTTTCTAAAGTTTCTCTCAAGAGGAGGAAAGATAGAAAAATTTTCACTGTAGTTTGCACAGATCTCTTAATGCAAAACTCTGTCTCCTGTCACACAAAAAGCCCAATGAAGGCAGTATGTAGGAGCAGTGATGCTTTACCCATGTGTCATATTGCAGTGAAATCCTTTTTTAATTAATTTGTATTTCCCTTGGTGTATTTGTATGTGTATTTAATTAATTTGTATTTCCTCCCTCTATTATTCAGGACTTGCAGCTATGTTTTCTAAAGGAAACTAAATTGATCTAATGATCATTCTTTGAACTTTCAGGATGAGTTCCTATTTTCATTTCTGGAAGTAGAGCATATTTGTTCAAGCTCTAAAGAGAGTAGTTTCTTCTGTGTTCTGAGTGACCAGCATAACTCTTTTAAAAATACTTAAATATTATGCATTTCCTTTATCAATATATACAATATTAAGCTGAAAAATATGTTTAAATATCTTTAAAACAACCTTCTCCCATCAAATATATACATATATATACAAATCCTACATATCCAGGGATCTACCATCCAACAAATGCATTCTTACTCAAAACAGTGATTATGAAATCCAACTAACCAGGTTTGCAACGTAATCCAAAACTATTTGGTCAATCTTCTTTTTTCCTACATACTGTAGATGTCTCATAAGGTGATCCTTTAGCTGAGCAACCATCTAGAAAAAAACAAAAAGGCAACAATTGAGCATCTTCAGCATCTTCAGAGAGATACAAAAGCAGCAGCAGGTGCAGGGCCACATCAATAGTCATTGACTCAACAAAATATTTCTACATTCCAAAACTCCAGTTCAGAGTGAGATCCCAAGCTACTGTCCAATCTTGCTAAATTCAAGAGCAGATGTGAATATTCAAGACAGTTACCCGGTTCAAATTCAGCAAAATGAGTTCTAAGTTGAACTTTCAGTGACACTGAAGAGAAAAAGCTTACAGTTGTTACATCTCTCTCTGTCAAGCCAAGTGAAGGGGGTGAAAGAAGGATTTAAATATGAGCCTTGACTCCTGAGAATCTAAGTATTACATAAAATCTCTCAGAGAAAACTAGCTCAAGTACAGTTTGTGGTAGCAGCCAAGAACCTGAGAGCCAGAGTGATTAATGGCAATTTCAGGTTAAACATTAATTGCAAAGTCTTTAAAATTGGGTGTTTGTTATTACACGGTTCATGCCACTCCCTACCCTCTCCTTTCTGAAATATTCGCTGACCTCACATGGCTTCAGATTGCAACTCAAGTCCATGCTGGCTCTTGCTGAGAATTACTAAGAAGCACAATTTGTTTCAAAGCTCAGAGTAAAACTGGAGCAAATAAAAACCTCTGTCTCAGGGAAGTTACCTGTAGATTCATCTCAAATGTGTCAAGACAGCAATACAGGTATGAGGAAGGCATAGACAAAGGACAGCAGTGACCTGCTTTTTGGATCTGTCTGAATAAACAGCAGAGAAGGAATGCAGAAAAGCTGCAGAGAATGAGAGGCAAGACTTGGAAACAAGTCTGAAAAGAAGGAAAGACTGAAAAGAAGGAAAAATTGCCTCAGATGTGAACAGGCAGGACAGTGTTGATATGCTCTTTGCAGATGCAGTGCTGAGACTTTCCAGCTGAATAGTTTCATTTGGGTTTAATGGTAAGAGAACAAGAGATAAGCAAAGATGTGTATTTAGACAGAGGAAGGAGGGGTAGGGGTTTGAGGCAGGATATATTGCCCATAAGCACATAAATGGTAGATCCTTTAGAGAGATCAGTGCTGAAAACACTGCAGAAGATGAAGCAGTCCCAGAAGTGAGGTAGAAAGAAAAGGAGACAGTAGAAAAAGCTGTTAAATTGAGGAGCAAGAAGATCTGTAATCTTCAATGTTTTAAAGACATAAAACAGTCCAAAAAGAATGGACAGATTAAGGATTAAGATGAACTTCAGAAAGACAGAATAACAGTTTCTAGCTGAAGTTGTATTGGGAAAAAGCATTTTGACAAATCAACTTTCCATTGCTATTTTTCCCCTAAGCCTTACAATGACCTTTAAGATGATATCACGACCATGAACTATAAAACTTAGGAACTATGTTTGCCCCATAGCTACTCTGGGTGAGATTGAACTCAGCATTGGAACTTAGAAGCTCACTCAATATATTTGTGGAGGTTGTGCGTCCCCTAGTGCACGCTGACAAGAGCACATACCAGTCCCATTAGTAATTGCTGCCGATAATCCTCCTCTTCAAAGAGAGGGACGAGCCTCGCCTCTGAAATAAACAGAGCAAGAATCATTCAAGGACACGACACTACAGAAATACCACCAGACTTCAACCAGCTTCAAAAGTACTTAGGAACACACACAAACAAACAGAAGCTGTGGTTTGATCTACTCAGCTACAGAACTGAGATAGTGAAGAATCATGGACTGCATAAGAGAACTGAGAAATGGAAAAAATCACCCTTTATCTGCTATCTTCTTCCTCTTTCCTTTGATATTTAAGAGTTGTCACAGTGTAATGACTCAAGAGAGCAAAAAGGCACAGAAAACCTTCTGGTAACACCAGTGCAAGTGCATATGCTGTTTAGATCTCCTCATTTACAAACAAACAAGCTAAAACAGCTGCATGGGTTTTCCAAGGAAATGGCTAGACAGGAAGGAAATACTCCAGGGAATCACCTCCCACTTTCCTGGTTCTCTCCCATGATGTGGCTCCTGTTACTCAGATTTGCAGACCATTATGAAAAGAACACAATTTTCTAACTAAATGGAAGGAGGTTATAGTATCTACTAAAATTAATAACCTGTATTTCCTAATCAGTACTTCCTGTCTACAAACAGCAAAGGAAGAAAAACAATCTCCTGTTTCATCATGTAGCATAAAACCAAGTCAACATTTTACAGAACCAAGCACTAATTTTTCACAAATTTTCAGCTATTTTTGCTCACCTTGAAATATAATTACTTCATCATTTAGCAGTACAAAGACCTGGTGCTGCTTGATTTTAAGGAACTTGAGGACAAATCTACAGGGAAGACACACTACACTGATGCTTGTTACTGGCTGGCAGCTATTTAGAAATTTTTTATTAACAGTTAAACATCTGAATGCTTCATCAATAAGCACCTTTGAAAGCATGAAACTGAGGCTCACTAAGCTGATACAAGGCCCCCTAAAGTCAGAGCCCACTGCAATAACTGGCAGTGGCACAGGTGACTGGTGTTAGGGGCTAGAAATGAGTGCACTGAAAATTCATGGTAATAAAAGGTGAGAGCAGCACTTGGATCAGCATTGTTTCACAGCACGCAGTGGCAGGGCACACAGAAGGCACTGATGTGTGAAGAGCAGGAACACATTTCACTACTAAATCCAGTTTTACTTATTTGGGACAGAGGAACTGAGTATCACAAAATCTCATGTGCTGCTGGCCTAGGGAAATTGATTTCATCTGCCTTCTGTACACCATGATTTTTCACCAGCTCTAATCTCCTGTACGAGTTCTGATTGTTGCAAAGGCAGCTGTAAGCAGAGCTGTAACTCAACAGTAACATGGTGTCATTGAAGGAGAAAATCCTTAGTAATTGTTAGATCCAATACGAAGTAGGAACTTTATTTTCAAGCATTTCCTAGTCAGTACATGAAAGTTTTCTTCCAACTTAATAACTGCTTATCTTAATTCCTCAAACTCTTCTGTGCTGAAAACATGCACAGAAACTTATTTTTAGCAAACAACGGCTAGATGGAAACAAACCTTACAGCTAAGGCTAATCAAGACAAGTTTTACTTACCAGAGTCACAAGTATCCAGCTGAGAAAGCACCCTGGGGTTTGAAACAAAAATCAGTGTGTTTTATATGCAATACTCTACAGGATTTCATAAGGTCATAAAAACACTTAAATGAATCTTTGATCCTTCAAAGACAGCTAAAGAAAAATGAGAACACTACCTGTGACTACATTTAGTAAAAGTATTAAATAGCATTACAAAAATTCTATCTGTCTAGGTTGCAAAAGAATAACTCTTGATATCTATCATACATTCCCTAGCTCTAGAAGCCTGTGTGTATTTCAGATCATCCCATAGTGATTACAAGGACTCCAATAATTGATTTTCACCTGGATAATCTTCCTTAAAGGTATCTGATCAGATACCTAACCAACTAATGAAATTACTCACTAAATCCTCCAATATTCTTGCACAAGTAAGAAAGGGTAAATACAATAGAAACTAGTACTTACTTTTTGGCATTTTCAAAAATATTCCTCAAATATGCTGTGGTTCTTCTCTCTTCTCTCTGTTTTGTAAACAAACAAAAATCCACAAATGAACAAAGCAGAAGACCAACTAAAATGCTCTCTGTCAGAATGCAGATGAGAAATGAAGCTGGTTTTCCCTTTGAATGGGAATAATGCACAATGAGACTTCAATCCACCTTCCAACTATCCATGCTCACAGGCACTCACACACATCTAACTCATATGACAATATAGTGCAAGCTCTGCTTTTGTTTAATTTCTTGCTTTATTTATAGAGAGTCAAACTTACAGGCTTAGCTTCACCTTAAGTGAAATGACTGCAAGTCTTTGCATTTCTCATAATCAAATTACAATCTCTTTATCTTCAAATTAAAAAAGACAACCCGTCCATGCTTGGCTTTAAAACACCCATTTCAGAGGCAGCTCTGGAGGCTGTTTCAGGGCATGTACACTCACCTCTTCTGAAAGGTTACGCCATTCCCTCCTGAGCACATTACTGTGGTAGTGCAAGTGTGGCTCTGCATACTTCACACTCTCCAAGTTTGAGTTGAGTTTCTCCCAGAAGCCTCTGGAGTTTTGGAACTGCAAAGTATTGCAGAGAAAGCATGAATACAGGCTGCACTCATAAAGAAATACCTCATCACCCTCTCACTAAGTGACTGCAAAGACACGTGATTAATGTAGCTTCAGAAGAATCTAAGTGAAAAAAGTTAAACCAAAGCAGCTAAACTAATTTCTCTTGATTTCATGGCAGGGGTAGCACTTATTTAAACTTGAGGTCAAGACTTGGTGCCTGTAATGTAGATACTTTGCCACCTCAGTAACCTTTTAAGTCACTGGGAAGAAGTGAGTACTTCTGTATCATAATTCATCTGACCCATTTCACAAGTTTGGGATGGGAAGAACTGCACCACAGACTACACTATCCATATTGTCTAGACTTCCTCTGACTGTAAAAGCAGCCTTAGGCAACTAACATAGATGTAAAATGTTTACATTTAGTCAAATAAATCCCATTCTGGGTTTCTGGCAGTTCCAAATAGATGAATACCACCATGGCCCCGACAGCTGCAGGCTGCCACTATTTTCAAGCTGCATTAATATTTAGATTGCAAACATCCATTTACCAACCTCAAAATCAGTGCCTCATCCCGGAAAAGAAACAAAATCCAAACATTCCCATATCAATTCTAAAGCATTAATTTAAACTCAGCTGTGAACAGACAGGAGGAAAAAACCCAAACAAAACCACACTGGTTTCCTGAGCTAGTTCTTGGACTGGGTATAAAGATTTGAAGCTGTTGTTTATAAAGGGGGGGAAGATGTGATCATGGCTGAGGAAGAGATGAGATTAAGGCAAATCTTTTTGGCAGTTTTAAAAAAACAAGAGATGGTACTAGCTGTTCTTGCCCCTCTCCCAATTATCTCCCAATACAGACACTACAGTAGCAACATTTGAATAAAGACACATTTGAGTTCACAGGATTTCTCCATCTTGCATTAACATGTTGGGTGTTCCTCTCTCCCCTCTACTTTTCTACAATGACAATAACTTTAAAAGAAAACCTCGGAAGGAAGAAACCACTTCCTACTATAAACTATAATTTGTCAAGGAAAATAAATTTCAAAGACTCAATCCTGCCAGCCACTTTCCTCTTGCTGCCAGTGTCTATTGTCACTTTATTATTGTAGCTGCAGCAGAGAAAAATACATCTCGGGTTCATGTTAAGTTATATTTAGCAGCTGCAAACTAGGAGTGCATATGGCACCATATGTTCCCTCTGTTGGAGTTGCCTTATGAGATCTACACTCTTACAGTCTTATATGATTCTAGTACTGCAGGATGTTGCCTAAATGTTACCAATATGAAACATGAGAACTATCAAATACAGCAAAAGAGTATCATCTAGTGACCGATCCCTGCAACTGCGACAGCACCACTGCTGCAAAACCAGGTTCAGGACATACTGAACTTTGTTTGATATGTGGTGGTGAGAGGCAAGACAGTAATTTTCTTTCATGTACTAAATCTGTACCAGGAAGTGGTAGACTTCAGTGGTGTCTGCTTTTAATTCTGAAAACCTGCATTGCATTAGATCTAATTAAAAAGGCAAAAGTTTAAAATAAAGGACTTTTTTAATTATAGTTGTTTCTTGAGGATCATCAGGGCAAGGACCAGAAAGAGAAGGCTTCCTCTTCTTAGGTGTTTATTTTGTTTGTTTCTAGAGTCAAGAATACACACCTAAGCACGAACACCTAGAAGATGTTGTATTGCCAGAAGTCAAGGCAAGGCTGTACCAGGTTGCAATCCGTGAAAAGCTCCCGTGAAGTCTTTCATAAGTAGTGGGTTTTTAACTTCTCCCTTTAACAGATCAAGCCTGTTTGCACCCCTCCAACTTTGGTTTGTGTTTATTAAGGGGGGGGAGGCGGAAATCAAACTTATTAATTGCAATCCTTATGTAAAGCTTTTTGACAATTGGACTGACCGTTCCCCCTTTCTCCCAGACTCTCTCAATGTATCTTGCTGAACAGGAATTTAGTGATAAAAACACAACTGATATCCAAATAGCTCAATTTTTTTGTGAATGTGGACATAGCCTTCCCAAAGGCTCTCAACAACTCATAGGCTCGAGAACTCCATAAAACCTTCTCAAAATAACAATTCACCATTCTGTCTGTGAAATGCCATAAAATCCCTGCAGAAGAAATACTACCTGTAGGACCGGATCTGTCACCAGGGTCTGGCTCCTGATACCAACAACATGTACCACCTGTAACACCAACTGACCACTTGAACTTGAGCCATGGTGGGTTTGTGACACTGAAGTGGTACAAAGCAGTCAGAGCAGTAAACCTTACCTTGTGTATCTTTGTCATCATGCAAGAGTCAGAGCAAATACGGTCAAAAGTAGCAGGAAACATTTGTCATTAGTTCAACTCTGACCTTTTCAATTTGTTTAGGTTTCAGACAGAAATAGGAAATGAGTTCCACAATCAGGAAGTATAGCTGCTAAAGGCATGTGCCCCCAGGGGCTTGAGGTTCAATCTCAGACAAATTAAAGGCCTGCTAACTTTGACCTCAGTGAATTACACAGATTATCTAGCAACAAATTTTCTCAAGATGTGATTTTCCCAGGTGTCCCAGCTCTCAGGGCAACCTTCCCAAGCAAAGCATGTGAAGCCTGATTCCCTGACAGGAACCAGGAACCCTACGAATTTGTGCAGCACAGCTGTAATGCGCTGCTGCACAGTGAGCAAGCAGTGGACTGTTTCACTGACTTTTAAAAAACTTTGTGAAGGGTGAAGTTTTATGACTAATTATAAGCACTGGGAAAGAAACAGACTCTCACCTCTTTAAAGACGGAACAAATATTGTCCTGTATCCAGAGTTTAATCCCATGTGTTGCTGGTACTATTGTGTCTAAACTCTTAACTCTTCCCATTAGCTCTCCACAACAAACCGCTTATTAAAATCCCCTTTCAGATTTTGTATGGGAATACTTAGGAAAATTTTAAGTATCTCTCTCTAAACTGGAGCTGAGAGAGTGGAATGGGAAGACGGGAAGAATCACTCATGTTGTTTTCAACGGAAAGTACAATTTCCTACCTAAACTGTGTGTGCTCTCCCCATCCAGCTCACTGCCTTTTCCAGGCTGCGCAGGAATTTGTCTAGATTTAGTAGCCAAAGCCCTGACATCAGTGCAATCACAGGATGCTCCAGACAAAACAAAGTGAGAGGGTCACAAACCATTCATAGCAATGGCAGCACAATGAAATATCCCTCAAAGTGGGCACATGTAGACAAACAGAGAAATCCTGTGTGTCTGTTATGCCAATGGCAACTCTGAACCTTCAGCTACCAAAGTCACAAAATGGAGTGGTATCAATCGGATCTAACAAGATTAATTCTTGGAGAACCCTCCTTGTTGAATAGAAGTACCTTCAGAAAGGGAATTAACAATACATCTTTGAGCTAGCAAGAATAATAACTGATATTTTAGTAAATGCATAGGGCAATTTTCTGTTCACACCTATTTTTGGATAGGGCTGCAGGGACACTGCTTCATTAGTATTTAGCACACCCCTCTCCCACAAAAAAAGCAGCTCCTAATCTGCAAATACAAACATAGTTTGAAACTGGAACTTACCTCTAACACAGGTAGGGAAATAATGTCTGTTGCACATATTACTCCAGGGACAACCTAGAAATACAGACAAATTATTTATAATCTTATAATTTAGCATAGAACATGGGACTGTTCGGGATCTAGGTGAATCTCCACTATCCATTTCCTCTGTGAAAGTAGCTAACTAGTCAAAACTGTACCCTCATTTTAAAAGACAACTTATTAGAACAGTGTCTGAAGAGAGAAATTAAAATATGCTATTTGTTCTAACTGTAAAGTCTTGGCTGAAGTTATTTTGCTTCTGCAAGCTTACTACTAGATCTTAACTCTATTGATACTGTTTGTCTTGGAAATATCTGCATGATTTTGCTGTTAAATGTATTCTGTATTCATTATAAACCTCATATGATAAAGAATAAATTAATACTTCATTATGAAAACTGAGATATTTAATCATCCATTTGATTACAGCAGCTGTTCTTGTTTTATAAATGCTTTTGTTGCAAAAAACCTTACTTATGGAAAACAACACAAAGGATAAGACTTGGCAAACTAAAACAGGCATAAAGCACAGATATTGATTTAAAGCATATCTATGGAAAGGTAAGACACAAGATAAAAGCCATATTAAAGGAGAAAAAACAGACCCTCTAGCTATCAATTAAAGCACCTGCTGTTATCTTACCCCAATCCAGTCAAGCAATGATGTGTAGGGCAAAAGTTTATCCAGGTTTTGAGTTTCTGGACACATTCTGCAGTACAGGGAGGCTGAATGCAATGTAAAAACATTTATAAGGGCAAGATTGTACAAACTATCAGTTAACAAGAGTAGGCTTCATAGTTCATTATCTGACAATTTTTTTGGGGACAAATCCTGCTGCTGCACTGAAACAGCTTCCTCCATGGTGGAACTGGTCCCATTCTGTGCACAAAAGGAGGAAGAGAAGTCCAGATGGCTGCAGGGCTGGGTCAGCTGCTTGGCTACAGCTCAGCACTGCAGGGGTCCTTCGTACAAAGACTATGCACTGGCTAGACTGAGGAATCAGCTACTAGAAGAGAGTATCATGATATGCCAAATCCTTATGAAAAAATGTTTGGGCTAGGCTAGAAGAAATTTGTTCCTCAGCTCCAGTCTCTAGAGATCTAAAACAATGATAAATCCACTTGTCCCATTAGAGAGAAGAAGAATGTATTTGAGAAGTTTTACTGCCACTCTGATTTTGAGATATCTGTGTATCTTCTAACTACTGATACTACCTCTCAACACCATAAAATGCAGGACAGTTAACATAAATCATAACCAAAAAGTTTGGAAATAAGAGAGTTTGTAACATCATGGCTTCAGTGACAACTAGAGCGTGCAGGAAAACTGAGGATGCAGGAAAAGAAATACCTACCGATGATAAATTCTTGAATGGGGTCAAAAGAATGACATGTCGACAGGTTCTCAGAAATCCACCGAATGATCTGTCAGAATGAGAACAGGGAGTTTTGTCCCAGCTCTCTGTTTGAGAATATGTTGTAAGAGACCATAAGACTTTGGGTTTGGTAGTACACTTGGCATGAAGTAGTGATGCAGATACAAATGGGTTCAGCATAGGCTAGACCAATAAATGGGTTTAGGGCAGCCCAGCTGATGAGCCTCCTGGCACTGCCAAAAGGTCTGTGTGAATCAGGACTTTTCTTTGCCTGATTTTATTCACGCCCTGACCCTGCCTCATGTAACCATCAGTCACTGAAAACAAAATTAGAGGAGGCTCTTTTCCCACCTGCATTTCCAAATCTTCTGTGTGTTGGAAGTAGAGCAGGGCACAATGTAGAGCTGCCAATCTCTCACTGTCTCGTTTGCTCCTCTGTAGGAGCTGCAGCAAGGTGCTGTCACTGATGCTCACAGCATACAGACTCCCTGCTTCGCAATCCAAAACTGTTGACACGAGCGGGGATCGGATGGAACAGTTTTGTAACGTGTCAATTCTTGCATCCTCACCTGAAGAACATCGGTTTGAGAACAAAAAGGAGTAAGAACATAAAATTCGGCTGCTATCAGTATTTCTCTTAAGACTCCTAGGTCCCCAGCAGTAAGAAACAGTCTGCCTCTTGCACTATCTGCCCTGGTATTTTTATGCTAAAGAGGAGGAGAAAAGTTGCTGGCTGGATACAGGAGGCAGATAAAGAGCGCAGTCCATACTCAGTTCTCTCCCTCCCTGCTGCTCACACAGAGAAGGTGCACAGATTCAAGGCTCACAGTACTGTCTTGAGGCAGAGCAGAGTACATGTAATGGAAGAGAAAAGGGCACAAGGCCAGTAGTACAAGTTCAACACTAGAATTAGCACCTATTGGTATAGCTGGTACAGTTCAGAACTGCTCACAGGCAGAACCATGACACAAACTTGTACTCTTGGATCTCTTGCCATCAATCACAGTGGCAAGGAAGGTTCTGCTCTGTGAGTACTCACTGAAGCATCAGACCAAAACCACTTTACTTATGTTAGTACTAAGGTTCACCACCATGGTACTGTACAGGTACCATGTTTCAGACCCTTTGCATCAGAGGGATCAGGCCCACCATACAACAGTGATGCTTCCCACTCGTTTTTAGCAGAAGAGGATTTCATTATCCATATAAACCAGGTATTAGCTTCCTGTGATGCTGCCCCTGTGCCAGTTTCCACAGTCTCCTTCACCCAATCAGAACAACAGATTTCTGTTTTCAAACAAAGGCACCCCACTTCCAAAAATAAACCACTTCCCATAAGGACATGTTTATTGGAAATGGAATAATGTGCCCCTCAGATGAGACTCTAAATTTAATTGCATCAGCCTGATCAGGTGAAGGAAACACAGATTTCCTCTCTCCACACCCTCCAAACACACACATTTAGAGCAACTCAATTGGAGGAAGGAAATGTAAAATCAAATTTACATCTCCATGTGAAATTTGAGAACAGTGGAGGACCAAGAACCATCTGCAAAGATGGGGGAAGGGAAACTATGAAACCAAGGCGGAGAACTTCAAATTCAGTGAAAGGTCTTTTACTATTTCATAACAAGCTAGAAATATGTAATACATAAGTATGAAATGTCACTTCATCTTTTCTTTCTAAAAGGAAAGTGGTAAAAATGCCGTTCTTATTTTTTCAGTACCTCTCCTTCTTCAGAACACTGTGCAATAAAGGAAACATCAAGAAATACAACTGTCATGTAAAGAGATTTGAACAAATTTCCACAACAACAATAAAATTATTTAAAGTCTCTATACCTGTCAGAAATAAACTGTGGCACAGCAGGTCAGGATGTTGAATATTCAGGAGGTGCAGGAACTGGCCAGGCAAATAAGCAGCCACATAATAGTCTATTTAAAGAAACAACAGTGGTCAATTTAGCACTTGATCCCTTATTTGCTTAAAGAGGCTGTTTCACATGATTCTCATCTTGGCCCAGTTCTCTGTGGTAGAACTGATTATATCTAGGAAGTATAAAAGGAGTTAATTAAAAGCTGCTGTTGTATTAACAAAGGAAACACTACTGATACATTTGGGTTTCAAGGGGAGGATTCAAGAGACTTGAGACACTCAAGAACTCAGCAGCTGATGTCCAGAGCAGATTCTGAGGCAATTTCAGAGAAGCTCCTTACTAATAGTGAGAGGTTGCAATATCAAATGCCAAATATAAAAGTTAAGCAGAAAAAAAAGCAGCAAAATAACATAACTACTTAAAGTCAAGAAAAAAAATCCTTCCCTTCTAGAGAAGGGTTAGTGATTTGTCTCCCTACCAGGGACAGAGAATGGCAATCATGCAGGGAAGCAACCCAAGTAACCTACCAAGATTCATAAAAGCCACTTCCTTCAATTCATGAGATTCTGTTCTTTCCAGAGAAACTGTAAAAGTTTTGTTGTAACCTGGGGAAAAATAATAATACTTTAAAAAATTCCAAACAATAAACACTGTTTGTTACAACCCAACTTTATAGCTGGAAACTTCATCAGTGCCAATACACCCAAACAGGTATATTTTAGACTGTTTTATGAGGTTGTCCACACAGACAGATTTACTTTATCCAAAACAGAGTTGCTGCACACTTAGTAGACTTGTACCTACACAATGCATCTCTTTAATGTGAAAACTAGCCATGCACTGCAGAGCCTATGTTTGTGTTTAAAGAAACATTCCATCCCAGGGCAAGATTGTGTAAAAATACCTTTCCTCAAAAAAAAAAACCCAAACACAAATCCTCTATATAGCTGTGCTTCACATTTTGGTGATCTTTCAACTGCTCTAAAGAATTTCCAGTTTGTTTATCTGCATGCCCTATTGCTCTAATTTAGTTCAGCTCAGTTTAAACATAGGCCAGCGTCAGACCTGCTGTGTTTGCATGGGCTTTGCATCAGCACAGCTGTTGTTTTATTCCCAACTTGTACCACACTTCTTCTGGCCCCCAGCAAGAATGACACAAAGCCCTCAAACTTCCTCTGTCTCTGAGAAAAGCTGAAGATTAAATAATGGTGTCATGATCAGGATGCTACTTAATAGTGCAGGAGAATGCAATATAAAATCCACAGTTTACAGGACCACCAAGGAAAAAAAGCTGCTCATGAGCCACATTACAGTCACTCATCCAGGAAATGACTTCCTGACGCTAGCAGAGAAATGTGCTTAATATATGCTGCTAAAAGAGAAAAAAAGACGCCTCCAAGACCAACAGCACCATCAGAGACGAAGGGGTATCAAAACAAACAGTTTTTCACACAAAATACTGACTGAAGTGGCTTGCAATGAGTCAGTATACTCATCATCACCACTTTGTTATTTGCCTCAAAGTGCATGCAAGCTAATATCAGCACTGCAGGATAGAACTGCAACATCATGACTCCCCTGTTCATGCTGCAGTGACGGCTTTGACAGGGATGAAAGTTTCCAGATGAAAGTTTACAGATGCTGCAGAACAAACTGAACTCCTTATACATCCGCAAAGTATGGCTTATGGACCCAGTATACCACTGGTTCTGTGGATCACCGCAGGACCAGTCTTAAAAGTCTCTTGTATGACCGGACCAATCTTACATGAACCCACAAACAGCTCTGGACCAAACAACTCCATTCCATGGAGATCATTTCAGACTTAGCTACTCAATGTAACCATATTTATCCTCAGTTTGCTCCTAGTACAGACCAGGATGTACAAGGCCCGTGGTTGGCTCCAAGCAGTGCAACCAGCCTTTGGCTACACATCAAGAACATCTGGGAAAATCAGCCCTTCACAGCAGTGCCATGCACAGTGTGCCACACCCAAAAAGGACTTCTCCAATTTGTTAATGCCTTCAAGAACACAGAAATGTAGTTCATTCCATCCCAAAATGTTCCAGCAGCAAAGGAACATGTCAGTGCAGTTCTGACATAAAGTATCCTGACACAAGAGACAAACGTCTAAGGTAGAACAGAGCTATGCTGTCCTGTTGAACACAGTTATTCCATATTATGCAGCTTCTCAATGGAGAAATAATTCGCCTCTCTCGTCCGTGTATCAAATGAGAAAATCTTGCTAACAACAAGTTTTATTCTGCTCAGAATCAAGAAATGGTTTTCATTATTTTAAAACAAAGAAAGGTTTTAAAACAAAGAAAAGTTTAAGAGCTAGAGCACCACTTACACAGCAACTATTCTTAGAGTCAGTGGGTGTTGTACCTCTTGCTGTGAAAACGACATGTTAAACTAGAACTCTAAACAGACATTCAAGCGAAGAGCTGTTGGCCCTATTTCCCATACAAATGCCTTATGGCAGAAGTACAACACACCTGCAAGCTCCCACAGATTTCATTGATGTCTGTGCTCAGCACGCCGGAAAGTCTGGCTAGAAATAAGGGACCAAATTAATAAGCATTTACAAGGCCACTGGTTTGAAGCTACTCATTCAGCATCAGGCAGGAAGTCTACAGCAGGAAAGTCAACTTTGCAGCTAAAGGCAGCTGCTGTCTTTAAACACCAGCCACAGTAGTTTATTGTCTGCAGACTTTGGTAGTTATTTGTTTTGAAAGGCGTTCTGTGACTCTTTCAGCACAGTGTCATTCTCCAAAACAAAGCATAGTAAGTTAACAGGTTAATCTTACCTTTATGTAAGAAATATATGGAGTACATGATTTCATCAGGAGTATCGGAGGCTAGACTACAACACACACACAAGCCTCCTAAAAAGACAAAATAAGAAAACTGATTTGTCCACCTGAATATTTAGACATCTTTATACCACAGAAAACTAAAGCATGACTGTTTCAAATTAGAAACTAAAAATAATCTCTCAAAAAAGATAAAGATTACAGAAATATCTATTATGTACCTCTAACCACCAACAAAACACAAAATCAAGAAAGAACAGAGGAGGCAGTCTGGCACAATGGAAACCTGGATCCTGACATTGCCAGTTCTTCCATTTAGGAGAAGTACATTTTAGCCCTTCCTAGTAGAAATCATGCTTGCAGCCAGAAAACTGATCGAGCCTTTCTCTCCACAGACTGCCTAAATCCAGATATTTTCTTTTCAGGAGCTGTCAAATATTCTCAGAACAACATAGTAAAACACAGTTTGTTTGCTTTTCAAGTCATTTCATACTAGCAGCAGCATGATAGACTGCTAGAGCTTTCTCACATGAGAAATGACAGTCACTTCTCCCTTTTCCAGCCCAAGGAAATGTTAATTCCTTCTCTAGGAGAAAAGTCAGTCCTTGGCACAAGCTTATTTCAGCCAAGGTACTGTGTACAGGAACGCTCTCTGCTCCCAGCTTAATTCTACATCAGACTGATCCTGTTTTGACCCCACTGGATGGTAACCCTGCCTCCATCTCCTATAAAAACTTTAATCCACTTACTTTGATACTTTGGCACTTATGTCAGAAACAGCTTCCAAACCACATTATCCCAATACAGTCGGGAAAGCTTGGCCACAACTATGACCACTCACCTTTTTTTTTTATTGAAAGCTTATCACTTAAAAGAAAAAAAAAAAAAAAGTAATACTAATACAGATACTGTTCTGTAAAAAAAAAAAAAAAAGCTATGTATATAAGGTATACAGAAAATGGCACAGTACAAAAAAAGCGCAGCTACCAAGATATTTTATTTAAGGCCTCGTTTTTCACACCCCAAAGCTGTACCATAGCTGTGACACAGATATGGCTGAGACACTTCACACTTCTGCCTTCTGGGGAAGATAAATACTTTCTTCAGATGTAATTTTTCTTTCTGCTTATTCTTAGCTGACTGAATATTGTCTGATACAGTTTTGCTTGGATATTTGAGTCATTCAGACAACAGACAGGGCATTTTGCCAGAGCACTTGGCTCCTTCCAGAGCACGCATAATTTTTAAAGTAGCAGCATCAGGACTCATGAGGAAGACTGGAAAAGCTCCAGCAACCCACAATGCTGTTTTATTATCAACAGCTCCCTTCCAGCTCTGCAAATTTCTTTCTTGTATGCTGGAGGCTACTGTGTACACTGTTCTGTAAACTGCACAACATGCAAGTGAGTCTGTTCAGACTGCAGTGTCAGTGGGTAATATACGCAAGCTGATCACAGAAACAGCAGCTATGGGGGACTATTAATAGCATGTGAATCTTTCACCTTGAGGATGCTGGTCCAAATGTCAACAAACTGAACCCCAAACAACAGAAAGTAACAAAGGGTGCTTCATTAATACAGACAGAAACGTGGCAGTCTCAGATCCGCAAGGATCCAAGCAGCGTTACGTCTAATACAGTCCTAGCAATTCCACTAGAGCAGCCAGAGACTGAGAGTATACAATAAACTCCTTTCCTATCCTTACCAAGGCCCTCTGCAAATTAGAGCCGGGTTGTGCTGCCGCAGGGAAAGTTTGTTATCCTGTATGGTAAGTGTTTCATGTGAAGGCAGGACCAAGTCTTCTACGCTGCCAGTTTCAAAATCGTTTGCAAACAGCGAAGGCTGTAGCTGAATGCCTCAAGGTGAGAAGACTCACGTGAAGACATACTTGGATGGACCCTTATCTTTCCAGAAATAAAAGGGAAAAAATATCTCAACCACAAAATAAATAAAAAAAAAAGAAAGGAAGCATTTAAAAATTAAGTTCTACTCCTATCTGGGAAACAACAATTACAACTCTGCCACTTGAAAACCTATGTCGTACCACTGGGACTGTAAGAGCCACCTAGGAAACTTTAACTTCAAATTCCTCATTTGTGTTCAAACAATCACTGAATTCTGGACATACAAAGTTAATTCTGAGACTAGAACTGCTTGATCTCAGCTACTCAAGAAGCACATCAGGATTTTTATCTGGAGACATTTTGTCTGTGCTGAGTGTAATGAACAGAGCTACTTTTCTGCTGTGGAAGTCTGAGAAAGGAAGAGTGATTTCATTCAGAGTTCAGACTGGCAGGAGCCAATAACAGTTTTATTAAATGGGAAATTGCACGGAATATTCCAGTTTCAAGTTATGCCAATCATTCTTTGCCAGAGATGTCCAAATGGTACAAATAGGGATATTGGCATTAATATCTGAGGCGTGCTGGCAGTTCCACAGAAGGCATAGTCTGAGCCACAAAGCAGTTTTGCAAATCACCACAAACAGAGGCACGAAAGGGAACTTGAGTGTGATTACCCACAGTATTCTTCAACGACTAGATATGGCTTTAGCACCAAAATAATTTGCTCCAAACGCTTAGTTACCCAAAATGGGTCATGATACGTAACCCTCAGTTTCAAACAACATTCAAGGAAAAGTCACATACAGTAATCTCATTTAGTAAGTACAATTGTCAAATTATGTGTTTTACATTAAGTGCAATGAAAAGCGATTGTGAAAGGTTCTCCACAGAATTTAGATACTGTGCTGTCAGATGGAAAAGAATATTTTATTTCAGGGTAACCAAACAAGAGTTTTGTTGGAGGATGACTTAATTTCATCCTAAACTAAGGAGGTGCTTCAATCTGAACAAACCTCAGAGGAGTGTATGCTTGAAAGGAAACATATATATACAAATCAATATTATTTTTCATCTCTGGACAGGCTGTTAGTATAAGAAATTGTCTTGCTAACAGAGAAAAAGTAGCCTCATATACATCTGGCAGATAGAAACTTGGCTCTCTTACTTCTAATTCCTTCCCTCTAACCTTTCTAAGCATGCAGCCTGCCGTGGTAAGAGAAAAATCCTTGTAAGGGACCTGTATTTCACTTGATTTGCATTAACGGTCACTTATGTGCAACTGACAAAGAGCTCAGCAATTGGCTGGTGTGCACAGAACACACCCTTGGGGAGTGAAATGTAAAGTCACTTCTGCAACACTTCCCTGTACAACTCTGCAGATGATACAAGGGTTAAACAGATACCAGCTCTGCTTGTCTGTACGGTCTTGTCTAATTTAGAAGCTGAAAACAGTTGTGGTACCTCTGAACAGATACCTCTTGAGACCAGTTTTCAGTCAAAAAAAAGCTCAATGGCATGCACTAGGATGCAGAGAGACTCCTAAATCCTAAAGGTTTAAGAAACATTTCAGGTTTAAGTTTAAGGAATCATATATACACTAAACCCTCGAGTAGCACATACCAAGTTTAGTACCACATACTTGGACCTTCCAAGTATCACATACTTGAAGCTCTCAGAGTCTGTAGTGCACAAACTTTGTGTACCTATGTCCACTTTGTAACACAATATCAGAAACCCAGACAACAGGCCTAGCCAAAGCCTTCCTTGAATTTACTTTCTAACATAAATTGCTTTAATGCAATACACAACCACAGTTTGATACACCTGTGTTCTGAAACTAGCAGGAAACTGCTACCTACCAGTGTGCTTAGACTGAGATATTTCACTAAATGAGAGCATGATACCAGTTCTTTGAAGTTGCACTACCAGAAAATTTCTGGGTGACTGTTTTATTGTTAATATATAAAAACATGGGTACTTCAGCTTTCAGAGGGTAAAAAAAGTTACTAAGACAAACCACGGTTGCCTTCTGCCTCTCCTCAAGGTTACCTGTCAAGTATATTCTACTGGAATATGAATCTCACACTCATACATATTTGTATTTTGTCTGTTTTTTAATGTCTGATGAAGAAATTTAGTAATCAATTCTGATTACACTGCATGATAATCACTAGTAGAGGTAACTTTGACTAAACCTGTATTTATTCATTACCTGCTTTACTTGTAAAAGCCTGAAGGTTCAAAGCTTTAGATGCAGCATCTTGGTTTTGACAGTAATCATATCCAAAATTCACAAGCCTGTGAGCAAATAAAGATCACTAAATACATCATTTAATCCACAGAGAATTGTCACAACAAAAAGATCACAAGAACAGTCACTATGTAATGAAAACATACTAATTAAATTATAATCAAATGTTCTCTAATGCAAGTTAGATTAGGCTTTAACCAGTCTGCTCAATGCTGTTAGAAATGAGGACCCCAAGTCTTCACAGTTACCCAACAATTTTGATCACACCTGCCAACTTCATATTCATTTACTGCATTGTCCAACCATTCCTATATTTTGGAGTGAAAGCAAGTTCTCGTGTTTTGCTGGAAATCCAAATACTCATCATACCCAATAACTCCAAGGCTTTGCAGACTAACTCCAAAGCCCATGTCTGTAAAGCTACATTTTAATCTGCAATTAGGAACACTAATTTCAGCAGAAATACTTGAAAAGAAAAGCGCAAAGACCACGCTCACATGGAACTTGTTATACCATGACATTTTCAGTCTCGTGCTGCCTGTGCGTTAATGGTTTTACATATCTTTAAATCTGTAAGGCCTATTTTTGCCCTGCAGAACATGCAACAGAAGATTGTAGTCAGTCTGCTTTGGCTTTGTTGTTGTTGGGCAGGTTTTTTGTTTGGTTGAATTTTTTTCCAGAAAGGATTTTGGTCCTGTAGGCATTTTCCCCTTGATCTTCCGCAATAATTTTGTTTAAAAAAAAAAAAAAAAAGTAAAATACAAGCAATGAAGCTCTTACAAGAGCTTGATTTTTCAGCACTAACTGCAAGAGGATACACTGCCCTTTCAGGGTCACCTGCACGTGCAGCAGCACCACACTGAGCCTCATGCACTGCGACACTGCAAGAGCCGTGGTTTGGGCAGAGCAGAACTCAACTACATCCAGTTATTGACATCTGACCTAGTAGCTCTGGCCTCCCTTTTTATTCACAAAGATAAACAGGCCTTTCTGGAATGTAAATTCAACTGACTGAAGATAGATGAGGAAGAGATGAATTATGACTGAGAGTCACACCACCCTGACTAGCTTTTTCCTCAGTTAAAAGGGAGCCTTAAGGAGACAAGCTCAGATGCAATCATGTGCATGGCAGATATGGACAGAATCAGACAAATCATCTTTCAAAGTGCAGGCTGCCTGGAAAGAGCATGCTGGAGGAGAACAGAGTACAGGCAGTGTCTCATAGGCTATAAAAAGGAGCTACTGGCCTGGTTAACTGCCCAATAAAACTTGCAACAACAATTAAAAATGGAGAACTTCCCTTGGCAGAAATTTTGACATCACCACTACAATAAGCCCAAGGTTAAAATAAATTAACTTAAATAGGTACAGCCCACTTAAAGGTTTAACTTATAGCTAGCTCTTCAGAAAAATAATTTTTAAAAATGGCACTAAGAAGCAGTCAAGGATTAAATTACTTTTTACAGTTGACCCTGATGAAAATAAGAACTGGAGGTTTGGGCACAGTGTTCACGTTATTCTTATGTTACAATACCATGTAGGCAACTGGAAACAAAGATACTGTGGTTTGGACAAATTTCTCTTAGGTTTGTAAAACATTACCATATATATTAAAAGGAAAACAAAACATTAAAACATTAAAAAAACAAACAACTTACTTCAATTGTGTGTCATTTACAGAAATATCCAGGTGTGATTCCAGCTGTTAACCAAAAAAGAAAACAAACCTGTTATTTAGTGTGGTCGGTATATTATGATTAGTACTTCAGATCAGTGCCACATTCACATTTCACCATATTCAACATTTTAACAAAGTTTATTTATCCTCCTCTAATCCTTATAGTCACTCCAAAAAAACTCCATAAAATATATTCTTTTTGAAAAAGAGAAAATAAATTGAGAGATATTTATCCTCCTGCACCAGAGCAAATTTCAGCCACTGGAACAAAGGTCTAGTAACAATTACAAATTAGAATATTTATGTTCTGTTCTCTCTATTTTGGCTGCAATGAATGTGCTTCTTTCACTTAAAACTGACAAGAAATTAACACATGGTTTCTTTGTCTAGTGCATTTGACAAGCTTGCTTTTTCAATAATTGAATATAAGATCAGTATAATGTCATGAACATCCCTTACTTCCTTCTAGGTTAATAACTGTAATTCCACAAAAGTTACCTTACTGTGGCACAATCTGATTCTGACTGAATATATTCTTGACAATAAAATAATGTAACCCCCCCACCCCAAAAAAAAAAACAAACAGAAAAACAAACCCCGTTTTTCTTCTGAAAATGCTTCAACAATAAAAGACACTGAAACAGATCTCTATATTCGTGCCTGAAACACATAATTACATCCCACTAAAAGCCATTATATCATAAAATACTCTTAACTTACTATTGCGTTAAAATTTTCATCAGGATAAAACTGGACACACCTTAAAGTACTCTTTGATTCCTGGAATTAAAAAGGATGTGTTTTGTGACTAAGGAAGCATATCATATAGACTGAGAAGTGATTGGATAGTTCACACCATTCTCCACACTCAACTTGCTCTGCTGACAGATATGCAGAAGTTCGGGGACAAAAGAAGAATTTAAAAACCACATATAACCCCTCACAATAGCACTATGACATGCTTCCTTCCTGTCCCAGATCATTATCTGCCAATCATCTATAATTGCGTGGGCTCTCACTTGAAGCACAGCAATACATGTCTCACACATTCTAGAAAGTTAAAAAAAATGTTTTCCATAGTTACTTATATGGCAAAGAGAACTGTGTCTTATTTTGGTCAGTTCAAAAAGGGCATCTCAGAAACAAAAACAGGAATACCTTTCTCTACCATAGTTCACTTCCTGTTACTTCCTAACACTCCTTTTGTGGCTAAGAAGAGTTTAGAAAAATCAATTTTCATTTACACAGAATAAATCAAGTCCAAATAGTCCTTCAGACCAAATAAAAAACCCAAACCCAAAGAGTTTTAAAGGTTCTAGCCAAGAGCCTGTCCTCACTCGGTAACTCATGAAGTCTGCATACAAAATATTTCTATATGTGAATTCTCTAGAACAGAAGCGTTATATGCACAACAGTTTTGGGCAGATTTAGATACTTTTGAATAAAAGATCTTTCTAAAGCCAAAAACCTAAAAAAAAATCTTTTTTTATAGAAAGCACTAAGAATACCAATCTTCTTGGAATTTACTAGGCACAGCAGCAGCTAAGGCGAGTCTGACTTTTACTTTTTGAGGCAGGAATAGGACGGACTATCATCACAAAAACAAATTCCCACTTGTTACCCCACACACTCAAAACTTTGCAGTCTCTAGAGGGGCAGGAAAAAACCTCCAAGAATGACTTTCATTCTCACCTTTGGAACAATGTAGAAGAGCCTCTGTTCCATCACATCCCACTGTGCCCAAACGAGGTCATCGGCAACTTTGGCTCTTGGAAGCTGACCTGACTTTTGAATCACCTAAAGGGAAAGAAAGAACATCAGAAGTTGTCAAATAAGGTTCTGTAACAATTATGCACAGTCTGTGCTTTAAAGAAAAAAGCAGTGACAGAAGTGGCACAAACACTAAGGTGCTTGAAGGGAACATGCTCCTTGTTAGTGGCACAAAGTCCACCTTTGCTGTGTGCAGGGTGCTCAGCTTAAAGAGATCGGAAGCACAATTGTCAGGATACACCTACTAACAAACCTTTTCTTTCAGACTTCCTTGCTTGCAAGACATTCACCACTTAAGCTGCTCAAAGTGAACAAAATAAAACAGACAGCACTCTTCATCATAGAGGAGGGAAATACCACAGCCAGTTCAGAATCAGCTGCATTAACTACTGAAGGAAGATGTGTCAGCTCCGGAAAAGATTTCTGTCCAAAGTCTCAGCCATGAGACAGAGAGTATTGGAGGCAGGGAATGGACTGGAGTCATGGAAAACTGTTGGGATTGTATAAATGCACTTGAAAGATGTATGGAGATTTCATGCCAACCAAAAGAAATCTGTTTGTTAGAAGGACATCAGATCAATCTGTTTCCTGACGACACTTGGTCTTTACTCCACCTCTGTGGTCTAGCACATAAAATCCATCTGCTTTATGGGTTATGATGATAAACTTGGAGAAAACCATGAAAGACAAAGTGACCGAAATCTGGTCCTTAACTTTTCCTTCCAAGCCTACACTTGTCTCCATAAAGCAAAACACTGGCTTTCACGACACAGTTCTTTACTATATTACATGCATGTTTATTAATAATAAATCTTTTAAGCAAAACACCCACAATTTGCTGAAGACAAATTTATGTTAAAAACAGGAAAAAGACATGAGGGAAAAAAGAGATTGGAACATTCACTGTACTTGCACTATATCTAAGTTTTACATCTTTTTTTGCTTATTTTTTTAGCAACTCCTTTACTGGGATCAACCAGATTCACAAAAGACAAAGTTAGGAAGGTGACACTGCAAATACTTAAAATGGTTAAAAAATTAATATGCACCATGTTTACTCCCAACTTCTAACACACAAAAGGATTCAGCAACAAATAAAACCCAATAAAATCAGTAATTTTCCTCAGAGATTACAGGATATACAGGTTTATCAATCAGCTTTATAGTTACCTGCTTAAGTTGCCATATTATCAATACTCTCTCTAATATACTTTGTGTAAAACCACAAATACTGTTAGCTAAAATTACAGAATTTTTCATTTTCAACTGAAGCGAAAAAACTCAAATTCCGTGATTTTTCAAGTCTTACCACTTTGTGTTCTTCTTGTGCAACAACACGAATGTCAAACTGTTCAATATCTTTAAAACAGAGAAAAAAATCATTACAAACACACATTTTTTAATGCTTTTATGCAGCTCGTTAAACAATCTCACATCTTAGACTTCTGTGAGAACACTGTAAGAACTCTGCCCACCTAAGTCCAGCTACTCAAGGCTGGTGTCTAGCTAAGAGAAGATGGGCCTCTCCAAAGAGATGGTAAAAGCAACCTCACTCTACAAAACTGAAAGGCAAGAGCAATAAACAGCCTTTTCCAAGTGTCCACCTTTATCCATTCCATGCCAACAGATTAGGCTGAACATGTATTATTAGCTGAATCCAATGAACTATTGTGCTATTCTTATCCCACTTGTCACATGTTAAATCACAGTCTATCTTTCACAGTCAATTGATCTGCTCTGAATTTATATAGGCAGCTGTAAAACGACAATTTTAGCTGTTTAATAAATAAAGATAACTGATTAATGCATGAATTAAGCAATTAATTGCAGTCAAAGATGGCCACTCAGCTAAAAATGAAAAAAAATCCAGTAAATGATACAGTTCTTGAAAGACCTTCAGAATAACTAGAATAGCTCACACCTTCTTTTTCCTGTTTTCTTCCCAATAAAAGGCTTCCAAAAGTATAATCTATAATTATCACCTTGAAGTAAAAGAATGAAGATTTATTTTGAAAATATTAACTTACATTTATCTTCTGAAACTAGCAAGAGGCGACTTTCTGTAGAAGCATTTCTGTCTTCAACTGGATAAAGAAACTACACAAAAAGTTTCCCAAAAGTTAAGTAAATAACCAAAGTAGTTTAGAACACTTACCTGAAATGGGTGGGTTTTAGCTGGATATTTATGTATTTTTAAATTCAGTCAGACAAACTAATGATATTTAATTAATAACAATAACTATTATTACTATAATATAATCACTATAATTGCAAGTTTCAGGGGATTGAGGAGAAATAAAAAAGCAGCCTTCCTGTCAGAGACATATTCCGTATCAAATGTTTTTATGAATTTTTTTACTTCTATGAAGGAACACGGGGACACTATCTCTGTAACAGCTGCAAGATAAGATATTTCTGCACTCAACCATGTTTTTCCTCTAGTATAGTGGATTACAAAGGCTTATCTTTAGATTAGTTGAATAATTTACCTGCACTCGAACGCAGCTATCCACAGCCTTCAGGACTCTCACATTATTAATGGGATGAATTTCAATTAGCAGGGTTAAATACTTGGATACTGAAAAAAAGGACATGTTTTAGATAACACTCTTTTATGTACACAGTTTTGTTTTCTAAACAGAAATTATGTGGGAAACAAGTAAAAGGGTATGGTATTTTAAGCAGTATTCAAACATCCCACTTGCAGTACCTGACTGTAATAGCTGACTTGCTGTTTCATCCTCTGTATATTGATGGAAGCTGACAGCTAAGGAGGGGAAAAAAACACCAACCCAGTCACAGTGAGTTTGCATATTTGATATTAATCTTATTAAACATTCATGAAGAGTGGGAATCACAATTTTTCTATCAGAAACATATATGCTAAAGGAACAACAGATGTTCTGCTGGAAGTAGGACGCAGGCATAAATGCAGGAAGGAGGAAGTGAACAAAGGGTCAGTGTGTCTTAGACTTGCATTTTAATAAAACTGCAACATCATTACAGCTGTGTCTTTATATTGTTACCTACATTATTTGGTGGTGGATCCACTGAAGGGCATAAAGTTCTGTGGGCAACAGATAGGTCAAAATAGATTTAACTAATTCTACACCCAAATGTACGATCCTACTAAACTAAATCTTTAAAGAAAAAAATTAAAGATAAAACACACATTTACCTAATAATGTCCTTTCATTGTTGACTGAACAGCTGATTATGTGTAGATCCTTCTCAAATGTATAGAGGTGCTACAGAGAAACATGATAGCATTAATAAATGCAATTTCTTAAACTACATAAAGGAAACCTAATCACTTCTCCTTAGGAAAACACTGCTGTCCAGTACACAGGTTTTATCTTTAAACCAAATCTTTTCATGGCCAGAAGAACCATATTTCAAGCCTCAGTTGTATCAGTTCTCCTTTTTCTCATTTGTTTGTTTCATACTGGTTCTTGTGAGCTCTGTGTTGCCACTGGAGCAGCACAGCAGACTTTTATGTAAATACAAAATTTCACCCATTTCATACTGTTATGGGGACATCTGCAAAGTCCTGTTACCATTAATCTACTTACTGAACTGCAGTATGTTCAGTTTTAGAATAAAATAATTTCTTACAAGTGGTAGCATCAAACAGACTGAGAATGCATATGTAAAGAAAACCGCAAACATTTACTTCTTAGCACACATGTTCAGTGTGAAGAGGAGTGGAAAGGGCTTGAAATGGTTGGTTTGAAATAAAGATTGCAGAGGTGATGCTTTGCTACTCTCAAGACTTTCAGATGTTCTATAATGCTCTGCATCTTAATACTACTGAGAGTCATTTGAATACCTTCTCCAGTCTCTCTTCTGTTTCAAACAAGGACATAACACACTGTGTCACAAGGCATCAAAATCTGAAACATTACAGTACTGTCTTCACCAGAGAGAAAACTGGTATTGCTCTTACCTCATTTTGTTTAGTCTGAAGATCAAACAATCCAATATGAGTATTTCTCTGACTTCCCTATGGATGGATACAAATTAGCACTCGCAATATAAATACACACAAAGTTAAACATTGCTTTTATTTTTTTTCTTCCCTCCCTCTTCTCCCTGCCCCTTGACACACATCTTCACACACTTCCCTGTCCCATAAACAGACACTTAATTATCTAATTCCAAGAAAGCAAATTCTAATTCCAAGAGAACAAAGATTTATTTTTTCCTTTTAGAACTAACACATGGGATAAGGCTGAAATGTGGCCAATCCACAGCCCACAAGCCATTGCATAAGCCAAGTGCCTCTCTCTCACTTTGCTTCTAAACTGGTTTTAGTTAAAGGCAGTAGGGTCAGGAAGAGAGATGCCTGTACAAGAATCAAAAGGGGTTCTATGGCCCCTAGAGATTTAAGGCTGGTATTCCAAACCTCACCAGCTTGGTGGGTTATTGCTCCAAAATGGAGCACAGAAACATCAAACATCCAAAACAAAAACAAAAACAAAAACAACAACAAAAAAAAACCAGCTCCCAGTGATCTAGTTGCAGCCTGGAAAGAGGATTTCTCTCTGCCTTAGGAAGTGATTGTTTGAAGGCTAAACACATTTCACAAGCTTACCATAAGCCTTCTGCCTTTGAAGAGAAACATAATACACGTCCTTTCTAGCTTATTGATAATAACATACAAATCTTTTCTTGTTTACTTTTACCATGCCTTAAATTTTCCAAATGTATTGAAAAAGAAAATTTTTCTAGCAGCATATACTGTGTATCAAATCAAACTGATGTCTATTAATGTACTCTAGGTATAGGAACTAAATCACTACACTGTTGAAATTAAATCCAGCCACAAAGGCTTGTACTCAAACAGTGAGCATCATTGTTTTTAACTACAGCTTGGGGGAAGAGGGGAGAGATCTGTGGTTATTTACAAAGTTATGGCATCTTGCCTTGTGAAGTTAAAACAAAAGCCTGAGTATTTGCTTCCCAAGTGGTCTATTTCTGAGTGTCTCATTATTGTTGTGGCAATGACAAAAGTCTTTGACTTCTGATTTAAACACGGAAAACAAAATGTCTTTATATTAATACATGGGCTCCAGGCCTCCTAATTTAAGATTAAGCAAGTGCTTTCACAAATAACCATTCTTTGCAAGTGTGTCTGAAAGGCTAACACCCTCTGTACTTAGACACTGAAAAATACACTTCACAAGACTGGTAACAGAACTACATCAATGCCCATAACCATGCATAAGCTAAGACACTTGTTTTCACGTGCCCTCGAAAGATTTTTGCACTGCCTTGCACACAGAATTCACTTCTGTTAAAAATACCTTCCTTGACACCAACTATTAACGTCACGAAAGACAGACACTGTCAAAACCACAGCACAATGCAATGCTCTAAAATAAGCTTGAAAATAAAGCTCACTCTCCACCTTCCCCTGGTTTCACACAAAACACACTTGACTTTCTCTCACGTAGACAACAGAGGTTGCTTTCTACTTGTACGTATTAGGAACCAAGCCAGGGCAGCTCAGTTTAGTTTACATCCTCCACCCCATACAACTCCTCTCAGAAAACAAGCTACAAGTGCCCAGTTCTATCAGGTGTTTTGACCAGACCCCTACGAACTCCAAAGGGAGCTCAGACAGCCAGCGTGCAGGCAGGCACCTCTGTTTAGATGTGTGAACCTGGAGCTACAACTCATCCCCTTGTGCCGTTGCAAGAGCCTGGAGAGCGTGCAAGGCAGTTAGGCTGTCAGAGGCCCAAAAAATCTTAGGGTGAGATTCCACAAATGCTACAAAGCAGCAACATCACATACACACAGTACCAGGTCTCTGCTGAGCTAGTAGGTTACTTGCATTAAGTCTTCTAGAGTTTTGAGCAACAAAAAAGAAATGCAACTATTTGATACATTCTTTTGTATTTTTTTATCGTTACTGTTGTCTCATACAGACTCCCCTCCCTATGCTTGTACTAAAGGAAACATCCACCCACAGTATTACACCTCGATGAAGGCCTCACCTCTTCCCTTAACCCTAGGCAAGCGGGAGAGTTTTAGCACTGTTGTGCCAGAGGGGAATGAAAGGCAGCCCTACTCTCTTGGAGTTCACCTCAGACTTGCACTCTTAAAGAATCAAGATCCTGCAGGATCCAGCTGGGTCTACAGGCACCTCTGAGCTGCACAGTCTCTCATCAAGGGAACAAGACAAGGTGTCACCTTCTGAAACTATTTCAAAAATATCTTGAAACTAAAAGCTAAATATATGGCATGGAGAGCAGAACCCTATGTTAAGTCTAGCTCTAGATACATCAAATAAATAGTGGTTACTTTAAACTACTTGCAATAAAGTGCTACAGATGAATCTTGAAGTCACAGACAAGGTATATGCAGAAACAGTGTTAGATAAATGGCATCTTAACATATATATATATAGGTAGGAGAAAACATTTAAGTAAAGCAGTGCCATGAATTTAATAGTTTAGACTTCTCTAAGAAATTCTGAGGGTGAAAAAATGTGCCACTTCTGAAGAGTTATTTGTTAAAGAAATTGCCTTTCACTCAGCCTGAGATTCTGGCCCACCAAAAAAATCAAGGGCAAAACCCCTATGGACTTAATCAGTTCAGTACTTTACTCTCCATTTCATCTTTCTTAACCTTTCTCTGAAGTGGAGACAGATATTTTCCTACTGCCCAACCCCCCAAGTTGTAATCAGTCGAGTTTTCGTTTTCTAAACCTCAATGCAAAAAAAAAAATTAAACTACAAGAACTCAGATCCACGCTTAGTGCTATTCTCAACTATATTTTTATAAAGTTTCAAGAGAGACTTACTTACCTTCCAGGTATAAATAATTTTTCCATTTCTTTCAACATTTACAACATATAGTGCTGATGAATTCTCAGAAGTATCTGAAATAAGAAGTATCAAAAGGCACAGGGTTTTCATTTGAGCTGGTTCATTGTACAGTACCTACACACTTTAAGAAAAGATGTTAAATACATGTAATGATTTTTTACATGTAAATACTTTTTTATATTTCCCTTCTAGAAACAGAGAGGGTGTCTTTTACAACATGATTTAAACCTGATAAACTTCAACACATATAGTTAAGGGATTTCAAAACATACAGGAATTAATTATTGATCTAAACCCCAACTCTTCATTATAATTATGATTCTAATGGCCACTACCTTTTGTTATGAAAATGGAATGTACCTTTTCAGAGAAAAAAAAAAAAAAATCCAACAAACCTTGTATTTATTCATCACACATATGGGGTTCAAGCAGTTAAGTTGCACTCTGACACTAGCCTAAAGAAAATGTCATTTGCTCCTGTATGCCCCTTCAGCATCTCACAGGAAAGCCTGGAAATAAACTATATCTTCAGAGATTAATTCTGCGTACTTTCCTCATGCTGCTTTTATGTTTTCTGATCACTGCAACCATCAAAAACGTGTTTATCTCAGATGAATTTTTTATTAAAATTGTAAATTTTGCCCTTAATAAGGCTGAAGCTGCATGACTGGTTATAGTTTTATCATAAAGGTAGCCTGCAGTTCAGTAAGCATCAACAAAAAGAATAGTCCACAACTCTTGGCAAGCATGTAGTCAAGGCTGCCACTATTTACTTGGCAGCTATCACAAAGCCTTGACAGAAGGAAGACGCTTCGTAAAACTTAGTTTAACAAGCCTGATACCACAAACTGGCTTGTACAGCTTTCAGTGATAAGGGGGAAAACCTGTGTACAAGTATTATCAGGAGGAAGTAAATTTTGTTTTGTCACGGGAAGACAACGAAAATCGTTCATGTACATGTAACAATGCATCGCTTTCTATTGGTTTCACATCACTCAAAGTACACTACAGTACCACTACATCAGGGCTAGCTGGTGACAACTAAGTCAGTCTCAGATAACCATATAACCTGCTCTTTTTTGGGCAAAAACTTCCTGGAACTTAACCAGACCTCAAACTTTCAAGATGAGGACCACGGTCTACACACTTCTCCATCACACAATACTTCCTCAGAATAGCATTTAGGTAGAGAAGAAGGTCCATGAGATATCTCCATGTCAGTGAATTACCCTCTCCACGTCAATGAATTTCCCCATCAGCTGACACAGACTTCTTAAAGATGTTGAAAAAGTTCTGTGTCAGAAGAGAATCTCACGTCACTGAACGGTCAGTGGGTATACGGAGCCAAAGAAGCAGCAATGGTCTCCACCCTTGGAAAGTCCTGCAATGTAGAGTTACAATGAAGGGCTGCAAAAGAACGTAGAGTTTGATTTCCTGAAGGCCATTCTATGCAGCTCATACAAAACTAAGCGGAATAAAGAGAACAAGGCTGGTTTGCTTCACTTGCCGCTCCCTTCCTATCATCATCGCTACTCCCAGCTCTCATGCAGTTAGCAATTCCCTTCCTATCAAGGGCTTTCAAGACCTCAGGAAAAAAAAAATAAATATAACACCTGAAACCACTGATACAGAAGTACCATGACCCCTACAAATGATTTGCTTTCTGTGATTAGGTATTTCTTTGATGTTTAAATGAACCTTTTCATTCCTACCTCCCATCTTCACATTCCTAATACAACAGCACTGCATGAGCGGAAGAAGTCAGTATAGATAGATAAAAGGGAAAATGCAATATAGCAAAGTTGGTGTTGGATTAGATGCACCTTCCAAACTGTTCCAATTCTGTATTACTAGCGGCATGTCCTGAACGAAGACCCTGTATTGCATTTTAAAAAGCTGAATATGATTGCCCCTTTCCCAAACACAAGTCAGCACCATTTTGACATCCTTATGCCATCAGTACATAGATTTATCTTTTAATTCATCACAGACCAACTGATATATCCATAGATAAATCAATTATGTGTGGAGACTTTCAGAATTTTACCTCAAACTCCTTCAGTACACCATTCAACAGTTTTTCAGTAAACTATGTAGAAAATACATAATATTTTTTAACTGATTTTGTAAATCACAGCTTAGTAAATAATTTTCTTGTTTACCAAGCTGATACTTTTTGGTTTGCCACCAAACAAGATCTTATGAACCTGTTTGAGAACACCCCTTCAATGTGGGAAGCAAGTTAAATATTTTGAGTAAATAAAAAGCCATCAAAGGAGTTGGTTTCAAGTTCATCCCACAGTGCCCTCAGTGATATTTCTACTGAAGTAAAAATTATTACAGCAGTATTACTGTATTAGAATAAGGTTTCCATCAGTTTCTGAAAAGCAGAACTGGGCCAGCTGCTCTGTAGATGAATAGGACAAACAAAAGCAAAAAGCCACAGGGCAAGAATACGGGGGGTTCACTCTTTTTTCCAACCACTATCCAGAGCTCTCGCCACGCTGGATATCGCTCGGTGCTGCGACAGCTGCCGCTGCCTCTAATTTTAACCAGCGCTCGTTTACCAAACAGACCAAAGTGTTCAGGCTGGCGTTTTTTCCTCCCAGAAAGGGGATTAGCGTGGGAGAAGGAACCATGCTAAAACTTTTGTTTGTTTGCTTTGGAAGAGGAGGGAAAAAAAAAAAAAAAAAAGGAAAAGTCCCAAACTTGTGAAGAAGCAGGAGAAAGAAACAAGCTGTGGAGTGCAGCAGGCGTGTTAGAAGTGTTTTCGGCACGTGGGAAGTTCCCGGAGGACACCAGACTGGCCCACCTCGAGTCCCCCGGCACCCGGGGGTCGCTCCCCGCCAGCCCCGGCCGAGGGGGCACCAGCAGCAGCTCCCCCGACCCTCCCGGACGGGGGTCCCGCCGCAGCCCGGCTCCCCCCGCACGGAGGCGACCGGAGGGAGGGAGGGAGGGAGGGAAGGAGGGCGAGATGGGGCTCTCCTGCCCTCCGGGAGGGTTACCTAGAGCCGCGGCCCAGCCCCGCGCCGCCAGCCAGGGCACCACGTCCCTCCGCAGCTCGAACTCGGGCACCAGGCGCAGCAGCATCGCCCCGGCCCGGCCCCGCTCCGGCCCCGCCGCCTCAGCCCGCCCCGCGGGGGGAGCTCCGCGCCCATTGGGCGCGCCGGGGGTTCCCGGAGGGTGTTCCGGGGGTTCCCGGCGGCGGTTCCGGCGGGTCCCGGCCCGCTCCCGGCCCCGCCGGCCCTTCCGCTTCCTTCCGCGGCCGGGAGCGGCCGGGCAGCGCTCGGCGGAGGGTGGTCGGCCTGCAGGTGGCCCGTGGCTTTCCTGGCGCCCAGGCTCCTCCCCAGGCACGCTGGAAGAATCACAGGATCAGAGAATATTCTGCCCACAAGGAGCGTCGAGTCCAGCTGTTAGTGTAGCACAGGATATCTCCAAGAATCACACCATGTGCCTGAGAGAATTGTCCAAACGCTTCTTGAACTCAGGCTAGGTGCTGTGACCACTTCTCTGCAGAGCCTGTTCCAGTGCTCAGCCACCCTCTGGGTGAAGAACCTTTTCCTGATATCCAGCCTAAACCTCCCCTGGCACAGCTTCAGGCGATTACCAAGGGCCCTGTCACTGGTCACCACAGAGAACTCGGGGCAATCCTTTTTGAAACCTCGACATGGTGTGAATCCCAGCGCCTCAGATTGCTGCCTGTCAGTGGGGTCCGATGTCAGGCTTCAATCATCTGGTGTTCACTGATCAGGAACCATCAGTGACTTGTTGCCCTCCTCACAACCCCCCAGGAAGAGTAAGGGTGTTTTCCATGACTTCAGTCAGCATCCCTGGTTTCTTAGCTTGTGCACCCTGAAATTGCTTGTTGAATAGATCGGGTGTCTCTCTTTAAACTGATGGCAGAGCTCAGAATGTCCTCTCAGACTGGGCCTGGCCTGATCCTGCAAAGGAGGTAAAGCTTTATGTATTCTTGGGAGTGTCTGTGGTTTGTTCGCTTGGGGTTATTTTAGTTGTCGAAAATATTTGTAGCACTGATAAGGTGCTACTCCATGGCTATCTACAGCCTGCCTGAAATTTCCATTTCCCTTCTGACATGTGCTGTGTGATGTCAGCCAGCTAAAGGTGGCATAGAAGTGGAGAGGCTGTAAGGGCACGCAGCAAGCTTGGCATATCCAAGCACAGAATAGCTTGAACCTGTTCTAAGAGGTAATCCAGTACCAAGTTTCCCCCCTTCATTGCTGAGCTTTGGAGCTGTATAAAAACCAGATGAGAAGCAGGTACATCTGCAAAGTGTGGATGAAAGGCAGTTTGATAATCAAAAGGCAAAGCAGACATAAGCTTCCTCTCCATCTCTGTATTGCCAACTTTTACAGTTTTATCACAAGTTTCATAATCAGCATTCTTCTTAAAGCTCTTTGGATCAACTGGTTGTGCAAGGATTTCAGCTTATATTTTCACTGTTGTGAAATAAAGCTTGAAAATGTGACTGGAATGTTTACTTCAGTGACAAAAAGAGAAATTAGATAAAAGATCCCAAATGGATGTATTTTTTAAGAGATGAAAGGGGGCTAATTCATGAGTCTGAGTATTTGGAATGGCACAACTGGAGGGACAAGCAAAGGAGTGAAACAAAGCCAATAAAATGACAGACTCTGTAAGTATGTGCAAAAAGGAGGATATCTCGTGTACCCAGAACTAGAGTAAATTTAAGGTCAGATGAGGTCAACTGACAGAATTTTTGCTTCTGCTATAAAGCAAAAGAAAGAAATAAGGAGATGGGTAACAAAGAGTGCCTATAAAAGGAAAAGAAAGAACATTAGATATGGCTGTCCAGTATAACGGTTTTGCATTAAAGAAAAAAAAAAACAAAACAAAAAACCAAAAGCAACATCCAACTGTCACTGTTCTTTTGTTTCAATATTAACCATGCCACTTGTTACAGTTCTGGAAAGAGAGCCCACATAACTGGTGGATGAATTATTCTCTAATATTTACAGGCTGAGAGCCATGTGACAATGCTGTTCTCCTAGAGTATCTTACACAGGATATGAAAGGCTTTTGGGACAGTAGGAGCTGTATGTAGTTAACATGGAGTCTGCTTGTGCCCTGTGCATAGGATCCATCCTACAGTTACTATCTGGGAAAGAACTGGAAGGATTTGTACAAGTTGCTGGAAGAGTCTGTACTAGTAAAGACTT
Organism: Pseudotriccus pelzelni; assembly: GCA_035584735.1. Classification (NCBI taxonomy): domain Eukaryota; kingdom Metazoa; phylum Chordata; class Aves; order Passeriformes; family Tyrannidae; genus Pseudotriccus; species Pseudotriccus pelzelni. Next base: position 11,375,241 of record JAWMRA010000041.1, on the reverse strand, counting down.
CATAGTCAGGTGTGCAGTAGGAAAAACCTTTCTTGTCGAGGAAGTAGTTGACAAAATTTCCCCTCAGACTGCGGTTTCACTGCAAAGGACTCTTCGTTGCTTTTGTAAGCCAAATTTGTTTGCCTTATTTCACTGATGTTTCTCAAGACTCCTGGCACAGAATGGGACCTCACCTCCAGTGCACCATACTGGGAACTTGGAAGCTTCTCTGGTGGTAGTGCCTGAAACAGAGGCAAGAGAAATTCTCTCAGAAGTTTCTCTATCTTTTCTGTAAAAAGAAGGAAGTGGCAGCTTGACAGATGAATAGATTTGAGAAACAGAAAGGGATGAGGTGATTCATGGTGACTCTCGGGGTTTAGAGATACAGAAACATGACAGAAGCAACCATGTAGAGCTGGGAAAGACCAGCATACCAACAGGAGCTGGAGGAATTGATAGGAGCGAGGAGCCAGAATAGAAGGGAATGAGGGAATCTGGAGAGACAAGACAAGGCTTTATAACCAACACAGAACTGAAATCAATCTTCCCAGAATTGCAGTAAGGATTCCTAATTTTCTCTCAATATTTTTCATTCAAGTGTAAAGGTTTCGTTGTGACTCTTAAAGGTCCAAAACACACACAATTATATATAGAATGACAACAAACCCACTTTTGATTTAGATAACAGTCTCATTTGTTGTATCTTCTTTCATTTATAAAACATAGTCCATGCTATGAACAAAATAAAAAGGGAATCTTAAGGAAAATGGACAGTATACTGCCAGATGAATGATATTTCAACTAAACAAGCTTGTATAAACAATACTTTTGTGGCAATTTTCTTATTTTTGAATGCTTAATGTACACTCATGATGTACATTAGGAATACATATGTCTGCATTCAGTTGCCAAAAATATATTTAAGAGAGAGGAGATTGCCTGTCTGTGTGTTTATATAGTACAGAGGCAATACTTCCAATCAAATAAATGAGGTTCACAGTAAATGGAGGTTTTTTTAATTGATTAATTTTAGCAGTCAGATTTCTTAAATTATCATAGGAAACATCATGAAATGCTGACAATTGATGTCAGCATTAACCCTCACTTCCAAATGAAATCTCCTTTCCAAAATGTGCAAGATAGCCCATCTTTGAAGAAAAACAATTACAGATTTGGGTCTGAACAATCCTATGTTTAAGGAATACACAAACAGTCTCACATAAGAGTTTGCAATGCCGTGAAGAAAATTTAATCCACTGCTGCTCTTTGTCTTCAAGATACCACTATCTAAGCGTTTGGTACAGCCACTGTCATCTGAGTAGCCCCAAAGACTATTTCCTTCACAACTGTAAAAACTAACTCAGATTTAGAGGTCATTAAGTAAAACTGCCTATTCCTTGAGCCATCAGTCTGGCTGTGCACATCAGAGGCAGTATCTACAGGCCCAGAGATCCAAATTGAATTCCTAGAAGCACAACTCATTCCTCAGAAACCACAAGGCTGACTCATTCAGAGTACTCTAAGTCATAACTCAGTACAGTGTATCAGGCCACCTCAAACCTCATAATTAAAATTAAAAAGTTGATGCAAAAGCCATAAGCATCTGAAAAGCCCCTTACACTTCCTTCAGCAGGCTTTGAATTAAGACAAAGAGCCCAATGTATTCTTGATAACATCTCTCAGCTTTGCTAGATAGAAAAAGAAGCTCTCAATTTAAAAAAACCCAACCCAAGTTCTTATCTCTATCAAGTGAAATTAATGTTATAACCCATTTGTCACTGTTGCTTGCACCATGAAACCAAATTGTGAATTTTGCTCTCTATTTATACTGAGTTTTCCTTTCTGATTATCAGACTCAGTTAGTTTTGATTTTTCAGACCCAGCTTTAAGCTGTGTGTAGGCACAGGAGCTGATCTTGATGGAGCAACTTTCAGGAAAGGAATGTGAAATTAAAACTATCATTAAAAAGAAGAAAAATTTTTCTATTTTTTTTAAATCAGAGATCTGTTCCTGCTGGAGTATGTCTTGACCATAGCCAGAGAAATCATTAGAGAGCAGTAGTGGCCTTACTGATAGCATTGTAGCTGGCACTTTTTTACCACTAACAACAATTTTTGTGCTAATTTCCTGAGTGCCTGTCGTCCCTTTTCACACAGTTCATGTGGTGAGAATTACAGAATTATACCATGACACAAGTGTGATGAGGCATTGCCCCATTGATGGGCACCTTTCAGATCTCCCAGCAGAACAAAGCTTTGTTCATGGAAAAACACATACGGAGCCATAAACCATCGATGTGTTCCGCATCAGGAAATTATACTGCAGACTTCTTAGGAAGAATGAATATTTGAAATAATTATTTAAGCACATGACAGCCAGGCAAACAGTTCATGACTTTTTTGGGAAGTCCTGCTTTCTGGGGACAACATCTTTTCCCGCCATCCCAGTAATAAACGGTTTATTGTCATCATGTCTAGACAGTTGTTTCCTTGAAGAATGTTTTCATCCAGTCAAACACTAAATGTATACATAAATTCTCTTCCGCAAGGAGGTGGTTAGTGTGTTTACTAAACCCTCTTGGCTACACAAAACAAAATAAGATGCAATGTAAAATCAATATTTTGGTTTAGTGTGTAATTCAAGGCTGGTGGAATAAAATACCTTTATTTCAGTGTGTGAGAATGACTTTCTTCAGTCTCTTTAATCACAGAATATCAACATAAATGGAAGCAATTTCAATGCAGTCTGTCAGCATCCATTGTGGAAGCCAGTGCTTCATGGAGGTGCTTTTGTATGCTTTGTTTAATAATTAATCATAGGAAGTATTCTTTTAACTACTAATGAAAAAAATCATCTTGCTATTCATGCTCATATTGAACAGCACCTTCTTCTTTTAAATATCTTTATTGAAGTCAATAACATGCTCAAGCCAGTAACATAAGTCAACGAGGCTTCTGAAACAATTAAGGTATTCCTCAAAGTGAGGGAGGGGAAGAGAATGGGACTTAGCAAAGTCTCTGACTGTCATCCAAGTGGCCTTTTTGTTTCCGCTGCTTCTCCCTCTGCGTCCCAGGCTCTGAGGCTCCTTTGTTCTGTCCACAGACTAACCCCTGCTAGCGCCGATGAAAGCCCTGTGAGCACACACTGTCTCAACAGCTGTTGAAGGAGCTCTTGGCTCTGTTTTTATTCTTCCAGCTCCAGCCTCGTTGGGACTCACCAGCAGTGTTTAGAAACTTGCCCTTTTTTTCCTTCGTGATCTTTCAGTTTTGACTTCATTTTGCATTGCAAGAGGACAGTGATAATACTGCAGCAGAATTGTAACTCTTTTGGGAAGTTAATGATGCATATGTCAGCAGATTAGTTCCAATTTCTTTCACGGTTTAGATGTTTTTTTTCATTCTCATTTTTAATTGTAAAACAAAAGAAATATTAGAACAAAAGCATTCTTCAAAATGTAAGGGTGCGGCATGGTGGAGTGGAGACTACAGACAGGGACAGCACAGGATAAATGCATCAGTTTGAATTTAATTTCATTGACCATCAGGTGCTTCGAAACCAGGGTTCTAGTGTGACTTTTTTTTGTCTAGGCTCCTTCTAGTTAATGAAAAAGGATGAGAACTCCAAAGAGCAATTGATACAACCGGGGTTAGGCACTTACTTTAAGGTGCTTTTTGCCTGAGTCTGGATGCTGGGTCTCCTGTCCCCCCCCATTTGCTGTCATGCCTACCAGGAATGTGCAGCTGAAGGCCTGGAAGAAAGTGGGACTGTCCCTTCCTGTGTCTGCCTCCAATTAGATCACATACAATGTAATATGGAAGGGGACCCTGAGGGTGTAGTTTGATGAGCAGCTGATCTAACAGCTCATGACTGTTCAAAGGATGGGCCCAGACTTCCTTCCCTTCTCATTTTCTTCTCCCTTCCCTCATCCCCAGGTCACCTAGCCTCCTTGTTTGCCAGCTCTGCTGCACATCTAATGCCGCTGTGATTGGACTGTACTTGCTAACCCACTTTTTTTAATGGTTCAGTTTTCTACTAGGTTATGAAGGCGTCTCCAGTCACAGAAGGCTTTTGCAAGTCCACAGCCATTGCAAAGGGAAGTGGTGGTTATGTGCAGCAGGGAGGAGAACAGAATAGAAGAAGACTTCCCTGTACTGGTAGCAGTGAACTGTTAGGCCCACGTGGCTCATTCTGAGTGTTTGCCAAATGCCTTCCTCTGACTTTCAAGTTAAAGGAATCAGTAATTTTTGTCCAGCATTGCCCTGGTCCATTGCCCAGACACTGCTGGCATACTTTCCAGACCAGAGAACTGATCCAACTGAAAAATCACCTTGAGGGGAGAAAGGAGGAGGTGGGAGGGGATGGTTTCAGTAATGTCAGCAATTTGTCAAGGTTATTGAACACTTATGTCAACAAAAATGAAGTTACTCTACAGAACTGGGAATAAACCACTAATTCTGGGAAAAGGGCTTTTCCCAATGTTGATGCTCAGTTAGGCCAGTGTCAGCTTGTACCAAACTACAGCTTTAGCATAGGTGGGTGGAGTTACCTGCTTCCCTTGCCTTACAGTAAAAGGAGCATCAGCTCTTAGCTGATCCAAGTCAGGCGAGTAAATCCCACCTTTAGCATCCTTGGCCTGGTTTTCTGTTTCCATCAGGATCACTAGAAACCACTTGTATTTAATACCTTATTTGCATGCTGTAACAACCATTCCATTGATACAGTGCAACACTTTGGATATAGTAAAATTATTCTCTGAAAATCTGAATGCATTTCCCTGGCACATCCTAAAAATGTCTTTTATTTGTTATGTGTTGGTTCCAAACAAATGTCACATTAATAAGCAGAGAGACTTGGGTAGGTGTATGTCATTAGTCATGCAGTAGTTTCTTCTTCCAAAATACTTCCAGAATTAGGTCTGACCTCTTTTAACAATGAACTATTTATAGTATTCATAAGGGCCTTATCCTCCAACCCTGACTCAGCCAAAACTCGTCACTGACCTTGACCTCCTCTAGTCTATTCTTATAGCCTTACTCATGTGAGGAGTTTTATTCGCTGGCCTGACTTTGGGAGTGTATTCTCATGAGTATGATTTTGCAGGCTTGGTTCCCAGCTCAGTGGGACTTGGTAAATGTCACAGAATCAGTTCCTGAGATGCATATATTGTTTTTACAATGTTATAAATACAAAAAATAAGGGGAAAATATGCAGGTAAGTTCTGCTTCCACTACTACAACAATAGACTAAGTGTAATTACGTTAGGTGTGTACAGCTACAAACGCAATAAAAAAAAATAATTCTCATTTTGGAAGACTGTGCATTTATTTTTGGAAGAAAACAGTCACTAAGTTTCTCAATCATAAAAATTATTACTAAAAGTAATTGATTTTTCTCAGGAAGATACAGTTGTTTTTAAGTAGTTATTGCAGTGTTAAGTGATTACACTAGCACAGTATGGCAATGGCAATTTTCCCCCTATTTTTTGCATCTTCTGTAACATCTAAATTACTCTATAACTACTGTTGACTTAGTAATTTTCTATTTTCCATTATGATGCAGGATGATACATTTTAGAAGCTAATATATTGTCATTAGTGGAGCTGTGTCTCAAGATGTGTTTTCTGTATAAAAAAATTGCTCTTAGCACTATACTATGTTTCAGTTTGTTTAGAATCACAGGATCCTAAGGTTGGAAAAGACCTCTGAGATCGTGGAGTCCAGCCACTGACCCGGCACCACCATGTTCACTACTAAACCATGTTCCCAAATGCCACATCCACACTTTTTTTTGGACACCTCCAGGAATGGTGAGTCCACCACTTCTGTGGGCAGCTTGTCCCAATGCCTGACCACCCATTCAGTGCAGAAATTTTTCCTAATATCAAATTTAACTGACTCTTCCCTAATATCCAGTTTAATGACTCTTCCAGTTATAAAGATTGTAAATATGTATATTTGATGTGTCTTCTTTACAACACCTATTTTGTTGCACCTATTTTGTATTTCCTCACTTTGGGGTGGGACAAGTCCACACTTTTAGGTGCTTTTGTAAGTCCCCACCCCAGTGTTTTTTTCATTCACATTTGAATCACTTTTTGTTTTTCTCTATCTTGTTGTGTGTGGTGAGGCACTATTTATTATATGATGGTCTTCTGTAGGTCCTGTATTTTGTGCCTTCAAGTAGCTGTCTACTAAGATGCCTCGGCCTTTTTCTTGAGTTGGTACAGTAGAGGTGGAATCCATCATGACTACAAGTAATTGAAGGAATTCCTTCCAATCAGCACTGTCAGGCATTTCTCAGCATCTGACTTTATCTGTCTGTATCCCCAGTTAAGCTCCTTTCACCAGCCCAATCTTGGAAGCACATACATCTTTCCTTGCTTTTGAAGACCCACAAACATCAGGGGCACAGGCAGAAAGGAGTTGCCCTTTATCAACCATGTTGGAAGCTGGGGCTCAGCTTTTATTCTCTCCCAAGATCAGACCAAGCCCATGGTGGAAAGCAGGCCGTGTCTGCTCTGACTATTCAGTACTGGCATCAGGAGATAGTTCTGTTACTGAACCCCTGGACAATTCTTATCAGCTCGGTCAATACTTACAAAAACTATCTACAAGGGGATTTACTTGTTTAATAGTTGTGTAAAGGCTCATGTGGATAAAAACTAGTCTTAGGCTTGGGTTCAGCACTTCTATCCATTCTGGCTCCTTCCTGTAGTGCTCATATGTAACGTCCTACAAGCAGGAGTTTTCATGTCTTGTTTTTTTTTCTCCTGAAATTTCCAGCCTCCCTCCATTCCCTTCCTCTCTCTCTCATTTTGGGCCGCTGGCTCCTCATTCCTCTATAAATGCCATCAGTCCAAAACTGAGGAATGCTGCAACTGGGCTTTATTCTACATCTTCCCATGGAACTAATTAATTGTTCTTGTCATGGCAGGAGTACAGAAAACGAAAAATTACTTTCAGTTGCATAAGGATGCATTGTTGTACCTTCAGAAATGGTGAATCCCAAATGCTTCTGAGAAATGTGCAAGTAGCCCTGTGGTTGTCAACTGAAAATGCTATGTACCTGTCTTGGACAGTAGGATTCACTGTGATCTCTGACAGTCAGAGACTGAATTATGTCTCAAGGTCTAACATTTGATATTCCAGGTTGTTCAGGTTAATTAGAATTCTCAAAATCCATAGAAATGTCTAAACACAGGGTACATAACAAGTAAAACAGAATTAAGAGAATTATTTAAAAAGCTGCCATCATTTGATTGCTTTGAATTAATTTCAAACTCCTGTTCCGTCTTTCCTATAGCACTTTTTAGTCTTCTGTGCTCCTTCCTAAGTTAATCACTCTTAAGTTTTTCTTCAGAGAACATGCTTTCTATAGTCTGGATCATACCTGTAGCTTTCCCTGAACCTGTTCTGAGGAGGGCCTTTGAAAAACTTTCTCTAAAAACCAGAAGTGAGATATATGCACTTGTTTTTCCACTTTGTCAGGACACTTAGATGACAAGGAGCATGGTTTTCCTTGGCATGGGCAGAGCTGTTTGGCCTATCATGTTCTTGGTTAGGCCCTTCATGAGTCTGTCATTAGAGACTCTGTCAACCACTTGACCTAGTGATATAGATTCTTATCTTATAATTCATAGGAACCTTTTTTAGCCTTATTTTTGTAGATATATACACATTACTGGCTTACAATTCTATTTGATAGCTAGAATATGTAAATGAGAAGGTTTGTATGTTAGCTTATGAACGTTCTTATTATTACAGTGTTGGATGTATCCTGCCTGTGTTTTATTTCAAATTTATCAGTTTATACATCTATGTTATTTCCTCTGTAATAGTTCTGCTGGTTTTGTGTTTTTATTACAAGAAAAATATTATTTTAACCAATGTTCTCTGCTGGGGGAAAAAAGGAAAAAAAAGATAAACAGGGGTGATTATTTGTTTTACATAGAACTTCAGACTAACTGAGCCAGCCAGATCAAAGGTCCATCTAACTAACATCTTGTCTCTGATAGTAGCCAGTAATAGATACTAAGAGAAAGCATATATAAAAATATAAAAGATTTTATTTCATTCTCTTGCAACTCTTCCAGATTATAAAATTAAGGAATCAAGACAATCTGGAACATACTAATTTATTTTTTTTTGCATGCAAAAAGTATTCTGATAATTAGTTTAATGATTTAATAAATGTGAAAAGGTACATCTGTCTATTTGATTCTCCTCTGATAATTTTATGTGATGTACTTTAGTTTTTATACTAAGAAAATTCATTTCCCATTTAGGATTTTATATACATTTATCACATTTTCCTTCCCTATCATCCTTATTCCAAGGGGAGGAGTGTATTTAGTATCTCTTCATGTAAAATCTATGTTCTACCTCTTATCATCCTTATTATACTTCCTTGTATTTTTCTGAGACTCATATTTGAAAAGATATACAGAGGCTTTATCCTTTGTAATTGCTGTTTTTATTTTCTTGGGAATGCCATTGATCCATAATTTGTATCGTTAGTATTGTAATAAAGTTCCCTTTAATTTTTCTTACATCAATGCCTATTTGCTTGTCAAATTCTCACCTAGGCACCTAATTTCCATTTTATATTTTACTTTCCATAACTATCTTTTATGAAGGCATGTAAATGAGTGGTTTGCTTCCCACAGGCAAAAAAGCCATCTAATGTTAATTATGAGTTGTAGCTCACACATTGCTTTTAGCTTTAGCCCTAGGGCAGGGAGCAGCTGTCTAGGACAGCAGAGTGGTGGGGGCAGCAAAACTGCTGCAGAAACAGCCTGTACCTGGCACCATCCACACAGAAGGCTTCAGAATATCAAGATGAACTGAATTCCTCAGCCCTATTAATAAGACTCCATAGTATCATGTGAGCCTCATGAGGTTCAACAAGGTCCTTCACCTGGACTGGAGCAATCCCCAGTATCAGTCCAGGCTGGGAGATGAAGGCATCGAGAGCAGCCCTGATGAGAAGGACTTGGGGGTGCTGGTGGGGGAGAGGTTGGACATGACCCAGCCATGTGCACTCACAGCCCAGAAAGCCAAACATGTCCTGGGCTGCATCCCCAGCAGCGTGGGCAGCAGGTCAAGGGAGGGGATTCTGCCCCTCTACTCTGCTCTCATGAGACCCCACCTGGAGTGCTGCATCCAGCTCTGGGGTCTCCAGCACAGGAAAGACATGGACGTGTTGGAGAAGAGGGTCACAGAAATGATCAGAGGGCTGGAGTACCTCACCTGTGAGGAGAGACTGAGAGAGTTGGAGTGGACCAGCTTGGAGAAGAGAGGACTCCAGGAAGACCTTTCTTTACTTAAAGGGGACTTACATGAAAGGTAGAGAATGATTTTATTTTTTTTTTACTGAGGCCTGTGGTGATAGAAGAAAGGTCAATGGTTTTAAACTGTAAAGGAGTAGATTAGATGGGCTGTAAGGAAGAAATGTTTTATGATGAAGGTGGTGAGACACTGGCACAGGTTGCCCAGAGAAGTTGTGGATACCCCATTCCTGGAAGTGTTTAGGGTTGGGTGGGACTTTGAGCAACCTCCCTGACCATGGCAGGGCAAGATGTCCCTGCCCATGTCACAGGGGGTTGGACTAGACGATCTTTGAGGTCCCTTCCAACGCAAACCATGCTATGAATTTGTGATCAGTACTTGCCAAACCCATTTTCTTACCTGCTCCTTACCCAGCAGGAAAAGAGTGGCCACAAAAAAGTAGTGCCTTGCAGTTGCAGTAGATTTTACATGTTCATGCATCCCTAGTGGGGACTGTGGGTAGAGAAATATGCAGGGTGCTGCTGGGCACACAAACAGTGGGACTGTGACTCTTGGTTATGAGAACAGGCAGCTTGCTTAGTCTTCATGCTCTGAACTGTTTAAGGACCTCAAATTAGCTACTCTATACTGCTTTGTGGACTGAGAGCCTAAGGAGTTTAGCTAATGAGTTGTATGTACCATATTGTGCAGAGTGAATGTTTCTACACAGTTTTATTTCAAGGACTCTGTGAATAATAACCTTGAGTGGCATTCTCAGGCTGGGAAAAAAAATTACATAAAAATGTAAATACAGCTTTTAACACCAGTTTTAATTATTTAGAAGCTAAATGCACTGAAGAATGCCTTAATTCTAATTGTCTGATTGTTGTGTGACTTCTCTCTGAAGTGAAGTTACAGTTGTGTAGGTGTCTTAAGCACACCTTGATATTTTACTCTTAAAAAAACCTCTTTTTTTTAATTACCACAAAATTTTTTTACTCTACACTTTAATTACTGGTACATAACCTGTACTGATATTAGTCCCTTTTTCTCGAAATCCTGAAATAATGGTTTTGACTCTCAATGTAAAGTTCAGCTTCATGGGTCATTTTAAATATCACTACATCTCAGATTGCTTGAACCAAAGCCAGTGAAGTCAGTTGAAAGTAACACAGCCCACTGTTGCTCTGCTTTTTGCAATTGCTGGAAAGGTTTGAAGTTGTTTAATGTATGGAAAGTTGAAAAAGAGTAATCTTTCTTAAAATCTAGGTGGAGTTAGAAAATTTGCTCCATGAAACAAGCTGATGAAGTAATCACTGGGGTCATTGAGGAGGGCAGGCAGCATCCTGCAGAGCTGCAGTTCCAGCTCTCTGATCCTGTTCCTGCCACTGAGGAACACGCTGAGGAGCACTGTACGAATGCACAACTTGCAAATCTAACCAGCTGTTGGTGCTTTTTGTAGTTCTCCCATGACTAAGAAGCTAATGATCATGAGTAATTTATTTCAGCCTTTTATCCTATGTCTTTTTATCTAAAGATGGCATCCCCAAGACATCACCTTCTCCAAACTGTGGAGAGCACAGAGCACTAATTTGTAGACATCCTCTCAGTGCTTCATTTTCAGCCGTGCCAGTCTGTAAAGCCGTCACTTCTCCAGCAAAGCTCGAGGGCTCACCGGGCACACACAGTACAATTCTCACCTTCAAACGACCAGTGAAAACACATCTGTTTTGGGTGGCTGCAGACACTATAAGAGTAACTCCATGTCTGTCAGATTTCCTTTTGCTCAGGGCTGCAGCCCAACTGCAATGACTGCCCTCTCACCACCCTTGCAGTAGGAGGTGTCAAAGCAGGAGAAGCTGAGTTGTTCCTGGAAGACCAGGTTGATGGGAGCAGACTGGTCCTTTCAGGTGAAATGCCACTTAGGAGTCCTGGAGGAGTCATCCCCACAGCTGAAGGGAATGGTTTTGTTTTTTCCAGTGGGGACTACAGAGTTTCAAAACAAGGCTGATGAAAACATCCAAGTTTTTGAAGAGTTGCCTAAGAAACTAAACTTGTGAAACTATTTAGACAGCGGAGGAAGCAGGGAAAGAGTGGTCTGTCTGCCCCCCACCCCCCAACCCAAGGTGCTTTGTAACTACAAATACAAAGTAACACAAAGTCATGCAAGGAATGTGTAAAAATAATGAACTCAACAGCAAAATGATTAGAGCCATGAGCTGGGCCTGCTAATCAACTAGATGGGGCTTAATACTCTGCGAGGGTGAACTGTGTTCATAAAGGTGGGGAAACTTGTGGGTTTTTTCATACAGGTTTGTTGGGATTGGACTACATGGGGGTATAAATGTTGCAGAAGCAGGAAAATCCATTAATTACTGCTGGACGTGAAAGACAAAGCTGCAAATTTTAGCACAACTGTGCTCATGTGAGGCAGGTTTCATTTTTACTTAAAATGGAGTATCTTTGAACAGTAACAAGTAGACACGTTAGGGTCTGTGAGGACCACAGTAAGTATGTTCCATTTTTATTTGCCCAACAGAAAAGAGAATCTCAGTGTAAGTTAACCATAGTATTGGTCTCAGACTGTCCTGGGTGCTAGATTCATGTATCACCTCACGAGCATATCCTCATAGCTACTAGGAGTTACATTTTGCAGCATAACTTTCTAAACATTGTAATACAGTCATTCTCACCTGGATTCTGCCTTTCCCAACCCATCTAGAATAAAAATAAATAAAAAGAGATTTAGAGGCAGATATTAAAATCTTGGAAATATAACTAATAAATATAAAAGCTGGGAAAAAATTCTGTGCAGCAAAAATAAATGAACATGATTAGCATAAAATCTTTAAACTTTTTTTTTTTTAATTGAAACAATTCTAGGATTAAAGTCACTTAAGGCTTGTCTTTAAACCAGATTGACTGGAAAAATGTTTTAATTTCAGTAAACCACTGTTTGGTTTAGTCTGAAACTGGTAAGACGTGAAAAACTTCCACAAAACCTCATTTAAATATAGTAATGCCCAATTTCGGTAATGTAACATGTATAAACAAGATGTCCATCAGTTTACTTGGCAATTTTGAAAGATTTCCATTAAATACTCTGCAGTTCTCTGAAGCATTTGAGAACCACAAATACTATGCACTTATTTTGCCTGCTATTTAGAGAATAAATGTAGTTTACTTTCTACTGTTATTTTATGCTAGTATTTTTTATTCCTGCTTCAGAGTGGTTGATTCAGTAAAGCTTTTTCTCAGTGCTCAGAGTCTTTTATTCTGTTGTCTGCTGGTTGTACCTTTGACCTGCACTGGGGATTTACTGGTACAAAACTGGAATATAATTTGGTTTTGGTTTAGACCAGAATTTCATGTAATGTTTTTAACATTTGTATTCTATGTACATCTTTACAGATTTTACTCATGGGCAAAGAATGGGTGCATATTTGAAAATTATCTTTCTAGATACTAGCTAGACTAGCTAGTAATCTTGATGGTGGGAATAAAATCAGGATTTAAGGGGAAAATCAGTGAATTTTACCTCATGGGTTTTTTTTTTTGTTTCCTCTGATATTAATTAGAATGACTGTATATTTTTGAATGTGCCATTTCAGCTTTCAGTTTCTAATTTTACAGTATTAGATGTCCAAGACTGCATTTAGATCAGGGTTTGGATCTTACAGAAAAATGTAACTTCTACCATAAAAAAAACCCTGTAAAAACTCAGGTTGCAAATTTGCAAAAACCGAAGAAAGCAAAAGTCAAATTTATACACATCAAAGGAATTAGCAATGAAGAATTTTGTTCCAAGGCCAAGCTCTGGCCACTAAAAAGGATTTGCCCTCTCTAGCGAGGTGCTGCAGACACCATGACTGCAATAGAGCATCAGTTTTCAGTTTGGTTGATTTCAACTCTTTCTTTACCAGAAATGCAGAGAGTCAGCCATAAAAGTGGCCAAACCAGTAATGTATTTTTCTAACGTTTATGGAGACAAAAAAAAACCCAAGCAGAAACCCTTCAGCCATCTATCCCACTTTGTCAACTCTTCTAAAGCTTTGCAAAGACAGAGTGATATGAAATACGTTTCATTTATAACAAAACATTGCCAGAGAAAATTCTGAGGGCATAAGCCACATTTCTGAAAATTGCAATGACTTGAGTGACCTCTTGTTCTGACAACTGCAATTTTAAGCCTCTACTACTCTGATCTGTAATCAAGATAGGGAAAAAGAAACAGTGATGTGGGCAACACAGACAGGACTGGATTGCGTCAGAATATGGTGTTTGTTTTCTTGTCCCATCCAGTATAACACGTAACTTTGAGATGAAGAGTAGCAAGAAAACTGTGAGGACATTTCCTTTGTCTTAAATTTGTTCAGTTGTACAATTGTTCCAAGTTGGTCATTTACTTTCAGGATTGCTTGTATTGCACCAGTCTGAAAGTAGTCCTGTCCCTGTGTAATTATTGTATTGAGAAGCTGGATGGGAATTCAAGAGACTGGGGATCCATCCCCTACACTGAGCTGCTCAGCTGTATCCTAGACCATCCCAAATACAACTATGCTTAACTGTTCTTAAAGCTTCCCATTTCCTAAAGCCTTCCTAGTCTATGGCCTTCCAAGCTGATCTGTTTTGGTGTTTAACAATCCTTTAGATTGGAGAGCATATTCCTAAAGTCCATGCTAAATCTCCCATGCTATAAATTAACCCAGTTATTTCCTGGCTTTCCTCTTGTGGCCATGAGTAAGAATTAACCATCTGCTCTTCATTTAAGGAGCGACTGTTTCATTTTTTAAAATCTACAATTAAGTATATTTCTAATATGGTTAAAATGCAATAATACTGGTAGGATGAGAATTTGCTGTATTGGACCTAGTTAGTAGTCTGTAGGCTCAGTCTCCTTGCTGTGTGCCAGCCTACAAGCGTTCCTTAGCAGTAAGAAAACACCTCCCTTCTGCCTGTATTTGCATGCATCGGTGCAGCCATGAGTAAATTCAGTAACATCTTGCCCTGCTCTGAATTTTTGCCCTTGTAGTGCAGGTGTAGCAAGGACCTACCCTAGGGTGCTGGCAAAAACCTGTGTTCAGTGAATTTGTCTCAGGCATAAATTTTATCCCACAAACATAGTAACCCCTTACACAAGCTTAACCTCAAATGAGCAGATCCTGCCATTGCTTATAGCTATGGAATCCTGTAAGACCACAGCAATGGTTTTGCAGATCAGGAAAAGATTTGATTCACTGTTTTAACCTCCTTAAAATATTTGTAAGCAGTAAAAGCCAAATTATATTGTCATGTAATGCTGGACAAACTGACTTCTACTGAGTTAACTGAATAATAGTGCTGCCCATAAAAACCAGGTTGACCTCAATGTGTATAAGCAACAGGATTAATGAATTTAAAATGTTTTCAATATTTCAGAAACATGCAGTGCTGGGTAAATGGTAAATATTGATTTCTCCAGTTGAAAATGGAAAAAAGGTATTTACCTCCATGACCAACATTTGATCTCAGTGTAAGTTACAAACTGTAGCTTTGCAGAGTGGCTGTGGTCATCCTGCTCCTACTCTGTGTTTTGTAGAGGGGAACTTAGTGCAAGCAAGTAAATGGGGACAGTGAAAAGCTTGGGATTGTAAAAGCTCAGGAGAAACTCAGCAGAACAAAAGCAATCCTAAGATATAACAAATGCGTTTCAGCAGGTCCCTTTACTTCTGTCCACCCACATGCTTTGAAACAGGATTATCACATGCACAGGCTGTGCAATGGATCTGTGGCATTTAAAGGGGCATTTATGTGGCCTAACAACAAATCCAGACTGTCCAGAATTTCAGGAATTATTAGCAAAAGGGAATTTTTTTTTTAGCTTATGGTTAAAGAAGAATCTCCAGTGCGAGCCATCCAGGCTGCAGAACTGATACTCCACTATTTATTTAATTTGCAGAGATACCAGAGAACTCACAAGTGTGAGTATTTCTGCCTTTTTTTACATCTTCTTGAGGTGACAATATCATCCATATCATCTAATTAATTAAAGGCTGGTCAGATTCTACCCTTGATCACTGCACCAGTCATCCCCTGATATTAACTGAGAAGTGACTGGGGCAGATTTGAAACGCAGACTTGGAAATTCTGCGTTCCCTTAGCCTTTCTGCATTTCTAAACATCCCTGCTGAGATCCAGCAACATATTCCAGAGTGTGTACTAATGACAATTGCTTCCCCAAAGGCATGCAGGCAATAGTTTTATTTATTGGTTTCACACAGTTTCATATAAACCTAAGTGTCCTATTTAAATTTCAGTGAGATTTGTCCAGAAAATTCAAAGTAAATGGGTGTTTCCATGTGGCTTAGAAGAACAAAAATGGAAATAACTCCACATCTTGCTCTCAGTACTCTAATGGAAAATCCAAGCACTCAGTTTCCCAGTAAAACTTCTCAGTGCTAATTTTCATGCAAACAAACTGCAGCTTAGAGTGGTGATGTGTTTTTTGGCATGACTTGTGAGACATGTTTCACTGTTTTATGGTATTCTATTGCCTACATAAGATAATTTTCAAAATGCAGTATTTTTTAATGTATGCATCATTGTTCTGGCAATTTGAATTGCATATAAAATTAGTATGAAATTTTGCATTGTAAATTGGCTTTTAATGTGCAAATTATGGTGCATGCACAAAAGTTTTGAATCAAAATATTGGGAACATAGACATAAAATACCTTTTTTTTAAAAATTAACTAATAAGGAGTTACATGGAGTATGCAAAAATACGTAAGTAAAGGAGAAAGGGTACATAAAGTGTCAGCACTGATATTTTAGTGACTGCTCATTTACATTTTTCACAAATGAAACAAAATTCAATGAAATCCCACATCATCTTTTCCTTTCCTTATCTTGATGCATCATTTCTAATAATTAAGGTTAGGCACTCACTATCTAGTGCAGAATTGCTCCTCTATAGTCCCAGCTTTAAGCTGTTGCTTTCAATGGAAGTTTTTCAGAATAAAGACTTTGAGATTTGTTTCTCCCAAAACATGGCATAGAATTCTTCTTCATGGAAGAATTCCTTCTGCTTGAAATGGGCTCTGCCTCTCAAAACAAAGCAGCAATGGCACGGTACAGCTTTGCTCTGTGCTCACTGCAGTCAGTAAGAGGATTGCTGCAGAACAGCATCATCCTCACAGGCAACATTATACCCAATAACAAGCATTTTCTGAAGCAAATCCTTGATGGCAAATTTTTCTTTACATCAAACGCACAGTCACCAAGTCATCTAAATGCATCAGAGATCTTTGCAGCTGCAAAAGTACCCGGTGGGCTTTAATTACTTCCAAAGGGCCTCCAAGCCTATCTCTACCGTTATACTAGCCTTTGGACCTCTGCAAATGCATTGGATTAATTTTTTATTAGACTTCTCTTGACTTATTGTGCACAGAGTACAAAAATGAAAATACGTTTTAATAATATAGCTACAGACATCTGAATAATAATTAAATATTAATTATCTGCCTGTTTGCTTTTGCAGTTGATAGAGGCTAGGGAAATTAGGCCTTCCAGGAGCTGTTCTAAGACAGAAAAACCATAGGAGGAGAAAGTCCATATGAATATACTGGCAGAAACTACGTAAAATAATACAAAAGCATAAACACAGTTCAGATTAATACGTTGCAGAAAAGTCAACAAAACCTCTGTACATGATGTGGTGTTTCACAAGGTTATTAGAGATGTTAGGGGTCAATGGGCGAGAGTCACCCAGTGTTTATAGTAAGTATAATGATATATTCAAGGGTTTAAAAATTTAAGTCCCTTACCAAAGTATTTGAAAGAAATGGAGGCATCATATAATAAAAGGAAAGTTCTCTTCAGAGATCTTATCTTTGCAAAGAAGTCTCTGAAAGTACCTCTGCTGAGATGGACACTACTCAATAAACTGGCAATAAACAATTTTGGATGAGTAGAGATAAGTTTTGGAATAGTGAAGAATTACTCAAGATAGTCAAATTTAAAGACAGCAGCTTAAAATTTCAAACATTGATCAGCTACAATAGCTCCTGTGTGAAGAAAGCAAAATAGATTTGGACTGACCAGCTTGCAGAAGAAAATTTAAGGAGAGGTTTGAGAGAGAACTCTGAATTTGTGAATGCAATGGAGGCTAGCCATCATTTTGTGTCATATAAGGATTTAGGAGGAATCAAATGAAATGCCATCAGATTTCAAATGAACAATGGGGATGTACTTTTTCCCATAGCCTATAATTTTAGAACTCGTTACCACAGAATGTTTTAGACATTAAATATATTGTGTCAAGAAGAGGAGCTGATACATTCACAGATACTGTTTGGTAACTGTAGCACAGGATGCTCACTGTATAAACTCCAATTAAGGCTCTCCTTAGTCGCAAAGTGCCAGAGCTTGTGAAGGACCAGTCACTCCATGGCTGTCTCATCTCTGGCATTCATTCCTGTGGCATCCACTATTGGCCACTTCAGAGACAGGTTACAGGGGGACATGTACCCAGATGGACTGTGACCTGGCCTACCATGACCAAAACGTGTTGTAATACTTCTTCATTGAAATTTTGGAAAGACACAGAAATAAGTTTACTGAAATTCACTCTTTGACCTCCGTGTACACAGATTGCCAGTACCAAAAAAAAAAAAAGACAAAAAAAAAAAGACTTTGCAATGTTCTCTCCACTTGTCTCATAAATAGTTGTTTAAAAATGTGGAACGTAAGATTTTTTTTTTTTAAACATCTAGCTCTTTAAAGCTTGAGTCATGAATCTTTCTTATTCAACTTCAGTAGAAATTAAAGCTTTAGTAAGCAGAAATGTACATTTAGTAACCACCTATTATAACCCCTTGTGAATGAAAAACTCAAAAGGTGACAGCAAAATAACAATTGAAAATATTTTGTCATAAACATTGCTGAAAGGTAGATTCTTCTGTGAAAAGTGATCGAAATCACTGGTAGGACAAAACAACGTTTGCATTAGAGAACTTTGTGATGTCAATGTGCACAAAAATGACAACAAAAGGAGTGAGAAGTTTAAGTAGTTGATGTCCAGAGGCCATAGTCTGCATCCAACTAATTTATTAGGTAAACGTTAAAAAAATTTATCTGACCTACAGGCAACTATTGAAAAACACGGTTTTTTTGAGATGGATTCTTCACAGTTTTTCATGCAGAAGCCAGAAGGATTTTAAAGTGTTAATGCTTCTGTGTGCATTTTCTGCCAAGAAGGATTATGATATTTATGAGATTGATTTTCTTTCTGCCCTTGTGAATTATTGCTAATGACAGAAGTGCACATCAGAATCCCCTAATATTAATGTTCTTAAGCTTAAGTCCTAAGTCTTCACTTCTTGTGGCTGCACCAGAAAGAGGAGATTCAGAATTCAGCAGCTCTCAGTACGCCTAAATAAATGACTGCCAAAGCCAGTGCCAACTAGACTCCAGCAGTGCTATCAGGAATTTGCTGGACCCCTTTTCCTGTGGGGGACATAAATGAGTGCTTACACTGGCTTCCTCCATTCCTCCACACAGAGCTTGTGGAACAACAAGTCTAAGCAGGGCTGATCTCCTCTGGCAGAAATTCCAGAGGACACAGCGCCACAAGGGTCTGCTCCCACATTGTCCCCTCTCCAGATGTTGGCTGCATAAGGATCTCCTGCAGAAGCTGGATTGCAGCTGCTGCTGGAGGTGTCTGCAATCAACATCTATTGTCATTCAGGACATTTTTCAGATTAAAATGTGACTCTAAAACATAAACTAGGCTGTTCACTATTGATGAATTACATTTGCTTAAGCTTTCAGGAGATAAAATGAGAAGAATCTATATCGATGTATATTTCCATTTAGATAAGCCAAGCAGTTGAATTCAGCTTTTTGGATTGACTACTTCTGCTGAATTGACTGCTGAGAGCAGAGAGTGAGCTGGAAAGCATGATAATTCCTTAACATGTGCAAAACAGGTTTCTGAGCTGCTTTGTAGGCAGCCCTCGGAGCAGCCTTGTGGCAGGAATGGAGCAAATGGAGAACACTGACGCTGAGGGAGCACAGTTACGCTCAAGCAGAGAAGGAATTATTTCCCATTGTCACTAGATGTCAGAAAGTTTATCTGTGGTCATTCAGCAGATGTCAAAAGCACGGGCCTCCCCTCAGTAGAAAGTCACAGTAGTACCAGTATGGAAACTTAGTTTGTTGAGACACATGTGAAAATTGGGACATGTCTACATGAACTTTGAAGTGAGACATGATGATGTGGACGGCAAGGATAACAGTCTGGACAAGCTCTGGAGAGGTGAATTGTATAAACAATTCCTCGAAAATATTCTTGAGGAATTGTTTGGTATCTCTGCAGCTGACTTTTCTGTGAGAAAACTTAAAAGATGGAAAAATATAGCTTGTAATTGAATGAAGGACTGGAGGCTTAAATTATATTTTGACAAACAGGTCTCACGGTTTCAGAGTGCAAGAAGATGTAAAAGATGTAGGACCAAGGAGAAACAAGAACACAATACACTTACCATAATCTACAAATCATTCCTCAGACACAGAGGGAAGCAATGTAATGTTTTAAAGAAACAAACAAACAAAATCTTCTGGATAGCTGGTAGAAAACTTCATCATCTAAAGGCGTCTAAAAGAAAAGCAGAGAATTGGGTGTTGGAAGTGAACTAGCCCCCCAAAAAAAGGAAACAGCAGCCCTTTTCCTGGGAAATCTGACAGCTGAGCAATTGCAACCAGCATGTGCAGTTGTGAGGGGAGGCTTGAGATATGTTGGAAACCCTGGTCATTCATAACACATTGGAGATTGTGGCTCCATGGAGTAGGCTTGATGTTTCTCCAAAAAGTGCAGCTGTTCTTGTGCAGTTTGATGGCACAGCCTGGAAAATCCAGGTTCATTCTGCAGGTGAAATACAGAAGAGTTTTCCTGTGCACATTGACTCGATACAGACAGTGCATAACCCCAATTCACACTTGAGTAAGAGCGGAGTTTCATCCAGCTCTGCCCCTTGTTTCCACTGGTGACAGCAACTGTGTTTCCCAATAAGATTTTAAGGGCCCTCCAGACCCTTCCCAAAATATTTTTTGAGTATCTGATGTTCAGTTATGCTCTGACTTCCTAAACTACATGATGTGTTTTTGTATTGAATAGCCCTTGTGTCCTTTTCTTCCATGAATTTATCAAATACTTATTTGAAATTCAGGTATATTTTTAGCATCCACAATGTCCTGTTGCAAGTTCTATTGGTTAATAATGTGATGAGTGAAGACATAGGTCCTTTCATTTGCCTGGAGGCTGTATCTTCTGGCTTCATTTGATACCTTCCAGATTTTGGAAAGAAAGAAACTGTTATTACCTATTCACCCTGTTCAGGCCACTCCTGATTTTACTGATCTGTGGTACCACGTTTTCTTAGTGCTTTTCACAACAAAAAACCAAATCTATTTTCTTCATCCTGTAACCACTCCATACCTTTGATTGTACTTGCTGCACTTATCTATATCTTTTGTAGGACTTTTATATCTGTTTTTAGAGGGACACATTAACTATAAACACTACTGAAGGTGTGGATATGTCATGTATTTATACAATGGCAAAAGGATATTTTATATTCTTGATTTCTTTTGTAGTGATTTCTAGCAATGTTTGCCTTCATTTTACAGTCCTCCACAGTGAATCTTTGTTGCCTAGTCATTACATAGTGGGAGGTTCTTATGTGAGCCTGCAATCTACCATAGTCGACATCACTCTGACTAATTCAACCCCAGCAGCAAAGATTTTCATCCCTTTTTGACATTGTTTTCTACCACTTGTGATCTGTGTTGAGCAATGCAGACTTCAGCCCAAAGCCATGTGGGACTCCATGTGTGATCTCTTTCTACTGTGAGAGGCAAGGAATACTTTATCTCCTTTCTTTGTATCTTCTGAGCATTTCTTCATGTCTGATTAGCTTTCTAAAGAGCCTCGGGGAAGGCAACTTTTTGAGTGCCTTCTGGAAATTCAGACAGATGGTATCAAACAGATCTGTGCTGCCAATGTGTTTTGACTCTGTCAGAGGTAGATTAGCGAAGCACAACTTCCCTTTACATGTTGACTCTTCTTCATTGTACCATATTTATCCTGATGTCTATGAATTCTGTTGTTTATTATTGTTTCATCAGTCTGAACCAGCAGTAGAGGTTATTAGTTCAGATTATTGAAGATCTGCCCTGGAGTCCTGCTTAAAAACTGCTATCAGGATAATGAGCACTAAGTTTATCAACGGCTTCTCTGGACAGCCTTCAGGGGAGCTGTCTTAAATGGATACACAGATAGGCAGCTGGATCCCTGCCTTTGAAGGACATGCAGGAGGGAACTCCAAGGTGCTGTGCCCATGCTATGGCACGGGCCGAGCGTTGCTGCTGGAGCCACCATGCTGGAGAAGCCTCTCAGTAAAAATCCTGCCTAGCGTTTTCTCTCCTGTGTGTATCTCCATTTCTATAAGCAATGTAGAAGACAACAATTCGTGTTTCATTTAGAATTGAACAAAGGAAAACCAAACCAAAACAAACAACTGGGGCAGCATGTAGATTTGCATTTAACCAGAGATCAGGCTTTTCAGGAATGGCAAATTTTGCTGCGCATATTAAAACACTGTTTATTTGGTTATACCAGTTTTACAGTATGTGACTGTTGACTTGACTGGATTTGCATAAAGCAAGTAAAGGCTAAAATGAAAAGCAGATTTAAACCATGAGTACAGCTAACTTTGTGAGCACTCTGCTTTCGTAGTTGTGTATGGACTTGAGAGTAGTTTGGTTTTCTCTGTTTTTGTATTTAGTATTCAAAGTGTTCAGCCATGATATTACCTACTTATTGACTGTGCCAGATAGATTACAGGGAAAAAAGTAAGTTCTTTACTATGTTACAGGCTCTTGGGTTCTTGGCTGTTTGGGAGAAAAATAATGTAATCCAAAGAGTTGCTAAAGGATTCTGCAGGTATTTCCAGTAAGACAGCCTGTATGTATATATAGCAGATTTGATCTATTAAATGTTTGTCAATTATGTATCTTGTTCTGGGAGAGTTCCTTGCCACTTACTCAGCAGATATATCCTTCCAACACACTGACACCATATGGATTTGTAAAAAATACCAACAGTCCAGGCAGTGTGTCTTTCCCAGGGCACGTGCTGTAACTTCAAAATACATTAGTGGAACAGATTTGCCTCTTGCTATTTTTGTACATTGCCTGTGATTAATGCTAACATAAATTAGAAGTGCTCAAGTGTGTTCTCTATCATGCACACTTTCAATGTGCTTGATGCTGTCTGTAACGAAAGGCACAGCTTTATCTTTGTTGCTCTGCCCACACGCTTACACCATCATTTCCTGGATATTAATAATTTACATCCAGTTAAATTCTTTGACACAAGCACTTTGAAAATACTTAGTATATGCTATAATACCTAATGGTGATTTTTATCTTGCTTATTTAGTGTGTGAAATTACATCAACAGAGAAGGACAAGCCATTCTCCATTTGTAAACATGAAGTCCCCAGAGAACATTGTCCGGGGACTTTGTGTTTACAACCATCCAGATGGCAGTGAGTGTGAATTTTGCATTTTGATTGAGATGGTTAATATTGATGTGAAAACAACAAAAAAAGCCCCATGTTTGCAGAAGATTGCCTACTGACTATGCATCTGGCAATGTAGCAGGTACATCATTTATTCCACATACAGAGAACATGTTGCTCTTGAAAAGAAGTAACCAAATATAATGGTATCTGACTCTAATCAAGTAGAGTTTCTTCTGTGATGAATGGAAATTGAGGCTTGCCAGAAGTATAAATTGGTAGAACAACCAGTAACGAAAAAGCAGTGAGCTGTTTCAAAGTTAAATAATTAACCAGCAAACACATGTACAATCAATACTGCAACCAAGTTATGTTAATGCTGAGGCCTGAGCACTTTCAAAAGTGCATGCTCGAAAATGACAGTCAAATACATGTGCAAAATAGTTTTATGACTCATTTATTTCAGTAATTACTGCATTTTGGTAAATAGGAGCTAAATAAAAGAAGGAAAAAAGATAATTTTAAAAGAGCTTGATGTTAATTTTCTTCAATGAGTGATGCTGAAATGTAACAGCTGCATTGTATTCTACCCTCATTCTTTGTGCAGATTTCCTTTTATCACAACTGAATCATTTTTGTCTTCCTCTTTCTATTTTAGTTCATAAATTTACAGATTTTACCATCCACTTTAGTTTGCTAAGAAGCCTGAAGTCTGTACTAGGAAAATAGAACAGTTTTAACAAAATACTTTGCATGCATCAAAGTATTTTTTGATTTTCTGGGTTTGTTTGGTTTGCAAGTGGAATTTCTCAGAAATCGGTTGTCGTGAGCACAGAATCATTCAATGGTACTATTCATCACCTTCATTAACGATCAAATATCAGAATATACTAATGAACATTTTGGTGGCAGAAGGCTAAATTATGTCAAGAAGGCAGACAATGCTTGGGGACATGAGGACCAGGAATGGGGTGGAAGTTGGAATGAACTCCACTGCACTGTAGGGCAGTTCCACTACAGGCCTTTGTCACAGGGTTTGCATTTACACCTGCTCTTCAGCTTCTAGATGGTGCAAAAATCCTTTCCCTTCAGAGCTTGCACATGAATGAGAACATACACCACCACTACTGTATTGTGATTCCTCTTTCTCATGGCAGGCACTTAATTCTGCCTCTGCCATCTAGGATGTTTTTTGTGAGTCTCTGGGTCAGAACTGTGACTCCTGAACCAAGATGTTTGGCTCGTGGCCAAGTCTGTTTGGGCTTTTCTCCTTCCACAGCCTCCAAGCTTCTTGGGAAGTTCTACATTCAAGGGGAGAAAATATTGGCCACCCTATTTATTTACTTATTCAACATTTCCAGTGGGCCTGAGGTGCCAATACTAAATCATTTGGACTGTTTTCTCTAGAAAGAGCCTTTGAAGGCTGGATCAGTCAGCTTACCTCATTTCTAGGTCCTATTCCAGTGTCACAAAGTCTGTGCAATGTCAAAGTCTTGATTAGCTGTTAATGGAGTGTGCTATGAATGGTTTGGGTTGGAAGGGACCTTTAAGATCATCTAGTTTCAAACCCCCTGCCATCGACAGGGACACCTTCCAGTAGACCCGATTGCTCAAAGTTCCATCCAACGTGGCCTTGAACACCTCCAATTGTGGATCCACAACTTCTCTAGGCAACCTGTTCCACTGCCTCACCACCCTCACAGCAAAGAACTTCCTCCTAATATCTAACCCAAATCTACTCTCTTTCAGTTTGAATCCATTCCCCTTTGTCCTGTCATTATGTGCCCTTTAGAAAGTCTCTCTCCATCTTTGCTGTAGGCTCCCTGCAGGTACTGGAAGGCTGCAAGTAGGTCATCCGGAAGCCTTCTCTTTTCCAGGCTGAACAATCCCAGTCCTCTCAGCCTTTCCTTGTAGGAGAGGTGCTCCATCCTTCTAATCATCTTGGGGATCCTCCTCTGGACTTGCTGTAACAGGTCCATGTTTCCTGTGCTGAGGACTCCAGAGCTGGATGCAGTACTCCAGGTGGGAATAACGACGGCTACCCTTTAGGATACCTTTGGCCATTCCTTGCTGCTGTTCTCAGGCAGCAAGCATAGCTCTGGGAAGTGACATGCTGCTCTGCTCTTGCTCACCAGCAGTGAAATTCTAAACAAAAGCTTCATGCTGGATTTCCTTCCTTTCTCTCAGAATTTCATCTACTCAGTGTCTTTTAGGTCTCATTCCCAAGCAGATCTTCATTAGCAAGGAGATCCAGAGGTTAGGGAAGTTTTTCAATAATCTGGGATTTGGTACATATCTAATCTTCCCTATCCAAGAAAGACTGATTAAGCTTAAAGAATTAATTTGATTCTCCGGCTGTGAAGAAGAACATGTTAGAAATCATTAGAAGTTTATGGCATAAGAGTAGAACAAATGCATAGCTTTGCCAGTATAGTAAAGCAAAGATGATTGTGATAAAGAGATATTTTGGACTGGAAAAAATATCCTTGAAAAACTGAAGTTTGAAAATAAGAAACCTCCCCCCAGAGTTGTAGCATTGCAGTTTTGGAACAATCTTCTTGTGTGGCCAGTGGAGGCAAATAATGTGATTTATTTGGAGATGAAGCTTGACAGTGTTATTAATCAGATTATATTCAGGTTTACATGTGATGGCAGAAGCTTGGACTAGGTGACTTTTGCTACTCTTTTCCAGTTCTTACCCTACATTCACCTATTCCTAAAACTGGGGAAGAGTCGGGCCTAATTTCAGCAGTCAGAGAATTCATAAGAAACTTCGGACTGCACAGGAACTCCCAGGTGAACTCCACACTTTGGTCTTGAAGGAGCAATAACATTAGATAATGCTCTTACAGAAAAAAAACCAGCTCCTTCTCCTCACTCTGTAGAGGCTGCTTGAGGACTCCTTTTTCTTCTCAGAGTGAGATGCCTCATCAGTTCTAGATTTCACAGTCTGCGTTTATTTCTTCTTATGATTATGTTGTCTTTTAGCTTAAGTAGAACTTCTTTCTCCTTGATTTTTTTGAATCCCTTGATATAGATCAGTCATATTCCTTTTCATCCATCATCTCCAAGTCCTCCCTCTGGAAAGAGAGACTTTCCGTTGTTCTTTTCACACTAGTAGCAACTCTGGATGTAACTGCAATCTCATTACAGACATATTGTTAGAGCAACAGTAACACTCATTTTATGTGAATTTTTTTATCAGGTCTTGAAAATATTAAAGTTGAAAAATGAGTTTGCAGAGAGAATTGGCTTTCCTACCTCTATTCAACCTGTTTATTTTTAGCTGACTATACTGAATATGGAAGCAGTCCAGTTTACATCCTGGTTTGATTTCCTGTTTACATGAGCCAGTCTGGTGTCACCATCGTATTTCTGGACCACTCTGGAAGCTTGTGTGCAGCCTTCCTTCCACCTCCGAAGAGAGCTCCCTACACAATAGAACTATTGTTGTGCTGCTCTCTGATAATGAAATATGAATATTGTTGGACCCAGTATATGCTGGGCTTATGTCACTTTGTCAAATGTGCACAGCAAATCTCTCACAGAAGTGTGGGGGGAAAACTCTCCTTAAAGTCACAACTGTACCCATATTTGTTTGGAGTTAATATAAAAACAGATCTGGTCATATATAGGGTAGCTCCCTATAGTACCATTTTCATGGGCTCGAGGGGAAGGGCTGTCTTTAGTTTTCTTTATTTGTTTTTCCTTTTTTCTTTTTTTTTCCCCTTCCCATCTGGTTTTGTTTCCCAAACTATAAAGCTCATTATTTCCCTTAAGAGACTATTAAAAAATATTT
This sequence comes from Pseudotriccus pelzelni, assembly GCA_035584735.1. Taxonomy (NCBI): domain Eukaryota; kingdom Metazoa; phylum Chordata; class Aves; order Passeriformes; family Tyrannidae; genus Pseudotriccus; species Pseudotriccus pelzelni. Next base: position 11,348,634 of record JAWMRA010000041.1, on the reverse strand, counting down.
TTTTGAAATCTATAAAATAGTTGGGAATCCAAACTGGCCATTATGACTACTAATGGTCATAACAGCAGGCATTTTGCAGGAGGGACTCTTAGGGAGCTCAGTTTCAACCGGCAGATCTAATGCATTAGTAGCAGCAGTCTCTGTCCTTGTTATTATTATTTTAATAGGATTTTCAGAATAAAATGGAATAGTATGTACATCCAGAGAATGCTCGTGCCATGTAAAGGAGAAGTGTTTAATAATTATTGCTCAGATTTTTTCTAGTAATTTTTAGGTTTATTTTCATTAAAGTGCATTTTAGAGTAGTGGAAATACTTCAATTTGTATTGATGAATATAAAACTAGAGATAAACATTAGTCTGAGATTTGTTTAAGGATGATACAAATATTGCTACACTAATGGATAAGAATTCTGAAATAGCATTGGTAACAAACAGATTAATTCTTTTGTTCTTGAGGCTGATTCACGATAACTAAACACAATAAATGATGTGAAGCTCATTCGGTTTTTACACATCTTTTGGATTCATTGATGCAAGATTTTGTCCTAAGATTTTATTTTTCTTCGAAGGGACACTGTAAACTCGATTTTTATTCAATTACCTGTTTCAGAATCACATTTCGAATGAGTGCCTCCCATTAGAACATCCAGATTCTTCCCTGGTGTCAAAACACGCCGGTTTTTTTTTTAATGATGCTTTTTCTGGTACTTGCAGGCAAAGATGTGAGAGCACAGATACCCTACCATGCCCTGTGCACAGGGTTACCTTCTGCTGCTGGTATTTCCATTTCAGATGTGCTGTGGCTGTGCCTGGGGAATACCCTCAACTAAAGCTTTGTCACGAGGAGGCAAATGAGGTTCCCCCCAAGCAGCCCACCCCCACCGTGGGGCTGCAGCTGGGCAGCAGCCACCCAAGCCCCGCGTCACGTCGCGTCAGATGCACGGCGTGGTCGCGAGACAGAAATATTCCTGCCTCAGGAATTGTGCCTCCAATTTTAACAAGGTCAAAAAGATACAGATGGAAAACGGCTCCTGGTTTTCCTGGTCCAATAGCACAAAGCAGGTATTCTGCTACATTAATAGTGACATGTATAAATAACCCTCATCAGGCCTCTCCTTGATTTACAATGAGGCTGTTGAAAAGCAACTACCGAAAGGGGACACAGCAATTTATCTGAAACCCATATTCTATTTATTTTAATACCGTTACAAACTTGAAGAAAATATTAATTGTATTCTGAAACAAACTTTTTTCCACATTAACAGAAATCAAACTAAGTACTTGTATTCTGAAACACTGTTCTTTTTTCACATTCACAAAAATCAAACACAGTATCTCAATCAACAGTCTTTAATTAAATGAAATTTTAAAAAATAAGAAGGAAAATTTTAATTCTGGACAGTGTTTCTCAGTCGTTTTGTTTTTAGAACTGGTCACGTGGAGGATTATGCTGATGATCATAATGTACACTCTTACTTTTGTTTCGGTTGCGTGTTAGCAATACCTAAAAAAACACTTTAAACCTCAATGCTGTTCCAGTAAGTACAGCAGCAAGAACAAAGTTTCTTCTATGTAAGGAAACTGTTTTGGTATGGTGGGTTGTGTATGTATGTCACAGTTAGAGAGGAATCCAAATTATGCACTGATCATGAAACTCAGTAATTCTGACCTTAAATATTTATTGGCTGCATAAGAAATGTCACATTTAAAGGGTTTTAGTAAAATCATGCAATGAATCTCAGAAGATGGTAAGTAAATAAATAAAAACTAAGCAAGACAGGTAAAATTATATTGTTGTAGTAGTATTTTCAGTGGTAATTACAGGAGTCTGTCATTGCCTAACTGAGAGTAATAGAGGCAAATGTCAAGAAATCCAGCAGTCACATGGCACTTAATGAATATGAATGGAACATATTATACAGACACTGATCAGGTCTTTATGACTCACTTAAAATGAGATTAGTTTCAGGTTTAAATCAGAAATTCAATTTATTTGTTGCATACAAAGGACACTATGTATCGTCCTCAGATCTATTGTGCACAATGCCTTTTTTTTTTTACAATCAGTATTTTGAGGCTCCATGAGGATTGCTGTCTGTTAGTTTGTTACTTATAATCTAAGTGGTCAAATTGTAACTGAGGACCAGCCCGGAAAACTTGATACATTATTTTTATTCTCTTCAGAAACAAAAGTGACTTAATACCAAAATATTTTGAGGATAAGACTATACTAAAAGTATGTGATCCTGATATTTCTGAGTGTTTCATTTAACTATTTTCAACCAGCATGAAACATACTGACATTCTGACATTTGTGGAAAGACACAATGCATTTCAGTTTGTCAGATCAAAGACAAATGTTTCACTTGGACTTAGTTTTTATGTGTACCCTTGAGCTGTTCAGCAGCTTCCTGGCATTTATACTCCACCGAGTTCCTCGCCCAAGTTGTGCTGTCTTCAATGGTAAAGACATTTCTGCATCTGTGAGCGTAACACTGCATTGTTTTTGTCGGAAAGCAGAAAAAACATTGGCAAAATTGTTTCCTGTGGAAAATGTAACTTTCACAGAAACAGCATTTTCCACTGAAACACCATATTTTTAGAAAACTTCCAACCAACTGCACTTAGAATATATTTCAGGAGTGTTATTTTAAAATCTATGAATGCTAACATCTATTTTTTATCCTAAATGGTCTTGATTACAAAAATGTTTCAGACTCTCAGTATTAATAAAATTAATTGAGATTTTATGTAGAGGATATATTGATCATAATTTAATTATAATTGCAGTATTCATTATTAATTACACAACATCATAGCGTGTTACCGTGTGTTATTGTTATTTTGCATTACTCCAAATGAAAGTGAAAATCTATGAAACTACAGATTATTGCAAAGGGATGAAGACACTCATGACAAAGTGAGCTCTCATTGCAACGTAGTCACACCAAATTACAATGAACACACAAAGTCCTTTTGCTGAACAAAGGAGGAATTAAAACCATAGGAGACGCTGCCTTTACTCAGAGCTTTAGGGTTCTTTCAGCCTTCCCTCCTACCCCAGTTCTTTGATTTCTTTCTGAAACACACTTCTGGGTAGATGTGCACTGGATTTTGAACACAGCTCCAAGCCACAGAGGCACGGAAGTCAAACAGCTTTGAGGTGAGCCTGTGCTCCATCTCGGTCCCGAGGGAAACCTCTGAAGGCTGGTAAACTTGGATGTTTGGTATTCCCGTCCATTGACTGGGCAGAACGGTGGTATGCATGCTGGGAAACACATTTACCAGTTTACACATGTTTACCTTGTGGGAACATGAGAAGCCACCTTTGAGCAGAAAAAACCCTGTATGTCTTCTTTCCCTGCAGCAGCTGGGCTAGTGCATGGCAAGGCAAAATGGGATTATAGCAGAGCAGTTACTTGCTTTTCTTCAAGGGCCAGACTTGTATGGATTTTTTAGACACAACCACAATTTTCTTCTACAGATTTGGGTTGCAACTTCCTGTTCTATCTATAGGGTGAGTAATTCACCCCGTGTCTCTGTTTTTCCGCCTCTCTCCTATGGCTACACAAATACGCACTCATGCACACATGCCACATTGGTCAGATGTCTGGGTTTAACCCAAGCAGTTTGATCCTCAGATCAAAAGTCTTGGTTTAAATGCTATTTTTACTGCTGAAGGTTTATAGCACAGAGATGAGATGGCCTCACACAGCATTTGCAAGGCTGCAGGAGATAAAACTGGTGCTGTTGGGTTTGCACTCAGGACTGTCTGGCAGCTCACACAGGTACATGATGTGCAAACCATGCCAGGCACAGTTCTCCATCCTGCTGTTTCTTTGTTTCATACCTGCCTTTGTTTTCGCTCGTGACACATGCTTAGTTTGGGGGCTTTCTTTTTCTTCTGAGACTGTGTAACCTTCTTATCAGTTAACCCAAATGAAAGGTTGCTGTTAAACTTGCTTGTCTACAGCAGTTTATTTCAATGCAGCGACAGATCATGAATAAGGCCAGGCTGACAACTGGGTCTTTTCCATGTCAGGCAATAACAACATCAGATTCAACCATGATCTTTCCTTTCCTCCTCTGTAACTCGGTTGAATGAATAAATGAAGAAAACCATACAACATTCACGACTTCATTAGTTGGTTGCTTAGTCCCAAATACCACTTTTCTAAAGTTACCTGCCATCTGGCACTGGGAGCAGGTTTGTCAGAACAGCTACTAAGCAAACAACAACCTTCCTAAAGCAGATGGAAATCAAGCAAGGTGGCATGGAAAGACTATCTGATGATCCAAGCCCCAGCTGTCCTTGGTGATCTCTGAGCCCTCCCTCTCTCTCTTTCCTGCATTTCCCTTTAATGCTGCTTTTTGGTATTGTAGAAAAGGAGGCTTGGAGAAGGAAAAGGGGAGAGGGATTAAAGCAAGAGAGGCAGGCATCTTTGTGGCTCTTCAAGGCCGATTGATCAGCTTATTATGGAGGCTGATGTGAAAGACATGGAGAGGAGACTGAGCTTTGACAGCTGAGGTGCTTGTGTGGAGTGCTCAGGCTTCAATGAACATCCACACAGAAGAACTGATGGCGGTTTCCAGTTCCTTAACGCGTCCTTTTATCTGCTCCATGAACATCAATAGCTAAAAAACCCAACCCTTTTATACGATGCTGAAGTCAGTCTGCAGCAAGTCATGTGCAAATGCTAGCCTCTCAATTTTCCAACCTGCCCCTCTGCCAGAGATGACTCTGTCTGTAGCAGATGCAGGAGAAGGAAATGTGTGTCCATCCACCTGCAGCTACAGTTCAGGGTCCCATGTCATAGCTCTAAAGCTGCCTCCACTCAGAAGATGGTGAGTTGATGGGCACTGAATTGGGCCGAGGGTGGTAATGTGCCATTGTGCTAATTCTGGTGTGGAAGTGGCAACCTTTGGCCGTCACCTAAACCAGTGATATCTTACAGCAACACAGGAAAACCAAGCTTTTTGCAGGTTTCTTTTGGTAACACGGCCAACTTAACTGAAAGATCTGAGAAGAAAACCGACTGATTTTTTGTGGCTATATTGCAGCTGACTCAATTCCTTGAGCCGGCTGTCCAACAAGGGGTTGTGTTTGCACTGTCCAATGAGGGGTTATGTTGGTGTGACTGCAAGAGCAACACACTCCAGTGGGTGGGAATGAGCATTCAAGAATGGGTGATTTGGGAGGAGTGTCTTAACCAGGTTATGCTTCTTAGCATGGACCTTTATAATTTTCAGTGTGACAAAGTCTTATTGGATCAGCTGCATCGCTCAAGGCTGTGTAGTTCTTCCCCAACAAAACTGTAATTTAAAAGACTTCACTTAGTATATTTACTAACCTATAGGGCTATACATACACACACCTCTAAAATTGCTTTGTTTTGCTGGAGCAGAAGTTACAAATGTCCTCAGGACACCAAACATGAAGATGTTTAACATTTCACATAAAAGAACGCAATAGCACATTGCCAAATCGTCCAGCACCACAAAAGGGAGAAATTTTAAATGCTGTTCTGGCAGGAAGGCCCATGGTGTATCTATTCTATCTGTATCTATATCTATCTATACCTATATATATAAAAGTACATATATAGAAGCACATATATATACATACAGATTACACTTATATATACTAAAATAATTATAATTAATAAATAATATACACGTATATAGATATATACTTAATATATACATATTTATATCTATAGCTATACTTAACAAACATACATACGCACACGCGGGTAGCGGTCCCCGGCCACTTGTCCGTCCCCGTCCCCTGCCCTGTCCCGCCCCGCCATCTTCCCGCTGTCCCGCGTTCCCCACCAGGGCACCGCCCCCGCACGGACCCCCGCGCACTTCCCGCGGCTCCGGGCTTCCCACACGCTGTGGGAACCCTCCTGCTCCGGGCGTTCCAGTGGGACGCTGAGTCAGCCCCCAGCCCCGCAGCGTCGGGACGCGGCGCTGTCGCGACTACACGTCCCGACACGCCGCTGCCGAGCGCCCACCGCTGCCCATTGTGCTCCGGACAGACGGGACCGCACTCCGCTCCGCTCAGCTCAGCCTCCCCCCCGCCCGCCAAGTGGTCCCTTCCAGCGCTCCATGAGGCGCCCTTCGGGCGGTCCCATCCGCGGGATGCGAGGAGGGGGGCGGTGGACCGGGGCGAGGCGAGGAGTGCAGCGGGCGTTCTCCCGCGGCCGGGCCGGCCGGTGATTGGCTGGTGCGGCCGCCAGTCGGGCGCGGCGGCGGCGGGGAAAGCCAATGGGCTTGGGGCAGGGGCGGGGCGCTAGAGCGCTGGGGCGGGGTCAGGGCCGTGGGCGGGGCGCGGGCCGCGCGTGCGCGGGGGGCGGAGGAGGGAGCGCGTCGTGTCCGTGTCGGCGGCGGCTCCGGGGAGGGTCGGGCGGAGGGAGGGAGGGCAGGGCAGGATGGAGCGGGCGGCCGGGCGGCCGTGAGCGGGCCGGGAGCGCAGCCAGCAGGCCGCGGGCAGGCCCGGGCGGCGGACAGGCGAGGCAGGGCAGGGCAAGGGAGGCAGCCGGGTGACGGGTCGTGCGGCGGAGGGGGCTCCGGGCGGAGAGAGAGCGGGCGGGCGGCCGGGGCTCCCCGCTCCGCAGGGCGGCCGGCGGGGCAGGATGAGCCAGGAGGAGATCCTGAGGAAATTCATTAAGCGCGTCCAGGCCATGAAGGACACGGACCACAATGGGGAGGACAACTTCGCCAGCGACTTCATGGTGAGGGGCGGCGGCGCGGGCGGTGCGGGCGCGGCTCCGGCGCCCCCCGGGACGGGGAGCGACCCGCGGTCCCCTCCCCATCCCCCTGCGGGCCGGGGGGTGCCGGGCTGGGCGAGCATCGCTCCCCCGGGGGTGACCTGCTGTTGTGTGCCCGGGGCTCGGCCGGCTCCCTGTGCCCCTCAGCGCTGCTGAGCTCGGCGGGGGGAGGGAGGGAGCGTGTCCGCCTGGATTCGCCCTCCTTCCTGCCCCCCCTCCCCTGGGAGGTTTGTCACCGCGGCCCCGGCCCTTCCTCGCTCCGGGGGAGCGGTGGGGGACCGGCTCTTGCCAAATTAGCCGGGAGGCTCCTCGCCCCCCCCGCCCCGCTCCTCCCCTGAGCACATAAAGGGGACAGAGCCGGCTCGGGGGGGGAGGAGGCGGGGGGCTGCGAGCGCTTCCTCGCCCTTGCAGCCCCTTTTCTCTGCAGGGCTGCCGTGTCTAATGTCAGCTGGGGATAATCGGGCGCTCCTTCCCTGCTTTCCCCTTTATCTACCCCTCTAGCTGCCTGCTTGAGATTTTTCTTCTTTCCGAGGAGATGTGTTAAATGTATTGATAGTCCTTGGAGGAATATTCATCTTTCCTTCTCTAACATCTCCCTTCGCTCCCATCCCCCATCGCAGCCCTGCCTGTATCCCTCGTCTTTTCTTCATTCCAGATCAGTTCACCGTCAGCCTTTGGTTAACGTGTGTGCTCGGGGAAAAATTCTGTTGGAGAACTAGCGCTTTTCCTGGTTTATTTTGGCTGTTTAATCGGGCTTCTAAAATATCTCGGCAGATTTAGCTTTTGAATAGGTGGTCTGAGCTGCGAACAATAATTGTGATTGGACAGATTTCGCTGGCACTTTTCAATATCGTTTAAATACTTAATATCAAAATGCAGTTTGACCCACAGAAGAGCCGAAGGGGAGAGCAGGGCAGTGCTTTTCGTATTCGTGTGTCTTTGTAACTTGTTTTATTATCTGTCTCTCTTTGGGATTAAAATCACATCGTTAGCCCTTTAAGCTGTCAGTCTGTGCTAGTGGTCTGGGAACAAAAAAAAAATAAATCTCAATGTAAATGTCGCATCGGGGATTGTCTGAAATGTGGGGAGGAGGCCGCGGATGTTGCGCAAGGAGGGGCGTTGGGAGCGCTGGCAGGTCCAGGGGTGGAAGAGGAAGTGGAGTGGACTTTGGGAAGTAACGAGTTCATCCAGGGTGGGGAGGCAGCCCGTGGGAAATCAGCCACGCTCTTTGGGCAGGATTTTGCAAATACTGAAAGTATGCTGCTGAAACATCTGAGCATGTGGGAAAGGAAGAGGGAAATATGTACAATGAAGGACGGCGTTGGAGCGATAGGACCCTGCTAAATCTTCACATGAGGGCTTAAAGGTTACTCTGACAGAAGCGTTTAATTAAGTAATAGTTTTAGTAATATAATTGCTGTTTAACACAAATTGACATCTTGCCTTATACTAATGAATCTTTCTTCTTCGTGTTAATTAAATGGACTTTACAGAAAGAGTGGCAAAATGACTAGTGCAAAATGCGGGACATTTTTAATAACCTTTATATTTAATACTTTGTACTAGATTTCTTAACCCATTTCTACCACTTCATACCTGATAAATATCCATGTTTTAGCTTTGTTATAGTCAAATGGTGTACAATACCATCTTTTTTGTCATCTTTTCTTTGAAGTAGTGGCACCTCTGCATGGAAAAATAGCTTTTGTTTCAATTTCTCTATTTGACAGCATGTTGTTTCTGTAGCTTCCAACTGGATAGGCAGTGAGTTTTCCCATTGCTTTCCTGCAGCAGCAAGGAAAGAGAATGGTGCTAAAAGTAGGAAAATAGGAACTAATGGGCAAGGCATTTCAAGAGAATGATGTATTACCTGAAACAGTGTTAAATTTTTCAGAGAGATTTGTGTTCAAAATTTCTTTTCTCCTTTTAACTCTTTGTATTTCAAACTATTATATTTGATTTTTGTATTGCAAATTAAAGGGAAACCAGGAAACTAAGATGCTATCTTCAGCCTTAACATTCACCTTTATATAGTAAAGCAGGCATAGATTAGTGTGGTGACAAGAATCATAATTGCTGGGTTTTGGGTTTTTTCATTATGAACTTATTGGGGTATTTTGTTTTGGGTGGGGTATATATTTTGAGGTGTGTTTGGTTGTCTTAACAGAGCCATGTTTATATGCTCTTTAAAATGATTGAAAGGGGAAAATAAAGGAGGTGAAGGGGATATAAGTTTCAGTATTCTGTTTTCTTCAGAGAATTAGTAGATTATTTTTGGAGTGGGAAGGGAGGAAGTTGTATTTTCTCATTTAAGTGCAGGATGTAGTGTCGCTGCTAAGCACTGGCAGGTTTGTGGAATAGGAATTGCTGTTACTCATCGCTTCATTTCCAAGTCAAAATGGAGTCTGAAATACGGATGGTAGAGTGGGGGAATGCAAATGAAAACGATTCTTTATTTTTATGGTTTTTTATTGCTTTTGAATGTATTGAGTAATAGGCTTAGAGAGTTGTATGTAGGCCTGGGTGAATGAACTGAAAGTACTTGATGGGTGCCAGGGAGTGCTGAAGGAGAGGGTAGAGAAGGTAGAGGTGTGTGCAGGTAAGCTGATAAGCCGGGCAGATTGCTATTGAAAGTCCAGAGTGTAGGTGACTAAGGCTGCTATTTAATAATGCCGCTGACATACCTGGAAACAACTTCCGCTTGGAAGGTGGAAAATTGATTATTACCCACTCCCCACTCCAATTATGAGATAAATTGAGTAATCTGGGTACCAATGGCAAGTTCATTACTGGAAATCTAATATATTTCATTAGCTTGCATTAGGAAGTAAGCAGGACTTATTAGTAGATTACTTCAGTACTTTGGGTGTGCACAGTTAGGATTAAACAAAGTGGATAGTTTGAAAACAGGACAGGCACGTCTGTGTGCCTTGCCAGTAATCAGATATATGTGGATATGGGGACAAGTGGACTTTTTCCTAAAATAATGTAGAATAGGATTTTGCTACTATGGTTGCAGTACATCCAGGTACTATTTCCTTGACTTCTGCTGGCACTGCTTATGCTTAAGTTTGAGTGTTGATGTATTTCTGAAGTTTTGTTTCCATTAGCTGTGTATCACTAGATGCTGTTAATTTGTATGTGGGGGGCGCACACCAACACATGACTTCATTGTGTGTGGTGATAGTCATCCAGGCCATTCATAAAGCTTCTTTGACTTGGACTAAATCTGGTTGGAGCAACGTGACCGAATAGTCATTTCAGTAAACCCGAACTACAGAGGCTTCTGGAATTTTGTGAAATACTGGTCATTAAATGTTACGCGAAAATATAGTTTCACATGAACAACCACTCAGCTTAAGTGTTCAGTGTTTTTGTCCCCTTCTGAGAAAATGAGTGCTGTTTCTGTTGTTTCAAAGATGCCACTCTGAATTTTCATAGTGGCAGCTGAATACAGCCACAAAGCTGCTGTGGTGACCCTGGGGTGTAAGAACTCGCAAACTCTGCCTAAAATTGCAGTTCTTTCAGGCACATGAAACTAAACCAAGTCAGTTAGGCAATGCTCTGGGTTGTGTCAAATAGCTTGTGTGGTAATAAGTTCTGTTTGCTCAGTTTCCAAAGACAGCACTGTGTAATTCTACTGCTCTTATTGGACAAAGGGATGTGTGCGGATTTTGCAGAATGTTATAGAATCATTCAGGAGGAGCAAATGGTAATCTTGACCTTGCACCTCATGGCACACTACATGCACTCCAAATAATTGAAATAGCATGTCAGATACATACTTCGTTTTTATTCTTATGAATCCCACAGTGCCTTTTGCTGTATTTAGTTATGCATGTGTATACAGAGAGATACATATCAATAGATAGCTGTATATGGATATGTCTCATGTGACCATAGTTCGTCAACCCTAAACCCTAATCTATAGATCTGTAGCTTGGTGAACGTGCTTATATATTTGTATTTGCATGGTTGTATGTCTGCATATATGTGTGATTGATGCTGTAGGACTAATTGCTTGCTTTGGAGTGTACACAGTTTACTTTAAAACTACAATAGGTTCAGGGTATTTTTCCCTGATGCTATTATAGCTGAATAGAAGTTATCAGCAAGCAGGGGAAGGTTAAGCAGATATTCAGATTATCTAACGTGTATACATTTGTTAATCTTAAGCACAACAAGAGTCTGAGGCTTTTATATTAATCTTAAAGCTATTGATTAGTAATAAACAGAAATTCTGTTTGATTTTCTTCACTGTTTCTTCACTGTTTTCTTCACCATGGATTTTGCTTTGTGTACTGCTACAGTTTTACTGTAATATGCTTAGTGTGTAGGACTTGGCATCATCACGGCTAGGCTTCGCGAACGAAGATTTGGGAAGGGCTCTACCCACGCTTGCTACAAGCGCGCTGATGGCTAAAAAGGCC
>JAWMRA010000041.1:11301798-11335709 GCA_035584735.1 Pseudotriccus pelzelni | reverse complement strand
TGTTCTCAAAAGAAGCAGCGGCGTCATAGATCTTGTGTCTCCAGGCCTCCCGACTGGAGGCCAGAGTAGACCAGTGGTGAAGATCAGTGTTGCCGAGTCTGAGGACTTGGCATAGGGAAAATAGTAATGCACTTGCTAGCGTTGGGAAAAGGTGATACCTTGAGTATGCATTTGTAGAACTGAAATCAGAAGGTAGATAATGTTTTTCTTTCTTATATTTAGGGAGAGGCATCAGTGTTAAAGGTCAGATATGGAACTGAGTAAAGGACAAGTTAACTGGGTAGAGCAGGAACTTTTTGTGCCGTTAGGAAGCACGGTGTTTGCATCCTGGTGTTTTCCTCAGGCTGTTGTACTCCACAGTTACTACAGTTATGCCACCACAATCTTGGATAACTCAGCTATGTGTGTTTGCCCTCAGTGAAGCATGGACATGCATTTCTATTTCTGTTAACTAGCACGTGAATGTTGCAGAGAGATTCAGCTCTTTGTTTTCCTGCTTCATCTGACAAAAAAGCCTTGCTAATATAAACTTAACTCATGAATTGTTTGTTCAAATTTGAGCAGTCAGAATGTGTTTATGAAAGGATAGCACTCTGGTACAGCTGTGGAGTTTTTAATCCAGAACCTGTAGCCCCAGAGAGTAGCTGTGTTGTTTGAGTTCGGTCTGGAGTCCCTCTGCATCTTCTAGAAACCAAATTGTGTTCAGACCCAACAACGCTGAGACAGCACCAGTGCAAAGCCAGTAGCTTTACTTGGGAAACTGAGAGTTCTGCAAGGTGAGGAAGGAGTTGTAAGAGCAGAAGAGCATAGTCTTTCAGGCTTTAGGTCTGTCATTCTGGGTTGAACAGTGTTGTTTTAAAGTATCTCTGAATACTCATGTCAGGATGTTTCAGTCACTATCAGGTTTGCCTAGGAGAGTTACTGCTTGTGTCCCCGAGGGCCTTGTTCTAGCTACCCTTTTGTCATCAGCTTTAGAATGAAAAAAATCTTACACAGCTAAAAAGATCAAGTAGAGAAATATGCTTCCCAAAAGGTACCAGATAAATAGAGGTATAAATGGATGACCTAGTTTAGTTGACCTAATTTTTCCTCCTATCTGTCCTCCTACAAGCCAATACTTTTAATTTCTTTAAAAGGTAATTTTATTGGTGTTAATTTATGGGACGACTTAAAGGCAGTATTGCCCTAATGGAAGTGGCTTGTGAAAGAAAAGCCTAGAAGAATTGAATTATCAGCTGTAAAATGTAGCAAGGTGATGTAGGCAGTTACTTCAGTGGGGGAAAATATCTAGCTATTAGAGAGGACTGAAGCTAGGAATGTTGTTGCCTCATGGGCTACATATGTCATTAGGAACAAAAGTAAATAAAGAAACGTTTCATTCATTCAGATTTCTAGAAGGAAACATCAATAATTTTGAAGGAAATTCTACCATCATGCTTCTGACAGTTAATTTTTTACAGTAGTTTTACTTCTGAGCTCCCTTAGTCCTGCAAAAAGAATTGAATTGCCTAGTGTTAGGAATGTGCCAAGAGCCACTACGTTAGTAAAGTGAAAGTTTTAAGTGCTGTAAGTTTTAAGTATGAATCAGTTGGCTTGTCCAATTTTTAATTTGCTATGATTTGGAGAAGTCCTAACACAATTGGTAAGTGTTCATAAGGGTATCTGTATAACTTAGGTTCTTTTCTTTTTGGCAGAAGGGCTATAATCTTAATTTTTTTCATATTGAAGAGCAGGCCTTGATTCCTAAATGGTACTGAAATGTATTAGTTTTAATTGTTTGATCTTAGCTATGATTTTTGGTGCATAAAGTCATGGGTTGGAAAGCATCAGTCTCTAAGGGGAAGTTAACTTAGTTAAAACCATATTGCTTTAAAGAATGTAGGTACTACTTTAAATTTATGACACTGAACTTGTCATTTTCAAACAAACTTCTTTTATATTAACTTCCTTCTTATGTAGCTTTGTAAGGTGTAGCTGAGTTTGTTTGTTTTTCTAAGGTCTGAGTACAGTGGTGTCCTCTTGAAAAATTTTGCATCTTGCTGCATTTGTCTGTCCTGCTGTCCTGTCCTTCTTTCTGCCTCATGTGGATGACATCTGCTTTTTGTTTTTCTTCTGAGAACACACAGATGTTTTGTGCTCTTTGTGATCACAGGAAGAACAGCTTCTATATGGATCAGTGAGATTGAGAGAGGTTTTTCCTTGGGTTCTGAAAAGGCAGATGACCATCTTTCAGCTGCGCAACTGGGCTACAGTGGGAACAAGGGGCTAAGACTTGTTCTTCTGGACAGCTAATAAAGAACAATCAACGGGGGGCTGAAAAGAATGTGGCACAAGAGAGGTGTTGTCTTATATTCCTGCTTTAATTGAGGTTGGGCAGTCAGCACTCTGCTATTGTTGCTGTCACTGCTATCTTTCGTATTTGCTACGTGGTCAATATCATGGATGAGAAACCCATTTCCTGTGCTGAGCTAGACTGGTTCTCTGTTTTAGCGCATGCAGGTTTTGCCTGGACTTATAGGCATGATTTCCAGCTACTTGTCAAATTTGAGAGTTTCAGGGGGCTGTTCTTCCAGAGTTTTCATACTGGTTTCCATTGTTGATTATATTTTTTTAAATACATCTTGTCTTCCTTTACATTAGTATGGAATTATTTTATTCCTCTGATAGTTCTTGGAGGACACAACTGTCTTTGCACAACTGGCTTCCAAATTGAACGGATGCTTCGTGGGTTTCCTGTCTAAGTGTTCAGAGTACTTGCCAGTGTAGATTATGCATCATGTTTAAATGACTGATTGCTGAGGGAACTGCACTGCTCTTTAGAAGCCTGAGTGGTGTTCCACTCTGTCCTAAATGTTTCACTTCTTATTCAACTGTATTTGACTCTGTAATGCATAACCTTGTGATGGAACCGTGTCTTTTTTCCGCAAGGCACTCAGTGTTCTGGTAGCATGGATGGTACCTGGGTATAGCTTCATACTTAGACAAATTTTCTTATTGGATTAATTGTCCTGTATTTGCACAGTCTCACTGCAGAAAACTGAGAGATCAAATAACATAGGAAGCAGAACAAAGAAAAACAAGGTATAGGAATAACAGAGAAAACCAAGTGATAGGAATAGTGCACTGCAGTTAAACCATGGATAGGCTGGGTTTGAAGTTGATGACTGGCTGCTCTATGAGTGAATAAAACTAATCATGGAGATCTCTCTGTGGTAATTGTATCATGTCCTGCATATTTTTGCAGTGCATAGCTTTTTTTTAAAACTACTTTTTACACATGTAGAAAATAAATCTTAATTCTTCCTATATTTTCTACTTGAATCTTTACCTTCAAGCATGGGAAGCAGGATTACAACTGGAAGCCATGCTTTTGTTATTAGTTACTCCCTCATGTATATTCTGATAATTTTAGCAAATAGGTAATTGTTAATTGAAATGAATACAGTTGTCCAGTAGGAGTACTCATGGGAAACATTTAGCTCAAAATAAAGCTGGAAAATGAAGCAGTGTTCTGGAGGGAAGGGCATATGTAGGTTAGTTGAACTGCTTCAAGAAACTGAGAATTCCTGCAGAGGTGAATTAATTATAAATCGCCTATAAGGCAGCACCTCTCTTGCACAAACTGCTAAAGGAAGGAAATAATCTCTTAGATATTGTGAGTGTCCCCAGATAGCTCTAAGTATTTGAGAGTTTTTTCTGAGGCTTCAATTTTTAGCAGTTTAGGTGGTTATACGAAGCTGTGTGAATTTTTGTTATGACCAAATTATAATGTAAAATTAATTTTAACTCATTTTCTTTGAGGTTGCATAAACAAAACTGTGATGTTAAGGACATACAAATAAATATAAATGTTAATGGAGAAAAAATGACTGATTGTGGGCAGGTAGAAGGGACTTGGCAAATACTACAGGAACTCACTGGGATTTATTTTAGTAAAGAAATGTGGTGGTTTATAGATGCTTTATTTACCTGTTCTTTCTGCTTTAGGAAGACTAGGCCCAGGAGGGAGGAATGTACGTTGTTTCTTTTAACAGCTCTTTGCTGCAGAAGTGAAACACAGGAGTTTTTCACTTAAAGCTTTGGACACGAGTCTGCTTCTCAAACTGAATGCCCTGAAATAGGTTGTCATTAAAGCTGTACAACCTTTTATATTTTCCTTATAAACAGAAGAACTTTTCCAGAGGCTATTTCACAGAACTGCTGTGGGAGTTGCCCTGGAATTCTGTAGTAACACTTCTACAGTTGCTTCTTCAACTGGTGCCACATGTTTTCTTAATATTTTGATTAAGATGTTGAAATTTAAACTTTCATTTCTTTTCCCTTTTGTTGTGGTGAAAATGCAGCCTGCAGGTTATCTGAGATGTTAACTCCCTGTTGTTCTGAAAAGAGCAGGTGAAACTGTGGCAGAGAGAAGCCTAGTTGTATTTCTTACAAATTACAGAAGTCTATAGTCTGTTAATAAATTATTTAAATTGAGAGACGAACAACACTGAAAAAATGTGTGTATCCCGAAGTCAGCAAGCTGTTGCCATAAATTAATGTGATTTCCTACAAGGAAAGAATATTTGCTTCTAAAATGCTAGCTAATTCCACAGCTAATCCTAGCGTGGAATAGCCTGAATAAAAGCTTGCATTTGGTACCTTATACCTGATTAAACACTGTAGTATTTTTGGTGCAAAGCTATAGCAACATATCTTTCTGGCACAGCAATTTAAAAAGCATTAGCACTGTTTAAATTGGTGATTGTGTGAAAATGAAGCCAGCATCCTGTTTCTCCAGTCTTACAGCATGTATAATGGGCTTCCCTTCCTGTATTCATAGAAAAAATATTCCCTGTCTGGTACAGTAAGGCATTATGATCGTCCCATGAAGAAAGTAGGTGGATATGGAAACCTCAAGGATGGTGTTTTTAGCTCTCATGGGTGAAGGTAACTTCCAGATGTATGAAATGTGCATGAGGCCAGAAGGTGTTTAGAAGTGAGAAAAGCAGCAATGAAGTAAAAAGGGAATCCAGTGAATATAATTAAGTATTTAACTGATTTATTTCTAGAGACAGAACCTTTGAACTAAAAATGACCATGATTTTAGTCAGGTAAAGGATCTTGTTGAGCATGGTAGGGAGGAAGTGGAACTGACTTCAGTAAATAAATGCAAAAATTAATTTCTTTAATTGTTGCATTTTGCTGTACATTTTTTGGAGTCATTGTAGTACTTACCACTTTAAAACCTCTAGAACTTGATCCTAAATTCAAGAGTTTCCCAAATCTTGTACTGAAGGTGAAGATGTTCAGGTGTTCTATGCAAACTGTTCCAAGGCACAGCAGAGAGTATTCACTTATGAGATGTGTGTGTTTCTTGTCCCTCTTTCCCTGTTAACAGATTCTTGTTGGTGTGGAATTTGGCATTTATTGGTAACAACTGCAAAGGTGAAATGTTCTTCTTGTAGGAACGTGGCTATATTGGGTTTGTGTGGCCAGGTTTCGGTAGGAGGTGGAGGGGCTACAGGGGTGGCTTCTGTGAGAAGCTGCCAGAAGCTTCCCCCATGTTCAATAGAGCCAAGGCCACCTGGCTCCAAGATGGAACCACTGCTGGCCAAGGCTGAGCCCATCATTGACAGTGGTATCACCTGTGGGATAACAGTTAGGAAGGAAAAACCAGAAAAGTTATTGCACAAATGTAATTGTGCCCAGAGAAGAGAGGAGTAACAATATGTGACAGGAACAGCCCTGCAGGCACCCAGGTCAGTGAAGAAGGAGAGGCAGGAGGTGCTGTCAGGAGCTGGAGAAGAGGTTCCCTTGCAGCCCGTGGTGTGGCAGCTGTGACCCTGCAGCCCATGGAGGGCTGTGGGAGTGCAGAGATCCACGTGCGGCCTGTGGAGGACCCCCTTGCCGGAGCAGTTGGATGCCCAAAGAAGGCTGTGACCCTGTGGGAAGCCCACCCAGGAAAAGGCTCCTGGCAGAGAGGAGCCTATGCTCTAGCAGATTTGCTGGCAGGACTTGTGGCCCTGTGGGGGACTCTCGCTGGATCAGTCTGTTCCTGAAGGACTGCACCCCATGGAAAGTGATCCATGCTGGAGCAGTTTGTGAAGAACTGTAGCCTGTGGGAAGGACTCACTTTGGAGAAATTCATGGAGGGATGTCTTCTCTGGGAGGGAGCCCACACTGAAGCAGGGGAAGGACTCCTGTCCCTGAACAGTGGCAGTAAAACATGTGATGAACTGACTGTCACCCCCAGTCCCCAGCTCCCTGCACTGGTGACGGGGAGGAGGTAGAGCCTGGGAAAGAGAGAGGGGTAGGGGAAAGGTGTCTGGTTCTTTGGATTTATTTTTTTTAAGATTTGTTTTACTTCTCATTATCCTGCTCTGATTTTGGTTGTTAGTAAATTCA
This sequence comes from Pseudotriccus pelzelni, assembly GCA_035584735.1. Lineage (NCBI taxonomy): Eukaryota > Metazoa > Chordata > Aves > Passeriformes > Tyrannidae > Pseudotriccus > Pseudotriccus pelzelni. Next base: position 11,329,322 of record JAWMRA010000041.1, on the reverse strand, counting down.
GTTAATATCCCCACGTTGACTCTGTTTTGCTTGTGATGGCCATCGATGAGTGATGTCTTACGGTCCTCATCTCAGCTCATGAGCCTTTCATTATATTTTTCTCTCCCCTGTCCAGTTGTGGAGGGGTGAGCATAGAATGGCTTGAGTGGACACCTGGCATCCAGCCAGGGCCAACCCACCGCAGTAGTTTACCACCTTTACGTGCTTGAACTGAAGATGTGTTTGGATGGAGATCACAAACTCCTCTCCTTCCTGTGGTTAGTAAGTTTAATGGGTGTATGATTGTCATGTTGAGTAGAAAGTAAAGCACATGTAATCTTTTAGTTTATAAGCTGGGTTTGAGAAAGCCTTCAGAAGACAATTGGGGAACTTTGCTTATGCAAGGTGTGTTGTGAATTTTAAGGGTATCTCAAAGGCCACAGAGGAAAAGACAGGAATGCTTTCTCGTGTGAGTTTCCTTTTGTATTCATACCCCTGTCTTTGATTTGTTCTTTAGCTTGTTGGATCTAGCTTCTGGACATTGTATAAACAAGATGTCCTTCAGGAATTCTGCATTTATGTCAGCTAGAAGTTGAATCATCCTACAAAGTGTGTAGTTTTCCACTGGGCATAGTATTTCTGTCAGATCTTATGCAAATTGCAACACACATTTTTTTATTCGTAGCAGCTCTGATCTGTCCTGAATGTTTTGTTTTCATTTTACTTCTCTCTTTATGTTGTGGTTGTATTTTACTGATTTTTTTTTTTCCTTTCTACCCTCACCTCCCGTGCTTGCGCTACCTTATCCCTGTGCTGCTAGAATAGTTTCCATATGATTTTAAACCTTTGGCTTTTACTGGTTTTGGAGGATAGAAGCCATTGCATGATAAGAGGAAAACCATGTGACTAAGTTTCATATGTTTCTTCAGCTTTGTATTTGCCTCACTTTCAGACTAGAAACTCTTCAGAAGAAGCATTAGCTTTATACAGGTTGTCATGGATTTAATGAACTGAAGGTAAATGGTTGTCCATAGTGTAGTTTGGTATTCTTTTAAGTTGTGTGAGCACTGAGTGGTCAGTTGTTGGGTTATAAGAAGGTTTATGGGAGGATTTTTTTTGTGAATTAAATGGTGATAGTAGAACTGGCTGGTCTACTTGGGTTTAGCTTTAAATTTGGAACAGAGTACTGTTATTGGCTTTGTTACCTTTTAAAATGAAAGTTAAGTTTATAAATGTTACCTAGCTCTGATAATCACTGGTTTCTAATGGCAGTGGACAATGAAACAAGAAGCTTGTGAAGCAGGACAGTTAGATTTAACCAGACTGGTTGAAATGGTCTTTGTAAGAATCTTCATTCAGAGTGTTCCTTATGAATTTTCCTGTTATGACTTGTTGATTTCAGCAGGATTAATATTCCAGGATTTTTACTGGACCAGGTAATATTGCTTATGGATCCCTCTCCTCACAAGAGGAACTGTGGTGTTGAGGTGTTGTCTAAGCTTGGTTTTTACAGAGATTCATGGAGACTAAAGCCTAATTGGAGTATTTAGAAATAAATGCTGGGTCCTGGCAGCTACAAGGAATGCAGTGTTCAGAGGGAATAGCAGTGGGGCCACGATGCAATCTTGCAGTAAGTACTGTACTTGAGCATGCTGACATCCTGTACTGTTCACCATAATGCATCTATAAGAAGCACTTGCATCCTGATAAGACCTTGTGATACTTCACTGCTCCTGTGAATTAATTCACTTTGGCTGTAGAGTATGTGTTTCTGTATTTTGCATTTTAAAGCCAGGACTTGGCAATCCTGTCTGTCTCATCCTATTACTTGTCATGCAGTTACTGTCTCTTAAGAACAAACGTGTATTCCTGTCTGGGCTTATTAGCATTAATAGCTGTTCTGGTTACCCAGTGGAATACTGATGCACAGTGCTACAAACTGGGAATGAGAAGAAGGTAACCTTTAAGGGAAGGCACAATGCAAGGATTTAAGACAGCATTGCTTTAGAAAAATGCTACTAATGTTCCTTAAAGTCAAACTGCAGAAGACATTGGGATTGAGATTAAACTTGACTGCTGTGGTGAAAATTAATTGAGATCTTTTAGAGGTATGGATTTTGTTTGGAATGCTGCCACGTCCACCAAGGGAAAATAAGATTGAGAGACTTGGTTTGAGTCCCACTTACTGTGCTCAAATAATTCTCCTTATAGTAAGTGTGGGGAGTTCTGATATTTAGAAAGGGTCATTGTTTCTCCCCAATCCAAATTTCATGCAGTATCTAGCCCATTTCCTAGTTAGAAACACAACAATAGGCAGTTTCCAACATCTGTAGTAACTCAGAAGTTTGGGGGGTTTTCTGACTAGAGGTACATCTGTTTCCACACAAGCAAGTCACATAGTTCTCATGGCTGTAAGGAACAGTACAACCTGTTCCTTTTAAGTTCTTCAGTGCTGTGTAGCCTCACTTTTCCCAGTTGTTCTATTTTTAATATAAAAATGAAATTCACACTTCGCTTTTAGTATTTCCTATCTTACTTTGTAAATTTTTCAATTCCAATCTTTCTAGCTAACCTTTCCCAAGAGTACCTTTGATAGATTGGAGGCAGTAACTTCAGTAATGCAACTTTCATAATTTTCTGTATTTTATCTACTTATTTTGTCATTCTGAAGAGCTGTGACTAGCAGTTTCACAAAAAGAGATCTAAAATTGGAAAAAGGACATCTAATGACACTTCTGGATAATGGAAACGTGAGTTCAATACTGAGTAAAATGCTACAAAGTGTAATGTGTCTTGAGGGAGGTAAAGAAACGTTTTGGTGGAGAAGGCAGCAAAGTAAAGGTTAGGAGGAAGCTGTTATAAAAGAGGAGTTTGTGGAGATTACATTGCATTTTAGCGAGCTGAAACAGGAAGGTGTTCATGGCTTATTTGTGTGCAGGTTAGCAGCCTGCTGCTCCCTCTGTCAGTATCGTGTGTTGGGCAATGTACTGAGCTGAAAGAGACAGTAAAAATGTGGAAGAAATTCTGCTTGTGCCATAACTGTCCTCAGTATTTTACAGTCACACAAGACCTGACTCTGGTCTCTGCAGGCAGTGGGGCTTTGTGATGCTGATCCAGTTGCTGCTGCTCCCCTGGCGCTTCCACTGTTGCAATGTCTCACCCAGCCATGTTGTTAATTCTGTGGCTTTGCTGAAATGGTTTCTGGTTTTCCAGAATTAGAATGTGAATTTGACCACAGCTCAGACTTTTTTTTCTTTAATTTATGTGTAAACAAGAGAAAAGAGGAATATTTGATTGTGTTGAGCAGCTTTCCCCTTGCTAGATGGGGAAGTGTGGGCTGCAGCCAATGTCAGTAGCAGGGTACTGTACAGACATATGAGGAGGGAATGGCAATAAAGGAGATTAGTGGCTTAGAGAATAAGATTAAAGCAAACAGAATTGGAATAAAAAGCTAAGAGGTGGAAAACTGTTAAACTTGATGCAACAGCTAGAGAAAAATCTATATATATAAATAGCTGTTGTTATTGATGTTAACTATTGCCTCCGGTGCAGTAAAAACAAACCAGCTGACCCTTGGCTGTAGGGGTGGGTATGAAACTCTGTCCTTGTGCTCACAGTATCAGAAGTTGAAGACACTTGCATTGATGAAGTTTGGCTCATGCGAAACTTAAAAATCCTAAAGCTACAAAGAAAGGAACCCCTCTGTCCCTATCTTATAATCATATAGATCATCAAAACCTGTCTTTGCTGTATTCCCTTTCTTGATTCTGCAATAAATGATGGAAGGAAGCAGGTGAGTAGTGGTTTATGTACTTCCAGTTTTAGCTGGAGGGAAAGTTTTTTTTTAAATCTGAAGCATGCCCTAGAATTGTATCCAAAGTGGTTACTTGCCTTTCTCTACAAGGTGGAAAAGTCTATAATCTATGTTTGCCGCTTTTCCCTCTTTTTACTGAATGCTTAAAATAAGATCCATTTAATCTTGCTAGCCCTTTAGCATTTGTAACTTAGAGGATTTGGGTGGGATCTAAACATTTAAGTATGTAATTAATAATAATGAAATCATAATCAATACACCCTGAAAGAAGTATTGCTTTGTAAAGGCTACCTGTATACTGAGGTGATGGGTTTGTTACCTGAACATCATAAAGTAGTTGAATTTTAATAACTATGGTGTTTGGGACAATGGAATAGTATGAATGGTATTGTCTTGTGCTTCCTGGAAAAGATCTCAAAATGTTGTAAACATTTTGGGGTGTTTTGTTTTGTAGTGGTGTTGAAATTGGAATCTGCTACAGATGGTACAATAGGTATATTAATAACTGGGGAAGAAAATGAGTAGATGAATATACAAATCAGTTATGCTGGTGCTGAGTACACCTGTATTTGACCAACCAATAGTGTCAGGAAGGTGGATGAGGGTGTGGTGTAAAGGTGTAAGGCTTACAGGAAATGCTGAAAAGTTGGAGTTTGATCAGGGTGCTCCCCTTGTTGCCTTTGTTGCTGTTCAAGAACCACTTGTTTGTTTAAATTATCAAAACAATTACCTTGAAAAGAGAGAGAGCAGCAAGGACAGTGTCTTGCAGTGCATATACGCACATGGGAAATAAAACCTGGAGTTATTTCTGTATTGAGGGCAGTTTTCTTCAGATTCTTTTGGATTTGCAGCAAGAGAGCAAAGGATAAAACTGGCTGAGACTTGTTCAAGCAAATAGCACATGGATAGAAGAAAGTCCCTTAAAAATTGGTTATAAAACAATGAACAGCTAAAGTGATCATAACTGCAGTTGTAGTGGTTGGGACATAGCAGTAACATTTTGTATGCTTTTCAGGCGGTGCAATAGGTATATTATTAACTGGGGAGGAAGATAGACAAATTTTAGCATCACATGATAACATTTTAGTTTGTTCAGAGTATCAGAATGGTGTAATGTGTCATGTGCACCTAGTCTAATACTTTATTTTGACTGGTGGGTACTAAGAGAATGTCAGAAATGAAACAGAGCCATCCTCCCAGTCCTTCTCAGTGGCAGATTCTGAGTAGAAGCTCAGACTCTACATGGTAGCAGCAGATTGATGAGCACAGGGCACCAGAACCCATCCTTGGTCAGAAGATCAGCAGGTACTGCTACCTGGCACATGTCAACAGGCCTTGGGCTGCTTGTAAATGTTTTACGTTTTTAGCTCGGTATAATTTCCTATAATTGAGCTTCCTCTTTTTTTTTTTTAAGTTCCTATTTCTAAAGGAAAAAGTTGTGGTGAATTTTTTTTTTAAACTTTTTCCTGTCTGGCAAGGATAACAGTTGTAAGTGTGCAGAAACTGCAAGTGGTTCTTCAGGAACTTTAGCCAGCTTAAATTGGCTTCAAGGTGTTTTTCTTGCTGGAGATTGAGTGAAAGATTCTCTGCCAAATTGATCTGACATCTTTAAAAAGAGAAATCTGTACTTTTTACCCCTTTGAAATACTTAATTTCAGCTTCATAGCTTTCCCAGTTTCCTCCTCAAGAACCATCAGATTTCTTGTGTGTGGTGCCATACAGTGATTGTTTCCATGATAGCATAGGTCTTAAATAATCCTGGGTGCATTAAAATATATTATAAAAACTTGGCTTGCTTTTCCTCACCTTCCTTTTGTTTGTCTATGAAAGCATCTGCTTTCATAAGCATGATGCTGCCTCCCCTCTGGCATTCATTCCCTTGCCCATCAGCCCAACATAATTTGTGGGGGTGGCATTAGTTTACAAGTATGTGGTCCTGCAGTCAAGTTTGATTCCTTTTGTATCAGTATTCTCCTTTTAGACTCAAATTTAGACACCCTTGAAGAGGTCAGACAGTTGGACTAGATGATAACTTCAGGTCTCTTCCAACTGAAATATTCTATTCAAAACTTATAGTTTACCTTAATCTCTGGATGTAATGCTGGGGAATAGAAAGACCTACCCATTTCTTCTGACAACAGGTACTTAATGTGCCTGAACTTTGACTTCTGCTCTGCCCTTTTTTTAGGGTGTGGTGTTTTGTGCCTATCACAGAGGATTTCACACTATGCTGCAATAATTTACTTTATTGCTTCCGAGTCTAAGCTTCCTTAAGCCTGACTTAAATTTTAGTAGAGGCAGAGACCATTCTTGTGTCTTCTTTTTTTTCTTTTCTTCCAAAAATGTTGGTTTGTGTTTTGGGGTATTTCAGGAAATTGGAAACAGAAATACCTTTATCTTTCAGGTTTTTTATCACCCGTGTTCACCATCCCGTTGAACAATCTGCTGTTCTTTTAATCAGTAATGTTGCATGAAAGAGTTCTTAGTGTTTTGCCTCTTAACCTCCTTGGCAAAACTTTGTGTCTAGGACTATATTTGTTTGGTGTCTCTTACCCACAAATGTTACCGTTACTGTCTTACTCCTGTTGTGGCCCAGGGGATGCTTCATAAAAATTTCCTCCTGTACAGTTGTCCTGATAGCCAGGGACTACCAGCTGCCCAGTTTCCGGTGGGATCCAAGGTGTTCCTCTGCCCAAGAGGACACTGACATCTAGTGGGCGGGTTCCACTGACACAGGGCAAGTGAACTTCTGCTCAGTGGCCATCTCTCTTCTGGACTTTCACATAAATAATCCTTTTGTTTAGAACCTCAGGGCTGTTTCGAAGAAGGAAGGAAAAAAAAAAAGGCAGCAGCCCAGACAGTTTTGTGTAACTTCTGGAGTTTAAGGAGTAACGTTTCTGCAGTCAAAGTAGCTGTGTTTTGTTGCTGAGTTCTGGGTTGTTTTGCTCATTCAAGTTACCTGCATATGAGCCTCAGATGTTTGTAATAAAATGATTTAAGTTCTTTCATTCCCCAGTTGTGAAGAAGGTAAGAAGGTAAGTTACGTGTGTAGCACAGCAAGAGGCGGATCACAGAATCATAGAGTGGTTTGGATTGGAAGGGACCTTAAAGATCATCTAGTTCCAGCCCCTCTACCACGGGCAGGGACATCATCTTGTTCAATATCCCACCTAATCCTGTGGCCTTGGAACCTCTTCCAAGGATGGACATCTACAGCATCTTTGGGCAACCCGTTCCAGTGTCTCACAGTAAAGCATTTGTTCCTAACATCTAAGCTAAACCTGCCTCTACTGAACTTTAAATCAGGCTGCCCTCTTTCACTTTGAAGCCATTACCCCATGTCCTGTGGCTACGTGTCCTTGTAGAAAGTCCCTCTCCGTCTCTTGTTGGCTGCTCTAAAGTCTCCTTGGAGCCTTCCCTTCTCCAGGCTGAACAAGCACAAACTCTCAGCAGGCATTCCAGCTTCTCACCTCTGAGACAGAGGGTGCCTCTCAGTTCACTTCAGTGTGTGCCTCTTCTTTCGATGAAACTCGATGCCTAATAACCACCTAATAGCTGCTTTGCAGCTTGTCCAGGACATCTGTTAGTTTAACTGGGAACCAAATATCAGGAGAAGTTTTAACAAAACCACAGGTTTTCCAGGAATGTTCCTAGGCAGGGAACAGTGCTTAGAAATCAAGCTTTCTGAAAATATTAATCAAAATGTTAGTATTTCTTTAAAGACAAAATAGACATTTCAGTTCCTTAGTAATAAAATCCACATTTTGTTATCAGAGAAAATAAACAGTGCCTAAAGCTTGACAGCAGGAGATGCCATGCTTAAATATTGCTGCAGATTACTGTTTGATCTCTTGAGTGTTTAAATTGTTCTGCACTAGTGTTCATTAAACAATAATGTACTGAGTTTGGGTTTGTTGACCGTCTGGTAACTTTCTAAAGGAGGTTAAAATAAGATGGTTTCAAGGAACTTAAATTCAGGCTTAAAATCAAATCAAGCCTTTTAGGCCCCTTTAATATGGTGCAGGAGTCATAGAACGTATCGACTGACAGTGCTTAGGATGAAATCGTTAGACTTAAATGTTCAGGGACTGTTTTGAAAAGGAAAATATTGCTTCCTTGTCCAGAAAAAACATTGATTTTTTTTTAAATTTTTTTTTTTCTTAAAGATGCTAATGTTTGCTAACGTTCTTTGGTTACATTGAAAGTATTGCCAAAGAAAACCAGGCTGTAACAACCTAAACCATTGGCATAAAAAAGAACTCATGTTTTACATGAAGTACCAGAAAACAAAATGTAAAAGCTACTAATGCTTTTTGTGTGCTAAGGAACACTTGGGCAGTGCAAGCAATAGATAAAATAGAGTATGAATGTTTCTGTCTTGAGAGGAAAATTTCAGGTTGAATCAGTCTCGCTAATTTCAGACCGCAAAGAAAATTGAGAACATACAATCCATCAAAAAAGAAAAATCACAACTTTACCTGACCTGTTATAGTAATTAAGAAGAAAGAAAAAAACCAGTTTATCTCCTGTTGTCTGTTGAGAATTTATGTTGTCTCATCCCTAGAAATTTCCCAGCATGACGGACTTAGTACTGAGTACAGGTTATCAGTAACTATTCTGTATTTATTTTCTTGGTGACTACTAGAAACGTTTGAGTTGCCACTTATTACTTGCAATCATATGCATTTATGTTTCCTTCATTGTCAGCTTCTAGTGTGTAACTTTATTTGGCATTTTTGAGGTTTATTCTTATTTCTTTTACCCTGAAAGCCCATCTGCTTGATAAATGTTATATTCCCATCTTTATCTCTTACTTACTTCATCTTGTTTTGTAGTTTCTCATCAAATGTCTGCTTCACTGGAGAGGTCATGAAGGAAAATGCCTGCTTGGCCTGGGAAGTTTTTTTGAGAAACTCTGCTTGTGAAATCCCTTCAGTCAGATGATTTTTTTAAAAAACAATTTTTCCTTGTAAAAACAAACTAAAGAGACCAGTCGCGCCTGAATTCTTGTAGAAATTCACATACTCTTCTTTTGAATTGGCACTGTATCAAATACTTACTTGAAGCTCAGATTGGAACAGCTTCCTTTTCCAAGAAAGGAAGTGGAGTCACATATTCCACATAGATGAGAACTATAGATAAGAATCTTGAGGTGGGATCTGAAGGTGTTCCCGTGCGTTTCTGAAATACCTGGAAGTAAATCTGTCATCCAGAACCCGGAGGTGTTGAACAAAGTTGTTTGTATATCAGATAAAAACCTGTGCTATTGTTTACCAAACAAACCATCAGCTTGTACATTCTGAATTGTAAATATTCAGCTTTTAAAAGCAATGGCAGCTGAGGGTTACTTTAAATATATCAGCAGCTTGACTGACAAGGCACTTGCCTGAACCAGATTCATTCTGTCAGCTGACTTGAGTAGCTTTGTTTGTTGACATTTGGCACTGCAGGACTGTAGTTCTCACATTAGCTGTGTAACAAATGTAACCTGCAGGGTACTTAAAAACCTTTAGGTGATTGAGTATATACTTCATAGGAGGTAAGTGTTTCTCTGCTCTTTAAAATAGAAGAATTGCAGAAATAGATGCATTGTAAATATAATAAAGGCATCCTACAGCTGTTTGGAAAATAATTTCAAATTTGAACTGCGGTTTTGGTATACAAAATAAATTTTTTATAAATGCTTTATTTTAGAAGTGTTAGGGATATAGGTTCTCAACACTGGTTTTAAGAGGATGTACACTAAACATTTGTTACTTGATCCTTCAGTGTGGTACAAGCTTTTGTGAGTCTTCAGAATTAAAAATGTCCTCAGGAATGTTCATGATTTTGTGACTGGTTTTATTGGAGAAGCATCACAACCTTTTCCTTTTCTTGAAGGAACTTGTTGAACAAAATATGAGGAAATTTTACCCCTCTTTAAGCGGTGATACTGCAATACCTTGAGTGGCAATACTATATTAATATTATAATATATATACTCATTGTGGTGATACTAAATTGGTAACACTGTGTATATGCCTGTGTTATTTTTTAGAAGAGAACTGCATACAATATAATGTATGAAAAAGATTGAGGGACCTTTTATAATTCAGTAGAAACAAATGAAATAATAGGGTTTGTATTGTTCAAGCATTTGAACATTTAGCAGTGCGACTTCCAGCTCTTGAATGTTCAGCCATTAATGCAAGAACTTTAATGGAGAGAAATAATCTAAAGTCATGCATGTGAATAACTAGTTGTCTGGATTGGTTGTTTCTGTACTAGCTATTGCTGCTTTGGTTTCCTTTCAATAGCTGCTTTACAGTTTTTTCTTCCAGAATTACGAGAAATTTGTTTGCCATTGGATTCCCTGTTCTATGTTTTTTTTTGAAACCAGAATTATGCTTGAAAGGTGTGTGGTTTTGAACTGTTGGGGACACATTTGTTAGGCAAAAATTGACAGATATTGCAAATGTAAACAATTACCACACAAAATTCCTTTGTCTCTCCACAAATATTGTGCTGGTTATTAGCTAGGGTTATTACAGTTGAAATCTCAGTACAAGTTTGTATCTTTAATGAGACTACTTCCTTCTGGCTCTTAAAATGCTATTGAACTCTGTCATAAATGGCCTCTTTATAACTAGCACATTCCTTGGCTTCCAGACACAGCCTCAAAGAAGGGGTGAAAATAGTTGTAATCGTGTTTTCTCCAGATAGTAGAAATGTATTTTCTATTTGCTGTTTTGTCTTTCTCTTTCCAGTCTTATGTATTCCCTGTGCATGTGTTGCTGCATGGAAGTGCTGATCCAGCACTAGTCAAAAATGTTGGGGTTTGTAATTGTTAGATAGTGGGGTTTTTGGAGGGGGAGTAGTCATTAAAATCTTGTGGGTGTTTTACTTGCCAGTCATGAACTAACATAACTGTATTAGCAGTATCCTAATCTTGCCTGATGAATAGCAGGGCTTCCAATCTGCTGAAAATCACTAAAGATGTTTCTGTGCAAGGTTCAAGCTTGCTTCTAAAAAACGAGTTAGACTTCTGGGGAAAGATAAAATTGGCATATTTTTATTAGAATTGCATGTTTGACACTAAACTCATGTCATTGCATAGCAATTCAGCTGTATGCCCAAGAATGTCACACTGCTGAAAGGAGCAGCACCTCTGAGCTCTAGACATGTTTCAGTGAGGTAATTTAGACCCCAAACCAGATCTCATTTGCAGTATTTCTTGACTGCACAAACAGCAATGCTTTTTACCCAGAGCAGTTGTTAGGCTCCAGCTTTTCGGCTTAAAGTCATTCTCAGTGGAAGTTACAGGGCAGGATCTGTGTTTCAGATAATTGGCAAGACATGGCTGCTAAAAGCCTTTTTGGAAGGCAGGACATAATGGCTATAGCACACCCTTTTTGGGGGGGCAGGGTGTGTATGTGCAGATTTATTAAAAGGCTTTAATAAGGTTTTAATAAGGCTCTAAGATTATTCTCCTGTGTCTTAATTTATGGCAGCTTTGTTAGTGGGGGAGTAGCAGGTAGGAAATTCTAGTTTACTTCTGTTGGAGTGAAAGCTCAGTGTTTCCTGTTTCAGTTGTGGTGCAGTTTTTTTCCACCTCTTATGAATTGCTTAGAAAACAAACACTGACCTCAAGGAAATGTGTTCCAAGGCGTGGGAAAAGAGGAAGGGTTTTGCATCTTGTGAAGGAAGAAGGAGGAGAATTTGGGTTGGTTCCCCTCCCTTTTCTCTAGTGCTGAGCAGACACAAAAGCAAGATACATTCTCCATGGACCTTAATGCTTCATTCCACATATTGTCACAAGCAGGGGAATGCTAAAGACTGTGGGGAGTAATAGATGATGACATATTCCAGGAAGAAGTGGTATGGTTAAACCCCCTAAATATTCCTCAAGGACAGAGGCTTAGCTGATGCCTGTTTAGATTCTCATGCTGTTTATTTGTATGAATTGTACCTCACGTGTATTTGCTATGCAGCTTTTCCTGTGAATGCTTCTCAGAGGGTGCTTTTCACTGTTTCAGGATGTTGTGTCCATTGAGACAGGAGCGCTAAAGCTGAAGAGCCGCTAAGTTACAACCAACAGTGACTCATCCGGCCCCTCTTGTGTAGCCATGAAAAACCATGGCTTGTGTTCCTTTTAGCTGTCTGATTAACATGGAATAAAACCTCTTGCCTTTGGAGTGTTCTTTGTGGAGAAAGTCTCAGCTTGCACTTAGATAATTTCTTCTAGGCTTCCGCGGGCCAGTCCTGGGGATGCTGTTGCTTTGATATCTGTTTCTGTTGCATCAGACCTGCTGGGTTTTGACTACCCTGAGAAACTTTAAATCTGGTGGGAGGGAGGTAGGACAAGTGTCTACTTCATCTCTATTTGGGGTGAAGGACATGCTCTGTAAAAGTCTTCACTCAAATGTTGCACTGAGAGTGTCAGCATCGCGTTCAAGATGTCAAAATTTGACTTCAGAGATAGACTGTCTAGGTAGAGTGGACTGCAGTGTGGTCACCTCTCCTGGATAAGTCAGAGTGGCTTTTGGGAAGAAGTTTACCTGGACCTAAAACTTTTTTGTTTTAAAATAAACAACACCTCTCCCTCCCCCCCCACCCCTTCCAGCATCTGAGTGGAAAATTAATCCCACCTGGGTCACACTTGTTCCTGGTTTTGGGTATCTTATAGGAAGACATTCTGGATTCAGGGTGTTTGTGCACACTCCCAACTGGCCTGTTATTGTGGTGTTGCTGAATTGCCCCAGAGATTTGGCAGGTTGTCATGGTCTAGGGTCAGGTGCACAGTTTTGTGGTGCTTACACTGAAAATTCCTGCATTGATTGCACATATAAATGACATTTTGGAGAACAGATACAATACATACCCTTTCTTGTTATCCCTCATGTCTACTTAAACCCTGTAGTATAGGAAGCTGCTGAAGGTAGAAGGACTGAGCATCTTTTTACCCTTGTTATGTGATGGTATGGTAGTTTCCTGTAAAAAAGAAAGTTTTCATGTAATGAAAACTGGACTGAGTTTGACGATTTTTTTTTTCAATTTATTTGTTGCCATCATATGCCAAGACCTTAAATTTCTTACTCTGACCTAAGTGCAGAGTCAGCCTAAATGTGATGTAAATATGCATCCATCAGTTTCTTGAAAAAATCATTAAGGCCGGTGAAATGGTGGCAGTAAAACTGTACAAGAACTACTAGTACACCAGATACCTACAGTGTTGTGACAAAAAAGTCTGGAGGTGGGGAAAACTGTCTTTTCCTTCCTTATTTCAAGATGCTTTTTATTCAGTAGACTGACATTTGTAATTATTTTGCAATTTTTAAGTGTTTAAATTTTTTTAGATATTAACAATTCCTTTTCACAAAAGATACAATCATAATTAATTTGTCCTGAAATGAATGGCGTTGGTTGCCTTGAAAAATTGCAGAAAATTTTATGAAGGACAACTCAAGTCTTTAGTCACCACCTTGACGTTTGAATTCAGTTGCTTGTGAAAAATGAATCAGTAAGAAGATTGGTATAGAAGCCCTTAAATTAGGAAGATGGCATATTTCATAGGCTACAAAATTAACAGATTTTTTTACTGCGTTTAGTAGTTGTTTTCTTTAGTAACAAGCTGCTGGATTTTTTTCAGATGTGTTGGTTGATTCCACTGAACTTTTCATCAACTAGTGTAAAAACTTTGTCAAGAACTATTTGCTGTAGTTTATTGCAGTATATTTGCTCTAGGAGCATCTTGCCTTTTAATCACATAGCAAAGTAAGACGAATAAGAGCTGCATATGTTCAAAAAAAAGTTTTAAAGGGAAAATTGAGGTTAAATGTGATGTTTTTAATATACTTGTGCTGTCAGGATGCATGAAACCTGGTATGGAAGGAATAAGAGGGAAGTACCCAGTAACTTAGAAATCACGGTTTTAAGCAAGGGTTCCCTGGTGAGAAGTTTTGTTTCTATAACTGCTTTGCTTCTATATGCTGTTTGGGTTTATATTATGAAGTCAGAAAATCAGCTTGTTGCTTATTTCTGTTTTGAATTATCCACAGTCGTTCTGGAATTGCTTTAACACTCTTAAGAAGCTTGTTATTTGTAGTGTGTGCTAATGTTAACCTTTCCTGGTTTTGCACCAAGATGCTTCCCAGCCTTCAACCCAGCGCAGTCAATTTTCTAATCACATGCTTTCATACTTCTGGAAACTTCCGTGTTCTTCACTCATGGTTTGTAACTAATTGTTTCTGCTTTGTTGTCCTGCGTTTTCACCTGTACTGTGTTCACAGTAATCACTGCAGTAAAATAAGTGTGCTGAGGAAACGGGACAGTTCAGAGATGGAAAGTTCTCATCACAATTCTTAACAAGCATGCTGCAGAACTTTCTAAAATACCTTAGAACATAATTTAGTAACCTACTAACTAAAACTTGATTGTGCTTTAGTAATTTAATGTTCTGCTTTGTTTGCTTATTTCCTTGCTCATCACCAAACCACAGATTGACTTAGTCTTCTCCAGCCTTGTAAAACTAGCTCATAACTGGCAGTAGGTATGTGGTTTACCTATTGCGCTGAACAGAAATTAACTGCAACTGTAATCGATGGCACTGCTGGGTTAGATTGGGATTAGCATCCAGAGTGTATAAAAATAGTTTTAGAAATGAGGGAGAGGAAAGGAGGCTTTTTCAAGCAATCAGCCCACATTTTGCTAATTGTCTTTGTAAAGTTATCTTTAATTATTAGCAGTGTGGGAGATGTGTCTGGGTTCTAACACTTTTCTTACGGAAAATACAGGTTTGAAAGGATGGAAAATGTTGGTCTTACTCTGACAATACTTAATTCTTGAGAGTAAGGTGGTGTTTTGGGTTTTTTACCTGTTTCTAGTTTTAATGTGATGCTGTAGAAAGTAGGATATACTCCTTAACTGGCTGCTTGCAGTACTGTCATTTTTTACCATATCTGCATGAGGATGTACCGGCTTCGTCTTCATTGGCTGAAGCTTCTTTACTGGATGGAAATCTCCAGTTAATGCAATAACATGAATTCCCCTGTTTCCTGAGAAAATATCAGAGTTAAGATGTTGTAGAACTGTAGAATCGTAGAATGTCCTGAGTTGGAAGGGCCTACAAAGATCATCAAAGCCCAACTCGTGTATAGAATACACTATGCCATCTAATACTGAAATGATGCTGTTCTCAGTTCTCTGGCTAATTTTGGAAGGATTTTTTTTTCATGTGGTTCACACAAGCTTCCTGGAACATAGTGGGATTTTTTTGTACCCGTCGTTGTTCTGCTATGAAACACAGAAGACAGAGCTCTCAAGGAACTGTGGTTATCAGGCTTGTCTATTAATGACTTCAGCCTTGGAACACCTGGAGCTTGAGAGTTAGTAGGTGTTGCCAGAAGAGAATGCTGAGGCAATGGAAACTCCTCCTGTCTATCACTGCAGCTTGAAATCTCCTTTCAGGGCTTTGTTTCAGAGAAATAGGTTAAGTAGGGACTGCCAGCCTGGTTTTTTTGCTGCCAAAGCCATCTGTGAATGTTGAGATTCAGTGAAGCTTTTACAGAACCGGATCATTCTCCTTTCATTGTTTATGCTGGACTACTGTTTGGGAAGGCCTTTTCCTGCCATCACGAGGGCTTGGAATTGTTACAAACAGTTGTTGTTTGAACAACAGGAATCAACAGGGAAATACTGACATGGGTCACAAGTGGATGGTGGTTTTCAAATACTCCTAAGATGAAGTAGTGAGAGGCATACTGTCAAAAATGACTTTTATCTGTAGTATCATATGTATGTACTAAGTATGATAACTATTTTAGTTGCCAGCTTAGACTCTTCCGACACTTTCTTGCATGTAGGTCTTTCCTGTTTTCATGCTGTGTTTATTTGCAACAACAAATGTAGAGCACTTAATTACCAACATAAACTGCTAAGTGTGATACCTGAAATCACACTGAACTCTCCATTATTTGTGCTACTTAGCAGGGGAATAAGTTAACCAGTGATAACCCATTTGGGAGTTGATTCAGCCCAACTGGATCCCACACAGCTCCTCTGGCAGAGTGACTAAAGGAAGTCCAGCTCACTGTGGTCATTTATTCTTCACTATTGCAGCCTAGAGCTGCAGAGGCACTCCTGAACAGTCCAGTGTCCAGCTGGGTTTATCACCATCAGCTACTCTTGGTGTTTCCCAGAGCCCTCAGTGATAAGAAAGTGGTGTGGCAAATCTCCAGTTGGATTTGCAGGGACCTGGAGCTAAAATACTTGTGGAACCAAAGCAGTTTTAGGAAGTCAGAGCCCCGTTTGAGCAGTGCCGTATCTAAGTCTGCATTGAACTGTTTGCTGCCAAAGACTTCTCTGGCATTTCTGTGTTCATAGGTACAGAATCAGAAACCTTTGTAAGCTGACCATGGATAATCAGAAGATAGTAATTTGGACATTTTTGTGGTAATTTGATTCACATTGTTCCATACAGGTACATTTTTCTCAATGTATAAAAGTACAAGGGGATTTATTCTGCCCTAGTACTGTTTGTGTAAATTACTTGAATGAGACCACAGTTGAACATAATTCTTGTGGTTTTCATTCCCCTCGTTAGTAAGAAAAATGCAATGCCTTATGATAGAAATAGCTGTCTTATTTCATGAAATGAGTGCATGAATACAGCATTTTCTAGGTATGTCCTAGTATCTTCTTTTACGCTTTGATTTTTAAGGTAACTTTTGTGGAAGCTTTTCTTGAATTTTTTTTTTTTTTGTTTCTTTGAGCATTTCTTAACGCACTTAGGCAAATTTTGCAAAACAAAATATGTTCCTGTGTGATTGGTGCAATCTCAAGAGACCACTGCTGGAAGTGTCCACGGCAAAGGAACCGTGGGTGTCCTGGAGTATTGTAGGAGGTGGCATTTGACGCTCTGGTATTTATTGCTGCTCAGGATGCTCAGACAGGAGATTCAAGAGAACATCACGGTTGTACTATCTGATGTTTTGCCAATTGTAAATGTCAGACAAGGCTTAGGAAGACAGATTGAGGACTTGAAATAAGTGAAACTCTGGTGAAATATTTGTTGTGTTCTCCTTGAAAAGAAGCCTGGAAAGGAGTCACAAGAATTTTAGTATCTTAAATAAGGTTTATGCTTTTGAAGTGAGTTCTTCAAATCTCAGTAGGCTATATAAATGCTTTCCTTTATCCACCAACAGCACTTCTGTGGTATTAGGCAGTGTGCCTTTACAGGCTTTCTAAAGTGTTAAATAGATAAGTAAATTGACAGTGAAAGTCAGAGGTCTGTATTTCCTGAACTGATTGGACAAAGTTCTTATTAATATGGTAGGATTCCGCAAGCTGGGTTTGAAAAGCCGGTTTGTCTTTTTTAAAAAAATACTAAAGTGGATTTGTAGTAGAGACTATAAAACCACTGTGGAAGTTGGAAGCATGCTTCTGAAACTTACGTTGTCTCAAAGACTCATCTCCCCACTGTCACATGTGGTAAGTGTTTGTCACCACCCCACAAACCACTTCTGTCATGCAATGAATAAGCAGAATTAAAATCGAGCTTTTCTAATGAGAATGGAACTAAATGCCTTGTGAATGTAGTTCTTTAAGTGCATGTCTGTGGTTCATCATACTTAACTTTTTGACCATTTTGTTCCTTAAAGAATATACCAATGAAGTTTTTTGTGGTACCAGAATAGCAATTCCAGTGAATAGGCGAGTGTCACGGAAGCGCCCAGTGTTATCTGCAGAGGCACCAGGCGGGAGCTCTGATCTCCCTGCTCTTGGTGGGCGAGTATCTTCTGGGAAGCATTTTGGCACTTTACTGACATAACCCAAATGAGTGCTGCTTTGTACTGTAGACAGTTGTTTATTAAAAATTAGCATGAAACTGGACTGTGACGGATCTTGCTGGCTGTCTTGCCGTCAGCTTACTGCAGTCTGAACAAAATTCTTTCCTCTTCTGCCCTGTCATTACTCCCCTTCTGCTGTTGAGTACATTCTCCTCTTCCTGGTCACTCTGGGCTGTAACCTAGGAAGCACTGGATCTTGTGCATCCCACAGCAGGCTGTGAGCACACTGCAATAGCTTTCTACAGGAATTTTCTATTGTGTGTAGGGCGGAATCCTCTGCTGAGTCTGGCACTTTTCCATTCCTGTGGTAGTTTGTTCAAAGTTCAATTTTAAAACTTCTTTCTTTACTTCTTAGTCAATTCTTCATCCAAAGCACAAAGTAGATATTATTCTATGTAGGGGATCCTACTATAAATCATAAAAGAGTGCTCCTTACTCTTTTTGATTGCTCTCAGGACTGTACTTACATGTCTTCTATTACCCATGTCACAGAACAGCTGGGAAACATGCATTAAAAACGTGGATCCTGAAGTATTTTAGGAACAGATGTGTGTTAAAACTAACCTGTATTTCATTTCCAGGCTTTGCCTTGGAGCTGTACTATGCTAATCCTCCTTTGTGGTCTGTTTAGCAGGTAGTAGAGTAGGGGAGGATAGATCATGCAGAGGAGAAAGCTGTGCTGAGCTCTCATAGCATCTCTTTTTAGAAAATGAAAGTCACTCAAACCTTTTTGGCTTAGAGCAGGTTCAAGTTGTACCTATGGAAGTATTTTTTCTTGCGTAAAATGGGGTAAAGCAAAAAGGATCGTCTTACTCATGTGCTTTTTGATGCCTAACCTGACTTCCTCGAGTTTGTTCTTTCTCATGCAAAATAACTTTTGCTTCTAGTCATGGTTTGTAGAGGTAGTTTTTCTTGAAACTTCTTTCTTACTTCTTTTTAAGCAGAATCATGACATTTGTTCCATAAAAATAAGTAAGATGGAGAAAAAACCCTCCAAAACTCACAGCAACACTGAGATGTGGAACAGTACACGAAGTCATATTGGTGACTGTGCATGGAAAGTATCATTGCTGCTCTTTGCTTTTTTTGCCCTTTAATTGGAGGCTAATAGCCTATCTCACCTTGCAGTTCATAGCAGACAGAGCTGAATTATATGGATTAATTTCACTATTTCTGGACTCCTGGCTGTATTCAGTCTAAGCACAAGTGGTGTTTTTCATTTTGATGCGGAAAAGGTCAGCGTTACATTGGACAGTGTCTTCTGCGTGTGGTGATATTCTTTGTCTGTGCCCTGTGACAAACCAGGTTTCTCTGCCTGCTGTGTTCACAGGTAATGCTGTGAATTTGTTTTTAGTGTTGCAAAGATGAGTGTAGTCTGCATGGAGCCTTCCAGTAACGGTTTACATGCTTTGTTAAGAATTTTGTCTTCCTGTTCCTCACTGTAGCAACGTTTTCAGATAATATATTTAGCACTTTGGTCACTGTGTGTCAGAGACCTACTGCCCTGTCTCCGGATATTTACTGGTTTTACTTCATTGACTAATATTGCAAGTTCTTTAAGGTTAGTTCTGTTACTCATTTTAGTGTTCAGTGATATAATCTGTGATTAAGTCCTTGTGGAAGAGAAAAGTGTTGAAAATTGGTACTACTTGATTTGCTTTTGGGTGTTTTTTTTGTTTCTGGTGCTTTTTTTTTTTTTACCTTGCCATTTGTCTTTGCTCTGTAAATGCCACTTTTCTGTTTTATTAGTCGTGTATTTTTCAACTAAATTAGTGCCAAGTTTTATCCACATTTGCATAGATAATTTGATTATTTTTTTTTACTATATCCAGGTAAATTTCATGAAAACATTTTTTTTCTATATGTAAGAAAAATGCTAGATTTTATGTTGCTTTTTTCTTTTTCTCTTTTGCTTGATGAATTATTGGGGGACTTGGGTTGCCAAATTGGTTTTTTTCAATTGAGATGTACAGTGAGTGTCCCAAGTGTTTGAATAGTTTTAGAAGAATTCAAGAAGGAAACTGGCTGTCCGAGCAGATGATCTTATTTACAATGCCCTTCTACCTGTATCTTGTTGCATAGTCAGTGATAAACAAGATTTACATTTTTAACTACCAAAAAACCTCCCCCATTCTTCCCCTTCCCCAAAAGAACACGAGTCATGGGTATTTTGAGTCTTCAAGATGATAATGATGCCTTGAATATAGAGGGAGGGAATCATGAACAACCTCTATTTTTCCACTTGTGCTGAATACCATTCACTGGAGATACTAAACTTGTTTGAAGCTCTGTTCGGTCTTCCTCTTGGTAGTCCTATACACCACCACCATGTCAGTGTTGATAGAATGCTTTTGCAGCCACCAGAGTTAAGTTTCTGAGTTCTTTGGTGTTCCTTTTTCAGTCTGGATGTCTGCACAATCTAAAATAACAAGCACTGCTGACTACTGTTGTATTCTTTATTTTCCAAAGAGAACTTACACTCTTCTCTTCCTCCTCAGTTTTAAGGTTGCAAAGGCCTAACTTGTTTGGGACGATAAGAGCTGTATTGCTCTTGTTGTTTCCCAGGTTGCTGAAAGGCAGGGGCTGGTCTTTATTATCAGAGGTTTAGACTCTCTCAGATTTCTAGAATTTGAAACAGATGGAGGGGAGAAAAAAATTACATCCTGTTGTGAGTACAGCAGACCTCCTGTCACTCATCTTAATTGCAAGTAGCTTGTACCTGAGAGACAGGTATAGTGGTGTTTCCAAAGATCCATGTCTCTTGGTGCATAGAGCTGGTTTCTGCTTGGTTACAAACTGCTGCTATGCTGAAAGTACTGGATAATTAGATTTTTAAACTTCATCAGAGTGAATAATGTAAAAGAAGAGAAGAGGGTTTTTTTCTGAGTGGCCTTCTTCATCAGTGAAACTAATACCTTGTGTTGTTTGTTGAGACTTTAAAATATAACATGAATCTTCTATTTCAGAGGTTAAGAAGATTATCAACAAAATACAGAACAGAGAAGATCTACCCAACAGCCACTGGAGAAAAAGAAGAAAATGTTAAAAAGAATAGATACAAGGATATATTGCCATGTAAGTCTAATGAATTGTTAGAAGGTTTACAACTAGTTTGCAGTTGAAAATGGTCTTAGACATCATTAGCTTTCACTTTCAAAATGTGTTCCAATAATTAACTCCAGTGAATTATTGTGTTTAAGATTGTTGTATACCTGTGTGCTGTGTTTTTGTAATGCTGAAATTTTTACTGTTTATTAGTGCTCGGAGCAACAATTCGAGCAGTAAACATTAGCCTAAAGCCAAGGCCCTGGCTTGGGAAGCAGTGTGTCACTGAGCCGAACTGAGCAAAATTATTAAATATCATTGAGGTTTTCGTGTTTGTTTAGGTTTGGTTTTTTTTAGTTGGGAGGAAATGTTTAATAGATGGAGTGAAAAGAGAGAGGAAGTTGTTATTGTCATCTTATTAGCCGCAGATATACTCTTTTTTCTGTCCTGGCATTTTGGTAGATCAGGAACAAAACAGCAAACTCTTGGTAGCAATTTTCTGTTTGTCAGAAATTGTAACTGCTACCAGAGAGATCAGTTCTAACTCAACATTGCCTTCAGAGTAAAAGATGCTTGTTCCTGTTACAGTTTACTAAGCCATCCTAAACGATAATTAAATGAAACATGGTGCTGACTGGTCACCTGAAGGACCAATCAGTCATTGTGAACTGAACCTTTCAGTTACAGAACTATCCAAGCACTTAATCTTCTGAAGCTGAAACCTGCAATGGATTTTTCTAGGAGAATTTTATTCCAGACCTAAAACTCTGTAGCAGCTGAGCTGTGGCACATAGAGATAGGCTGGAAATGTTGACATTTGAAAACTTCTGTAGAATTTTGGATCTACTGGGCTGGGAAAATAGGATCCCTCATTAGCCTAATACTTTAATTATTCTGTTCTGCCAATTAAAAGCAGTTTTTAGTGTAAAGCTTGTGACAGCACTGCATGCTTAGAGAGTGTTCTTGCTTTAACCTTCTATGTATCAGTGTGATACAGTTAACGGGTTTAAGGATTTCTCTAGGCCTTTATGTGAAATTGTTGTCTTTAGATCTGTGATCTAAAGGTCCTGGGCTTTTTTAGGAAGCCTTTCATTGTAACACATAGATTTTTTTGCATGTTATGAGAACTCTGGCAGAAAAATTTCACCATCTTGCAGGCTTTTTGAAAGACCTTTTTGTGTTGAAGTTACTCTTAGCACGTAGTTCTTTGTTTTGTTGTCAGTGGTGTTTTGACAAAACAAAACCCCCAACTTAACCATATTTGTTCTTTTGAAATATATTTCTTTTTTGTTCTGGAATTTAGGCCTAATCAAATGCTTAGCAGCTGTTCTGTGGTTGAGGAATTGACCCTGGGAGCAGAAAGTAGCATAAATTGCTTGAGCAGATACTGTTTCTGCCGATACTTCTGTTCCCCCATTGGAAGATAATTTTTTTCTGATCTGGATTTCTGACTAAAGGAGCCTCTATTGTAGAAATAGTGTGAATGATTTTTGTGTCATAGCTAGGAAGTGGTGTTGTCAACAAGAGCTGGAAGGACTGGCAAACCTGCCAACCACCTACCCCTTTTTTAGTAACAATCAAGTATTAAAGATGCAGGGGGTTCTTTTCAATGCCAAAAAGAATACCAAAATGTTTAGTTTATTCTGTCAACAAGTATTAAGGCTATTTTTAAGACTGCTGAGGATTTTGGTCTCCAAAGAGCTACTGTTTTTATTAGCAGCTTTCTCTGAGACAGTCAGTAATGCTTGAGGCAGAACCTTGACATGTTAAAACCCCTTAAATGAAGGAATCTGCTGCTTTCTGGTTCAGAAGTGTCCCAGCAAAGTGCCCAGCCCAGTGTTTGGGGGAACAGAGGTCAGTCTGTGCCTGAGCAGTAAACCCCAGTCAAGTTCCATGTTGTAATACCTGACAGAGTTCTCCTTGGCAGAGACTTTAGGACCTGCCAGCTGCATTAACTGTGCACTGGCATTTTATTCTTTCTGCTTTCCATAAGTGTTCCTTAAACTCTGAACCATCATTATCAGTGTTAATGTTGTGTAACAATTAACTACAATTCTCATGGCTTCTGATTAATTGATTTTTGACTTTCTGTCATGACACATTCTTGGAATTCCAGGAGTTGGAAGTTGGAGTAGGAGCTACTCTGCTTATCTCTACTGGAATTGGTTTATTCATAAATTAAATGAACTGATTTGCTTGTGTGACTTATCTTTGGGAAATGTTCTTTAATGTACTATATATATGATATTTAGTGTTACATACTAATTTACCTGTGTTGTAATTCTTGTTTAAAAAAAAAAAAATTGTTTTCCTTTTAGTTGATCATAGCCGAGTTAAACTGACCTTAAAAACTCCCCCACAAGATTCAGATTACATCAATGCAAACTTTATTAAGGTATGTATTACTAATTTAAGAGTTCTTGAATTGTTTTTTAGCTTTTATTTTGTGTCAGTGCAGTTTTAGTATTATAGTCTGAGGTATTCTCTTATTATGACTTGAATAAATTTGCAAACATGATGCCATTTCTAACACAATTTTTAAAGCTTTGATATTACTCTTAAGTGAAAATATAAAATACTTAAAGTAACAGGCAAGCAGATTGGAAATTTATACCATAGGAAAATTCAGATGCAGTTCTTGTATTCAGATGCAGTTATTAGGGTTAAAAATACCCCATTTTAAGAAAGACTGGTTTTAGGACAATAAGTGAGGTGTTTGACAAATTGTCTATATTAATACACACTTCTCACTGTTCGTGGCAGAAGTGTGGCAATGGAATTATGTCTAGCATTCTAAAAGAGAAGCCAGAATTTGACTAAAAGCCAGTTTTGTTTCCAGGTATTAATATCTTGAGCTGTTTCTGTACTTTATTCTGATGTTTTTACGCACTATTTATTATTCAGAAACAGGTGTTCCTGTAACTCTCCCTGCTTGAATGTTTAGCTTGAAAAGCTGAATATTAATTTATTCAAGATTTATATAAAACAAATTTCAAAACTTCGTATTTTTTAAATGTGTTAGTGGGAGGGAGAGACTTAAATTTGTTCAAGAAGGTGCTTTCTAGCAGAAAGATTTTCAAATTTTCATTACTGAATGTTTGAAGAAAGAAAATGAGGGCTTACAGGGAATCTTCAGAATCTGGACAGAATGTACAGAAACTTGTTTTCTGTGACAGACTCTGGCAGTGCTGTAGCTGTTGTCATCTTGGACCCCCTTGAGATCACCAGCAAAATTCCCACTGATGCAGTTGGGACTCATGTTTGATACTCACCCTTCCTGTTGTATATATATTTAAAAAAAAGGATCTTCTAATTTTACGTGATTATAACCTAAAGACTCTTTCATTCAGTGCAGATAAATTTCCCTTACAAACATTAATGATTCCTTTGTGCAATCCCAGGGAGTACATGGGCCAAAAGCATATGTTGCTACCCAGGGACCCTTAGCCAATACAGTCATAGACTTCTGGAGGATGATATGGGAGTACAACGTTGCTGTGAGTACCTACTGAAAAACTGGCTGTTACCTTATTTCAGAGCATAGCAATTGTCTGGTTTTTGCCTGAGCTGGCTTTCATTACCCAAAAATATTGACAGTGATTTAGCTCATTTACTTCCCATGTCTTGTTTTTTGTATTTTAAATAGCATTCTATATGTAATTAATATTACTTATTCAATTTAACCCTGTAAATTCAAGGTAATAATTTTATTGAATGAATGTTAAATCCTTCATATTTATGAATAGGTCCCTGCTTGGTTACATCTGTCCCATGAGAGACCTTACAGCTCGGACTTTATGTGGACTGACAAAATCAAACACAGAAACAGCATGTGAAGAAAAAAAAACCCACTTATCTTTCCATTTATGCTAGTTTTTGATAACTACTGGTTCTGTATTCTACAACTATTTAAACAGCTATTTTCAGGAATTAACTGTTAAATACTGTTCAACAAATTATTTCTGAAAATTTTTTTTGTTTTATCAAGCACTTAAATCATGGCTTCCTGTAACAAATAGCTTATGCGTTTTTGTTGTGCTATTCCCAGTAGTGTATCAAAAATGGCTTCACCTAAGAATTTTGATTCTTTGTCATTTTTTGGGGGTTTTTTTTGGGTTTTGCTCCTATTCTGTGCCGTCTATGTCACTTTAGGCAAATATAGCTGTGTTTCTTCCAGTTGGCAAATGGTTCTATGTTTTTATGATTAAGTTTAGAGTTTACATTCAGGCTGAATAAATGAAGTATTTATACAGGATTATAGTGAATTTGAATTAAGTAGCCTTAGTATGTTGTATTAGTGATGTAGATTTTGTGAAGGATGAAACTTTGATACTTTTTTAGAAGTAAAAGAGCATGCATATGCCGGTAGGAAAATAGAATTAACTAGTCTCTTCCACAGTAGCCAGTTAAGGATTTTCAATATCTTCCTGATAGAAGCAAGTAATGAAGTGCTGGTTGAAGTTACTTGTCTAAAACCAGCTAACTTGGAACATCTTTTTTTTCTTTTCAGATAATTGTCATGGCCTGTCGAGAGTTTGAAATGGGAAGGGTATGTATCCTGACTCCAAAACTGAATGAGCTCTGCTTGTGTGGGGCAATACTGGTGAAGCTTCATGTGCCAAAACCATAACTGTAATAATAATATTGATAATATGTTAGATGGAATGAGAATGTCTACCCTTACATTTCTGTCCATAGGAAACAGTTAATGAGTCTGCATTTCTTTGCTCCATTTGTGATGTTACATGATTGTTTGGGTGTCATCTCAGTGGAATATGTGTTTGTACACAGAACTGTACCAATGTTTTGTTTCTGGTCATGTCACTATGGAAAAAACATGTCTTGCTCTTTGTGGGATGTGGGCCAACTATCAGAATCCCAAGTCCTTCAGAATTTCCTGTCAATTGATACAGCTGTAAAAACAATTTTTTTTTATATCTCTCTGCTTTATTCTTATGACCTTAGAAGGAAAAAAAAAAGTGGTCCAGAATTGTGAATTCCCAGCTTCCAGAAAGAAACCTAAGTTTTCATTGCTCCCCTGTGTTTGATGCAGGCTTGTGCATGTGTGTAGGCAGACATGGAGTTCACTTCCTAATTTACATAGTGTCTTTTGGCTGTATTTACTGGTCATCTGGGGTCCTGGTTTTGTTTTCCTGTTGTTATTCAAAAGAAACGTTATTTTACTGTCTTGAAAGAAGTCCAGAATAAGGCGTTCAGGGTTATCATTTGGTCTGCTCTGCCTCTGTTAATCATCATCCTTCATTGCTATGCATGAATTAAATCAGAATTCTTTGCTTTAACAGAAAAAATGTGAGCGTTACTGGCCTCTGTATGGAGAAGCAGCTGTAACTTTTGGACCATTTCGTGTTTCTTGTGTAAGTAATAAGCTTTATAAATAATTTTGTGAGGATTTAGTGCTTTTGTACCTCTATTTTAAGGTTCAACAAACGGTTTGTATTATAAAAGAAGTGCTTTTTTGATCGTTCAGTACTAAATTTTACGCAAGGATTCTCGAAGGAATGTGCACATCTAAGCTGTGTGAGTTTTTTGAACCGTCCACGATTGTTTTGTTTTCTTTTTTTAAAGTAGGGAACCTGTATGCCTTGGTCTTAGATCTTTGTCATTATTACTTCTTCAGCTTTGCATGATGTAGTCTTGAATGTCTGAACTGTACTCAAGAAATCAAATACTTGTGGAGTTGTTTTGTCTGTTATGACTTGTGTGTTCTGAAGGTGCAGGAGAAATGAAAATTTCTTCTATTGTTGCTTTTAAAATCAAAACTAAAATGAGTAGCTGGTCACCACGAGGTCTCAGTCTCTTCCTGAAGGATTCCTAAGGGATAACTGTCAAGTAATCTGATTCCAGAAATCTGGATAGTAAGAGAAGTCCTGATGCAATTGCCATTTACAAAAGGAAATAGCAGAAAGTGACTCCATTAATTGTGAAGTTCTCAGGGTCTGGGTGAGAGTATGGCATGTGGGACCATAGCCACCAAAATCAAAATGATTGGCATTCCTTAGGTGTGGGATAGTATGCAATTACCTTTGTCCACGCCTGTTTATGTATCTGTATTCCTTCCTGCTTTAAACGTGTTTCTGGCCTGTTTGTCCAACTTGTAGCTCTTAGGGCTGTGATCACATTCCAGATGAAACCAAGGGCCATCCAGCCCATCTCTGGTGTTCAATGACAGCCTAATGACCTGAGGGAAGAGAACAGGGAAACCACGTGTAAGATGGTCCTTCTGCTTGTACTTGTCAGCTTCTAACAATGGACAGACTTCCTTAGTTCAGTGTGTCCCTGGATTGTTCGTATTTTTATAAATAATTCAATGCGTGATTAATTTGATAAATTTTTTGTTTTGCTTTCTGTCACTTGCTCTTTCTGCCATTGGCATCATGTTGTTGAAAGAAAACACTTTTCTGTATCTTTATTTTTAATCTTGCCACAGGGTAGTTTAATCAGTTTCTGCTGTGTGCTATTAGTTACTGTTAGGCTGTGAATGAAACATGGCACTGAAGTGATGAGCGTGGCTCTCCTTAGTGTAAATGATCTTACTGAGAACTTTTTACACTGGAGTTCATCACTGGCCTTAGCTGTCCATAGTCTAAAAGAGTGGAATTGATCCCTTCCAGACTGATCTCAAAACTGTTTTTTACTTCTCCTTAAATAAGTTACGTGGGTTTGGACAGGAATTGCTGCTGTTTTACAGCTGAAGTGTGTTTCAAGGTGTTCAGAGAGAGCTAACATGCCAGTTTATTGAGCTGTTAATACTGCTTTGAAATATGTCCTGGTTATGGGACAGGGGTCAGTTCCAGACCAACGGAGGGTCCTTTTCCTGAGTTGTAACTCCACGTGTAAGA
>JAWMRA010000041.1:11199536-11301698 GCA_035584735.1 Pseudotriccus pelzelni | reverse complement strand
GGGGGCTGCCAGCATCTCTCCAGAGGGAGAGATGTGTGCCCTTGGACGCAGGGGAAAGGTCACAACACCATCCCTCATGTAGAAGATTCAAGGAGGATGTCTTTGGTTTCCTTCCACTCTCTGAATTCTTCTGCAGTCCTGAGCTTATCCCCAACAGAAATAGTCCACCAAGAATTAAGTACACTTAGAGTTCATCTTGTCAGGAAAATATATACTTGCAAATTTTAGTCTGTAAAAATTCCGAGTAGCCTTTTTCTACTTTAAATTGATTTAAATTTGGCTGGCTTTTTTTCCCTGTACCTAGTGCTATTGGAGAGAAGGGTTTGTGTGTATGGAGTAATTGATTTCTTGGCCACAGCTGAGAATGTATTACCTGTAGGTCCACAGGTGTCTGTGGGCTATATTGTTGTGAACCATCTCCTTTAAACCTGCAAAGTGTTGCAGTTGTTCGTGGGGAATGGTAAATTTCCAGTAGGAGACAGAAACACATTAATGCATATATACAGTCTCCTAAATTCTCTGTGGGAAGCTGTAATGCTAAGCTTTTAGAGGCATCTTCAAATTCTGATGTTACTGATATTTTAAGTACTCTAATATTGTTTGATGTCTGCAGTATAAACTTCCCTTGGTATTCCAAAGGCAGATTTGAAAATTCTGGGAGCCTGGAAGCCAGGCTTTTTAGGGTACAACCAAGATAATTAATGATTCATTCAGATGCACCCTTAACTGAAAATAATGGAAAGGGAAAAATATTAAAGGAGATATCACAGGATAGAGTGATAAGAAGCTGAAGTTTACACAGCAAAAGTGTTAAGGAGAGATGGCTGTGGAAGGCAATCTGTAAATTAAAAGTACAGAGAAATATTCTTACAAGATTTATTGATGATTTCAGGAGTAGACTAGACATTCATTTCAAAACTCACATTTTTAAGTAATAAGGAACATCTTTCACACATGTTATATGTGAACAAGCTTAGCTGCTGGTGTGTTAATGTTTTTATTGGCCCTCTTGAGGAAATCAGAGATACAAAACCAGTAAATTTAAGAGGGGCATTTGAGTTTAAAGTTTGAGTTTTCAGTTATATCCTATGTGCTGCAAATTGATTCCTCCCCTCCTCCAATTCATTACTGTTTTCTTGTGTTTAGGAAGCTGAGCAAGCAAGAACAGATTACTTCATTAGAACATTATTACTTGAATTTCAAAATGTAAGTACGTGGTCACTTCTGGTCTGACCTTCAGTGGTTGCTCAAAGGTCTCTAAAATGATACAATGGTGGAAACTCATAAAATCTTCACTTCTTTAGGTGCTGACTTTGTATGTATATAAATCATGAAGTTTAGAAGGAATGTTATAAGCTTTGTATATAAGGGAAGAGTAGTGAAACTCTTTGTCTTTTATCTATGTTCTTGTTTATCCCAAGGTGTGTTACGGTCTTCAATAGCAATGGTAACAACTAGAAACTTTCTGCCACCCTAGGAGAATTTCACTGTTTAATCCAGTTGAAAATATGATGACAAACTGAGTCAAACCTGTAAAAAAAATCCTGTTTCTTCTAGTTAGCTTCTTTTTGGGTAAAGTCTGTGTGCTTCTTGGAATCTGCCTTATACTTTGATTTATTGTCAAGAGGAAATCAGTTTGACTGAAGCTTGATTATATTCAAGAAAGAACTTTGGTGTTTTAGCTTAAAAGTGGTAGTAAGAAAAGGATTCTGAAGATTCTTTTTAATATTCAATTTTCATATAAAAAACAAATTCAGGTTTGTTTCTCCTGATAGTTCTGCTAATGTGAAAAATCACTGGTCTTTTTAAAAGTAATTAAGTGAAATTTCTTGATGGACCTTAATAGGTAGCTGTAACTCTTCCTTTTCTCTGATGACCTTGATTGTACATAATCATCTGGATTTTAAAATTTGGGTTTTTTGAGGCGGCACTGTCTTGTTTTTGCTACCTATGGCATTTCCACAGGTCTGGGAAAAGTCAAGCATCAAAATAGATAACTTTCCGTGCTCAAGAGGCCACTATGTCCTTCTCAACTAACTAAACAGAAGGTAGCTTAGGTCTTGAAACTTGTAGCCTGTAACGCTGATCAGAAAATTCATGCCCTCCAGTACATTACTTTGAAGGGTGTACTGGAATCTGGAGGTGTAACAATAGCGTGGAAAGGTGCAGCAGAACTTGCTACCAGTTCTGCTGGTAGCTGTGGATACTTTGGATAATGATGAGGAGGAGGATTTTTAGGGTAGCTGAGTAACTAGGCTGGTCTAGAGCTTGCTTCCTACCCTGTCTTTAGTACTATTGTAGCTCATATTACTAGAATAAAAGAGTACCTATCGTTGTTGCAAGTGTGATCCATACTTAGACACAGTCTTAATTATTACTCTAATTTTCTTAATTTCCCTCTGAGTGTGAGCACATGCGCACACACTGTATTTTGTAATGTGACAAAATCACATCTCCCTCCCCCCCACCATTTCTTTCCCAATGTAAGTTACTGAAGTGCAATTAGAAAAAGAAATTTTCATGTGGTCTTTCCCTTTCTTTCTCCCTTTCCAAGTTTATGACTGCAAGGACATAGAGTCTTGTAATGTGGTGGTGCAGTGTTGTGGGTTCTTTAACTGACATAACAGAGAAGGGCTTCTCTGAACTGTCCTAAGGTGCATTTTCTTATGCATTAGCAGCCTACTTCAGAATACCTCTTTTTCAAAGTGGTATAAGCTGTAACTATTTTTAATGCTGTAAGTGACTTGACTTGTCCACAGTTAATCGTGCAAAAAGTGAAAGTTCGAAGAACTCCTTGTTTAGTACCCACTCAAACGTGTTATCGTTAATGCCTTTCTCCCTGCCTCTCCCTCAGGAGACTCGTAGTGTCTATCAGTTTCATTATGTTAACTGGCCTGACCATGATGTCCCTTCGTCTTTTGATTCTATTCTGGACATGATCAGCTTGATGAGAGAATACCAGGAACATGAAGATGTACCCATTTGCATACACTGCAGGTATCAAATATAGTTATTTTTCAAATTTACGTACGTCTTTTGTTTTTTGAAGTCTAGACTTTTGGTATGAGATACGTTAGTTTGATTCTAAAACAGAATTTATTTGTTTACTTCAGTTTAAAAAAATTCCTTGAGTCAAAACTTAATTCAAAACCATACAGCCTTCATTTTCTTAAAACTGATGCCACAGTGAGATTTTACTTCTATTTCAGTTTAAGACAACCCCTTTGAAAGGGTTTATTTGTTCTTAAGACACGTAAAATCCTCATGAGGACAAAATAGACTTTGAAGATGATTGCAAATCAGATATGGAAGTGAAGGCTCCATTCTCAATAGGAGAGACTACAGAGCAGGTGCATCCCTAAGAACTCTGTCTTCTACTATGACAAAAAAGATCTTTAATGGACAGACTGTAGTTTCCAGTTGGGAAGTCTTTGCTTCTGAGCAACAGTTTCATCCTTGACCTGAAACTTGGCTGACAGAAGGACTTGAAACTGAATTGCTGTGAAGATATTTTGGTGAATTCACAGTTTCTGATAATTTATCTGGAAAATTCTTGCCTATGATGCATGATGCTTTTTAAAGCAACAAAAGTTCATGTATTATGTCAGGGAAAAAATTAATTCAGATTTGTAAGCCAGGAAATGTCAGTTGTTGGGGCTTATAAACTCTTTAGAGCTTAGTTATTCTCCTAAAATGCATAGAAATATACTGACTTTAGCTGCATTCTTTTTTAACTTGTCACTCTTAAGTAATTGACATCTAAACCCATAAAAAACTTACTTAGCACTGAAATCTATTACAGTTTGTCCTGTTTCTCTTGAATGTCAATATAGTTGGAAATGTTGGCTCTTTACAACAGTGTAATTATAATGTAATAGATATGCATGAATTATAACTTCATGTGTAAAATAGGGGAATTCATACTATTAGGAAAAATAAATGTGATAGTTGATTGCCGTTTTTATAACTTTGATATTTATATTTTTTAGCTAAACAGCAGAAAATACAGATGACATACTAAATCAGAAAAACGCAGGAAGTCTTTAAATGTATTTTGTTTTGCCATTTAACATGTCTGTCATTGAACTTGGGCAAGATCCCTACCGTTGGAGCTGTGGTAACTGGGAATAGCGTGATGAAAGAGGGAGCAATAAAATCGTCAGCACTGAAGCATCTTTCCTGACTGCCATTCCAAATGGCTATGAAAAACTTACATTAAGAACTTCAGTGCTCCATTTTGCATTTTGCACTGCTGATTTTTTTGTTTGTTTGTTTGTTTTTAAGATGCACCGTAGTGTCAGGTTGAGTGAGCTTAAAATGATAGTTGAGGGATTTGGATAATTTTTTTAATGTGGATTCTGGAAATATAAAGCTTATAGTGTGCTTTTAAGAAACTAAAATAATTTCTAACACATAACTGTTTATGTTCATAGTGCAGGGTGTGGAAGAACGGGAGCCATCTGTGCCATAGATTATACATGGAATTTGCTTAAAGCTGGGGTAAGGAATCTTAAAGGTTTAGTGGCATTCTGTAATTGCATAACTGTGATTGATTGAGCTTCCAAGTGTTCTAAAATAGTGACATGTTTAAGACATTCTGGAACTCTCTTGACAGGTTGGATGTTTAGTTTCATTGCATTCATGCTTTAGTATGAGCTTACTTTCCTTTGAAGTGAGTTTTTATCTAAAAAGGTCACTATAACATTCCAGTTTTTAAAAAACATTTCAATATAAAATGATTTTTTTAAGTTCAACTTTCTTAGTCTCTCTGATTAATTTCGCAGCTCCTAAAGCCTGATATTTCAAATATGATGGGATAACTTCATTCTGGGATTTTTAGATTATGAAGCATCCTATTAATGACTTTGAATGTCTCATTTGAAAATACTTGAAATCCTCCCCTCTGGTCTAAATCAAATATCAATTTGGAGTTGCTTTCAAAAAAATTTAATGGCTGCAGTGTGGAGAAAATAGATTAGCTTTAACTACAAAAGTTAGACTTATTTTTGGATGTCTAACAGCTTTCGTATTGTTTTTCTGACAAACAGTTATGTTAATCTAATTGACTTGCGTCTGTATTTCAGAAAATACCTGAAGAATTCAATGTATTTAATTTAATACAGGAAATGAGGACACAAAGGCATTCTGCAGTGCAGACAAAGGTATAGTTTGTTTTTAAAAGAATGTGATAATATATTGTGATTCTTTGTTAAGATCTTGTGCACTAATTTTTATCTGGTAATCTCTTGTAGGAGCAGTATGAACTTGTCCATCGAGCCATAGCACAACTATTTGAAAAGCAACTGCAAAAATACGAAAGTTGTGCAGACTGGAAGATTGCAGATGGAGTGGTATGTGTCTTTCCCACATGAATTTCAATCAGCTGTAGCTGTTACCTTCTGATCAAGATTTTCCTATGAAGTGTAGTTTTTAAAGATAAGTGTTCAGTGGTGTTAAGGCACGTAGAGAACTTGTTTGAACTGCAAATGGTTTTTGCTGAGCAGGGACAGCTGGTCTATGCTCAACTTACACTGAGGACTTGGTTGTAAAAGTTGAGTCAGGTAATTATAGGAACACTTACAGTACACACCAAATGCGTTTGCAGAGGGGGAAGGAATGGAAAGAATTATAGTCTGGATGAAATGGAGGACTCTTAACTCAATACTGAATTGTGAAATGTGCCCTTACCTTGGTGAGGTGACAGTAGTTGTCAGCTGATCTGTTGCTTTAATTGTCAGCATTTAGCCCAATTCTGATATATTGGCAGCAAATGAAATTTTGTGTAAAGCCTGACCTTCTGCAAATTGCTTTTTAAGCAGCAGGATGAAGAGCAAGGGAAAAGTAAACCCCCAGCCTACATGTACATATATTTGTATACAAATATATATATCTCCATATGTTTGTATACAAATAAAAATAAATTAATACACACAGTGTGTATATCGGTGAGTTCTGTCTGATTCATGTTTAGGTTAAAATCCCTAAAGGGGAAAAACTTTACTGAAGTTTTTTCTTCCTTCCCGCCAGTGTGGTGTTGGGCCCAATTTTAAAGCAGGAAATAAGTGTTAATTGGACTCTTCACCTGAGACTTGGGTATTGTGTGGCATTGCTTCTGCCTTGACTTGGCCCAACAGTCTTGACAGAGTTGAGCAGGACTGGCAGTGAATGATCTTACTACATTCTCATGTTGTACTGAAGTACTGTTTGCACTGGAATAGATTAGAGGAAAGAAAAATAAGTTTGAAATGCTGTTTTCAGGAAGTTTCATGCTTTATCCTTTTAATGAAGGTGGGGAAAAGTGGAAAAAATAGTGTTTTTCATTGGTAATCACAGTATTTGAGGATTTTTCTGTCTTTCTGTACTTCAGCTTTAAATTTCATGTCTCCTATAGTTTTTTTCCCTATTTTATGTTTAGGTGTGTCTTCTTGTCTGCTACTGGACACTATATGAAAAGTGGCTTTTTTGGATCGATACATTCTTTCTCTCCCACAGTCCAGAACTCTGTATCATCCTTCATCCCTGATTGTGTTTTGTTTATTCAATGATTCTATCTGTCCCTTCAGTACCTAATTGTACTCTCTAAAGGGAGCATGAGTAAAGGACCCTGTGAAATATCTGGAAGGAGTTTTAAATCTGCTTTTATTAATAAGCATCGCCTTAATTTTAGGGGTTTAGCTGTTCTGTACTGTGCTTTCTAGGAAGTCTGGAATATTTTTCATTCCTTAACTCTTAAGAATTTTTATCAGTTCATGCAACGCTTCTGGAATCTTTAGTCATGACGAGAAGCCTGTGGACTAAATGAAATATCGATAGGACACACTGCCTTTATTAGTTACAAGGTTGATTAAGCTGATATGGGAATTTATTTTTTTTTCCTGAGGAATAAGCATGACAGGGTTTGGAATGTGCAGATTTATTAGTTTTGTGCATAAGTGATTTCTAGTACTTGAGTTTTGGTCATAAAATAATAGGTAGGTCAGTCTACTGTACCTTCTGGTTATTTGACTTTCATTTGACCTGTGTCTGTGCTCCTATATAGAATCACAAGAGGTCTCTTATTTACCCTGTTACTATATGTATTGTGTTACTTACTTATGTATTCCAGAACATGAGTAAGGCTGTGGCACAACATGCTGATACTGTTTCTGTGACAAAGGCAAATGCTTTCTGTGGCAGAGCTTGAGAGATTTGCTGGCTGAGTAGTGAAACAAGAGCAGATAGATGATGGATGGGTAATGTACATGGAGGTGAAACAGGGAGAAACCCCAACTCTGCATAGGCAGTGATGGAGTTCAAGTTTTGAGTTTTACTTGGGTATGATCTTGGTTTATAATCAGTAAGTTGAAAAGGAAATAGAGTTTTAGCAGTTATTTGGAAACTAATAAGAGCAGGGAACGTAATGTCATTGTGTGGGTACTTTGCAACTTGAATACTGTCTGCAGGTCAAGTCTGCTTATCTCAAAAGTATATTACAGAATTCAGACATTAGAAAGCTGGACAAAGATCAAAGGTTGTTCTTTGGATGGAGCTTTGAATATTTCTGCAGAAAGCTTGATGGGAGAAAGGTCTCATAGGTGAAAAGTTTTTGTAGCTAAAAATTTGGTACTTTAATTTGCCATTGTCCATTTGATCGGAAATTTGCCTTCAGGGAATTAACTGGTGTAGGCTTAGCTTCTGTTTTGGTTATAAGAAAGTTTTCTACCTCACATATCCCATTTAATGTTTTCTTCTAGCTTTAACCTGGTTCTTAAAAGTCTAAGACATACTTGAGACAGTGTTTTAGCTGTTCTGAAAAAGCTCCCTTTTTTTCTCCAAGGGTGTTATGTAGTATTTGTTGTATATAATGTCTGATTTTCCCTGGAAATTTTCTGGTTTGTTTTCTTTTAAACACCAAACAAGCATTCAGGGATGTATCTTAGTTTAAAAGCTAATTCTGATGCAGGTATTTTTCAAGTAACTTTATTAAATATAATGTAATATTTTAGGGTTCCTTCACAGATCTTACTCTGCCTGCAGATGGTACAGTAACCGTGGAATCTTGATTATGTCCGCTGGAAACAGTTCCAAATAAAACAATGTGCTTACTTTGGATATATTACTGTTAGTTAAATAGGAGATACTACGGGGCTGAGGAGGAAGTGTTTCATTTATTCTATTTTGATAATCCTCTGAAGAGCTGGAGTGCTCTGTAGGGTTTGGTTTCATGGTTTTGTTGTCCAATTGCTGTTCTCATTTCAAGTAGTGCTTGGAATGAATTGAGTTACCGAGGCCTTTGCAAGCAGGGCTTGCCAGTAACATCACAGTAAAAAGTTAATCTGATTGGCAGCAAGCACAGTGTTCATAGGGAAGTAGCTCAGACACAATCCTGAATGTGTGTTCCTGTGAACTTGCCAGCTTTGCCCTGCTGGAAACAATAACGTAAAAAGTCAACAACAAGACATGCAGTGTTTGAAAAGAGACTTACAGGGTTAGAATTTCTGTTAGGATTTGATAGAAAGATTGAAAACCATGTAGAGAATGCATGTATGATATGCTATAGTAATTGTATACTCTTACCATGTAGTTATACATATTGTAATGTATAGAACTACAAATGTACTTAATATAATACTAAGTATGGTAATGAAATAAAATGAGAATCTCTGCTCAGAATACCAGTACTGTCAACAGTCCCCACAACAGCCAGATTTCAGGGTGAAGAATTGCTACTCAGGAGCAATTTTTCTCTGATAAGAAAATAATTCAGATGCTAAATTTGGTAATTAGAACTATCTTCCCCCCTCCCCTTAGTAGTAGTCTTAAATTTAAAAACAGTGAAATTGGAACAGAGTCTTGGACTCAGCCCCCTTCACACTGAAATTTTTGATCGTATTGTCATGTATTTTAAGTCAATAACTGTGCTTTTTGCCATCTTTGGTTTTGTTAGTACTGCTGTGAAAATATAACACTTGGTGTTGTGTTTGGAAGCTTTGAAACACATGTGAGCTGATTAGTCTCGATCATCTGATAAGATATCAGTCAGATTTGTGTCAGTAAAATATTTTGTGAGTTATTTGAAAAGCTTCTTCATGATCTGAAGTGAGCCATAGCTATCTTGGAAAATCTGAATCAGATGGAATTCCATCCAGCTGGATGTTCTGATTGGATGTAGGAAAAGGAAAATAGATTAAAAAACAAACAACCAAATCTGGCATTGCTGGTACTCTCCGGTGTCTCTTGCATTTCTTGCTGTAAAAGTGACAGAGTTCTGTTGCTGTGGTTGATTGCACTTTTAGAAGTCATGGAGGAATCAGCTGCTATAAGAAGAATGTTGACATTTGAAACTTTAGTGGTTTAGAAACGTTAAATGAAAGACCTTGCTGTTCATATTCTCTTTGCTGTTTTGCAGCTTGTGACGATACTTTTTGCCATTGTAGCGTTCTAAAAAGTCATATATATCTTCAGTGACATTTATCTTGTTGCCTGTGCTTGGAATGTTTTATTTAATCTGAGTCACTTGAGTGTATCGTTTCAGTCTGAAATATTTCTCATTTTATCTACTGATGCTAAGTGATTCCCATGCTGCTTTATTATAAGAGCAAAAGGAATGCTTCAATTCCTTTTAAGGGATTACTTCTAGAGGAGTCTTTGCCGTAAATTTGCCAGAATTTTATCAGTACAGAAAGCTTCTGAATAACATTAAATATTTCCACTGTGAATTCCAAAAGAAAATTATATGTTGCAATTCCTGGGCAAAAGGTTTTGAATTGTAGGCAGTGTGTGTGAAATCTCAGTCTAAGACTTAGATCCTCTATTTGCTTGAAGTTAGTGACATCTGTCTTTGGTGATTCAGCCATAGGGGGGGAAAGACCTGCCCTTGGGGGATGATAACACAGTTTAGGTCACTTTAGCAAATTAAATTCAGACACTACATCTGGCATGACAATTCCTTGTTTCTCTGCGTTACTCCAGGAACGTGAGTTGCTCTTGTATTATGGTAAGTAAGTAATGGCCAGTCTTCGCGAACGAAGATCCGGGGAAGGTCTTTACACCTTCAAGTAGAGTGGATGCAATCTACACTTCTAAATATTTGACTTTATGGTCTTTCCATTTGGTAATGTAGTCTTTCATAGGTAGATATGCACACATTTCTATATATGTGTGATTTAACAGAATACCTATAAATGGTTAACTCTGAACATTGATCTGAGTAGCTGCTCCCTCAGCGAGCACATTGGATCTCTTGCGCTGTTGAACATTTGATGCACGTACAACAAAGGTTGGAGAAGGATCCTTTTCTTTTGTTTACCCATCTGTATTTAATGCTTCTGTTATAGTGAGAAGTTTTCCAGGGTAGGATAGGTATCTTCTGTAAGAAAGCAGAGTGCTGCACTAAACACCTGTTTCACTGGATTGTATGTTTGTTAATCCATTTTTAAGAAATTATATGTGAGCTATGTTGTCCTGGTTTGTCTAAGCTGGTACTTCTAAAAACTGTATTCTGGCTGAGAGTGCAACATCTGTCTAGAGAAGCAGGAGAGTGTTGACTGATGTGGATAAGCTGTGATTAGGAAGGCTATGGAAGGCTTTTTCTTAATACTGCCATCTGCTCTTCTCAACAGATGTGGTCATTCCAGTGAGATACCCTATATTCACTTTTAGGGCTGATCTTCCTCTTTTCTGCTCTGTGCTAGTTTTTCTGCCTGTTTGCCTGTTCACTACTTTTGATATACGACAGGGAAATCTTTGAGTTGGTATCACTAAAGGGTGCCCAAAATATGAGTTATTCACTATTTGTTGTGACAGCGAACTGGGAACAAGTAAGAGCCTTGCTCTAAGGATTCAGCCAGCAGCATTTCTTCAGACAAAAACAAGAAGAGAGCCAGTAGTAACAGCAGCACTGATACATGAGTACTCTCTTCTTTCCTGCATGTGTTTGATGCATTTGGTTACTGCTTTAAACTTTTATCATCTTCAACCTTTGAAGTAAAAATCTTTCACCTGCCTATCTAAAAGTGAACAAAGTCTTCACAGCAGCATCAATTCTTTGAGCTATTTAAGACAAGAGTAGTAAAGTATCTCTTTTTCTAGTGACAGTAAGTCCAATAACATTCTTGTTCCTCACTTAATGTAACTAAAATAGTGAATGGATATGGAGTTTAACATAATGCACAGGTGAAAGTTTCTGAACACCTATCTAACTGAAGCCTTCCCACTGTACAAAGTTTGGGTTAAATTTAAAAGTAGCATTTTGGGGGGGGAGGGGGGTCTGTTGGTTTTTTGTTTGTTTGGGTGCTTAAATTGTTTTTTCCAAGGAATTATTTTTGTAAACTCCGTGTATGTGCCTTTGACATTTGAGTTTATATACATTTCTGTAAGGTGTATCCATACCTTTTATTACCAGAGGCAAAAAAGGCAGTGCCTCTTCAGCTACTTCTGGCTATCTCAACTAGAAACAGCTTCTTTCTGTATACATGGAGTTTTAAAAAGCTTTGACATATGTTAGCTTCCTTAATAAGCTTTTTCTTCCGCCTGGGAGAAAAGCGTATCTCAGGAAACATTCTGTTCACAAACTCTTCACTTCACAAACACAGGAGGACAGGGATGCAGCTGCTGGTTTGTTTTCTGGGCAAGTTAGTCTGCACCTCAGCCAACAGGCACACCCTTTCCCTTGCCAATACCCTTTAGAAAACTGAATGCATAAGTAAGAAATCTGTGCTGGTGGAACTGAACTGGGAGACTTTTCTGATTGGTTGTAGGACAGAGAAGTTGATGATCAGGGGGAGGAACTCTTGTGAAGTCTCACTCTTTCTGGTATCTTTCTGCCTTATGAAACTTTGATGTGCTGTGGAGCTGAAACAAGGCTAAATGGAAGGAAGAACTGTTTTATGATGAGGGTGATGAAACACTGGCACAGGTTGCCCAGGGAGGCTGTAGATGCCCCATCCCTGGCAACATTCAGGGTCATGTTGTAGAGGGCTTTGAGCAACTTACCTCATTGAAGATATCCCTACTCATTGCAGGGGGGGGGGTTGGATTACATGGCCTTTAAAGGTCCCTACCAACACAAACCATTCTATGATGCTGTGAAAACCAACCAACCTTGATTGACTGTAGTGGGAGCTTCAGTTGTGTTCATTTCAATGTGAGTGAGTGGCTTTTATCTGCTAATTGAATCTTCCTCCAAAAAACCCTCAATAGTTACAGCTAGTGGTCAGCAGGACAATGAACTCGCTGTGCAATTTCTCTGAAAGGGCTAACACAATCCATTTATTAAGGAACAATAGAGTATTTCTGCTGGAGTACTTGTGCAATGTTGTATTTGACAGCAAGTTAATGGGGGAGGTTGGTGAAAAACAATAAGAAAGATCAAAAGATGTAATTTTTTTCTTTGCAGGTTAAGGTCCACTTAGTACACTGAGGAATAGAATTTGATAATAGACTCTTCACAGTAGCCAACAGTGGTATGGTAACTTTTAAGACTAGCAATAGAAATTAAAAGTGTAAAAATAATTAATCTAGATTTAAGTGAGGTTAGTTAGCTGTTGAGATAACTTACAGTTTGTCTTCCGAAGCAGAAATTGTTCACCGAATTCAAACACGACTATCATATTCGAAGCAGAAATTAACAGGGAATTCCCTTTTTGTTTTGTAAGATTGAAGAAGGTCAGTCTCTGTCACCAGCCTAAGCAGGTAGCCTGGCAGATGGCAGACCCTATTGCATGAACCTGGTGTTGTGCTTTGAAATGTAATACCCTGATTGGAGATGTTTGTTTTTCTTTTTTAAAATTACTTTTTGAAAGATAATTCCTGCAAGAAAAGTCTTTTGGTAAAATAAGCATCAAATTAAAATAACACTGAGGTCTTCTTTGGGTTTGTTGGGTCTTTGGCTGTGGCACATGTATCTTCAGGGGTGGGATGGAGCAATGAGTGTGTGAGTGGCTTTGTGGGGCTTAGCTGCCGACCAGGGTTAACCTACAACAATATTTTATATGTACATACATAGACGTGTGTATGGATATATATATTTATAAATGAAAACATTAATAAATTATATCTTCTATTTATGGTCCTCTTAAAGCAAAACTAAAATCTTCGTGCTTTGCTGAGTAAATTGAACTTCATTGTACACAAATGGGAGATGATTTCAAAGTGTTTTAGATCAGTGCATTAGATCTTACCCACTTGTCACTTTGCAGTAGCTGAAATTCTCATTTTCTTACTACAGTGTTGATTAGCCTTATCTCCAGTGGAGTGATTGTAAAAGTGAAAATAATTAGACTGGAAAATAAATGCTTTCAATATGAATAATTGGGAGGGTGTAACAGAGCTTGCTCACTGCTAACCTGAAAGATCGGCTTTTGAGAATTTTCTGTAGTGAATTATTCAGTTACAAGCAGAACAAAATCTTTAGTCGGAAAAATCTGAAGTTGGATACACAAGATATAGAATAATACTTTGCATTTAGAGTTTTGAAAGTGATGACAGACAAAAATAGGTTGTGTTGTTACATAGTCTTGTCAAATATTATTATGGATCTTTGAACCTCACAGTTCAAATATTGTGTGTATCAGCTTTACAGTCAGGAGTAAAAACAACCGTTTTTCTTTTAATCAGGATGAAAACAATACAGAGAATGCTGTCAGTTCTTCAGATGCTGAGAAACAGGATTCTCCTCCACCAAAGCCTCCACGGACCCGCAGGTAGTTAACTATGTTAATAGACTATTTTAAGCTGAAAGATTGACATGTTTCATTAATATAAAGTAGAATAAAGCTACTGATACTAGAAAGACTCAAGAAGATAAATTTTTTTCTATTTATAAATAGAAATGTACATAATGCAGATAGAAGTCTTGTAATTAACTCTAAATATACGCTTTAATATCTTTGAGAAGTCTGTGTTTGAATATCCCAATCTTTCAATGACTGACTGTGAGTAGGTAAGTACTGCTTTTTGACTAGAGTATGCCAACACAATGCTGTTCTTACTGAGAAGAAAAATTGGTCTTACCAATCTTTTCATACAGCAGAGGAAAAAGAAAATCCTTTCTAGCTCTGAAAATGCATAGAGTTGACTTTAAAAAAGCCAAAAGTAAATCTGAACCAACAGATTCATCAGCCTAAAATGGGTACCCAACCTGAGTGTTAAGAGAGCTAAAAAAGCAACTCTTCTGAGCTAAGTGTCTAAGTCCCCCAGCTGGTTTGTGGAAGGTTTATAGGAGCTTGGCAGCTGATCTTGTCTGTGCTACATGGCCTGTAGTTAAATAGACTTAAGGTAAGCACTTGGATTTCCTAAAGTTGTATAATGAGGTAAGAAACCACTAGCCAGTTAATATTCTTACATAATTAGTCATAAGGAAACTTTTATTAATTGAAAGTAAATAAAGAGACATGAAAATTATTTGGGGCTTTTTATAACCAAATGACATAGTTTGTGCTAAGTAGGTAATATATTTTTTTACTGTATTTAGATTGATGGTAATGTGATTGTATTCAATTATGTAGATTAAGATGGTGACAGAGGAGTCAGTTAACTATGTTCATGATGAGTTCTAAGCTCTTCGTGAAACTTAGTCACTGAAATTAGAGTTAGGATTTCTGTTCAATAGGTAATTTCCTTATTAATGTTCCTTGAGATAATCTTAGCTGCACATTGCTTTTTATAATTTTATATATTCATGTAATAATAATATATGCATAATTCATGATTTAGCATGCATCTGTCTTATCTGTATTGCATTGTTCTTTACTTGCTGCATTAAAATCTTTTAATCTCTTCCTAAAATCCTGGTCTTTTTTGGACCTGTTTTCATAAATTCATACTTTCCGATCTGCCAGCACTGGCAGGCAGATTGGTTTGTTAGAGGTGAATAAATGGAAGCTTTTAGCAAAGCTGTTGTCTTTGTAAAATGGAGATTATTTTTGAAAAACAATTAATTACACCCTCATGGAAGATGCTTCTGAGGAAAGACTTCATTTGCTATTAGTCACATCTGCTCAGAATACCCACTAATAGCATGTTTTTTCTTGATGAGGGAAGTAACTTTACAAATCTGCAGCCTGATTCAGTCAGGACATAGAGCCAGGTTTTGTGTATTGTGGATGCTCTGGCATAGGTTGACATCCTTTTCCTGGGAAGGATGGGAAAGCAGAATCCATGAAAGATTCTAATTTAATCTCTGTATGGAGAAGGAAACATTTCTAGGTTGCCAGCCAAATGCGTGCTCGAGTTGTACGTGCACTGAAGGGGTTACAAGCAAGTTGCTAAAGCTACTACTTTTGAAAAGAAATAAGGCTTTTAAATTCTTTCTATTCTGTGTTGTAGTTGGCTCTAGAGTGTGTAATCAGTAAAGCAACTTGCATTTTTTTTTTTAAGGGAAGATTTAGTGGTTGCTTTGTTTTCTAAAGCAGAAAGGGCTGCACTAATAGTGCAGAGTACTGTGGGCCAGCTTGATTCCAGGTGAACCTGCCTGAGACGATCCTGACTGAGCAGGAGCAAAGTTGGTTTATCTCTGTTGACCTCAGGGTGCTTGTCTGCTGTAACGCTACCAGACCAAGCCATGTTTGCTTAGGCAGTAAAGCTTATGATGCCTGTCGGT
Organism: Pseudotriccus pelzelni; assembly: GCA_035584735.1. NCBI lineage: Eukaryota > Metazoa > Chordata > Aves > Passeriformes > Tyrannidae > Pseudotriccus > Pseudotriccus pelzelni. The sequence goes on along the minus strand of JAWMRA010000041.1, from coordinate 11,286,118 downwards.
TGTTTTCTGACAGCCCCAAGACTGTTTGCTGAGAAGGTGGGATGAGAGGGTGAAATCTCTACAGCCTTTTTCATTGGCCAGCCACTCAGTAGGGGCTGGAATTTTTCTGTGAAGGTGGCTTTCTCTCCTGTCTCTTCTCTGGTTTGTGACATTCTTGTGACATTATCATGACGTTGTCTCTGTATCTTCTTTATACTTGTAGATCTCTTCCTTTTAAAGTGTCTGTGCTAAGCAAGGATGAGATGTCACTAAAGACTTTTACCATGTAAGATAGGAAGCTTACTCAGAGAGGGATAATTAATCCTTTTAGTACTTGTGTTGGCCTGGGTGTGTATTGGGGAAGGAGTGCTACAAAGCATAGCTTGTAGGCTGCTTTTCTGTCTGTCTCTTCTTGGAAGTTACACGTATCTTCAGGCTACTGATAGTAAACTGATATTAAGTTGGTCTTTTATTTACTAAGCTCACCGTGAAGCATATAGCTGTACTTGTTTTGCAGAGGTTTTGGAATTGTATTGCCTTCCAATCTATTATCACGTTGTAGTGCTTTAATGTAATTAATATTTGGTGTACAATATATAAGCGTAGTCATTTAGCCTTATGTCTCTCTTTATTTGATGTCAAGATAAAAAAAATTCTATTATTATCCCTTGATTATTACAGAGGTAAACAAAAACAATTCATGACTGTACACATCAGCACCTTATTCTAGAAATTGCTTGGCTTTGCAGTTGGTGATCACTTCTTGTGAAAGTCACCTTGAATTGGAAAATTTCTTTGGAGGACTTGAGGGGATGCAAAGTGTTGTTTATTAGACATGTTTAACTATTTTCAGGTGAAGGCAGGAAGAGTATCTTACTATCTTTAAGTATTAGTCCTTGAAATATTTGTGTATTTAGTAGTTAATTCTAAAGTATTTGGAAGAAGAGGTGGTTTATTTTAATCAGGCTTAGTTACAAAAGGTTCTTTATTTTCAAAGTTTATTTTCAAGTTCAAATGCAGTTTGAAATAAAAGCAGAAACTCAGACATAAACTCACAGAAAGCAAAGATAAGGTAACAGCTTTTTTGTATGCAATGTAATGAAGAGCTACGTGCTACTGTCTGAAGGAGAAAAGGTGAAATATGTAGCAGTTTAACTTCTCGTCAGATTATGTTTGGACTTCAGTCTAGTGACAGCAAACACATTTCCAGGGTTAAGTGTGATTCTGTTTCATATCAAGCCCTGCAAACCAGCTCTGCATCTTCTGCAAAGCTAAAATAAAATGCATTGATTGCTGTTTCATCTTAGTTACCTGTCTGTAATTTGTGTGCCACAATTAAAAAATAAAAAGCCTTGGTAAGTAAATTTTACTAGATAAATTCAGTTCGTTATTTTTATTCATTTGTTGCACTTTTTTTTTTTTTGCATATAAATTGTCTGTAGTACATTTTGCAACAGCTTCACTCACTGAACTGCAGCTTTTCTTTCACATGGCTGGCAGTGATTTAATGTTAAAGTAGAATAATGTGGTTGTCTAGCTTCAACCTGCTTATGTTTAGTTTAATTTTTCCTATTTTAATTGTGAGGGAGGATGTAGAGCTTGGTATCTATTTTTGGTTGATCATAGCAGCTGCATTCCATGACCTTGGCATCACTCTCTTTTATTTGAACCACCCCACAGTATGCTGCACAGAATAACCATGGATTACTTAAGGCTTTTTTTCTTTTGAACACTGGCCAAGTTTCATTTAAATCTGAACCCATGATGCCCGGCCTTAATAATATAGCTCTTTTCCTAATGGAGTTTCAAAACATTCTAAAAATTTATAATGCGTTGCAGAAAAAGCAAAAATAATGTTGCCATCGCTTCATTTTAGTTTTGGCTTTTTTCATGTATACGCTTTTGGTGGAAAGCTGTGGGAGGGCTTTTTTCTTTTTTTCTTTTTTTTTTTTAACAAATTGTAGTACTTTTGATAAATTGTATTTAATTGTTATTATAACAAATAATTTTTAAAAGTCATTATCACTTAAATCGTGGTTTACCTGACACCTCAGAAGCCTTTAGCACCAGGGCACTGCATCAGCTGCTCAGGCTGTGTGGCGGTAAAAGTGTACAGAAAAGCTGCCTTGATCACCTCGGGGAATTCCATATCCAGTTGTGTATGAGGAAGTGCCGAGGAGTCGCATTCCGAGATAATCAGTAGCAGTGAAGAGGCACTTCAAGGCTGTGTCATGACAAAGCTTTCTATCTCTTTTGTAAAATCCCACTCGGTACTAATGTACCTGCGAAATGCTTGCTTTCGCTTTCGCAATATATAAAAGCAATGCAGGGTTTATTTAAAGGTCTAATACAGGAGAGATTAATTCTTTTTGTTGACTGGTCTGGCTTTCTTTCACTGGATTTTTTCCGTCTCAATATCCTCTTTCATGAGCTTTCTATTAGTGCCCTGGTATTTTAAATGAAGATGGTTTTACTGTCTCCTGTTGTTTGTAACAGTATTAGTAGTTCATCTTCAGATAATTTCTGCCTCTGGGGGGAGAAGTGTCTATGGAGCACAGCTGTTGAAGGACATGCCCAAAGAAAGCATTATGCAGCAGCCCAAAATGCCCAAGATTGTCTGGCAAGAGTTTTAGAAAAAGCTACTGCCAAACAGAGGTCTTCTGAATGTGTACATATCCTACTATTTCTGCTGTGTGGAAACAAACAAAAAACCAAAACATTATTTGCAATGCAGAACGTGTGAAATAATAATATTAAAATGTCAGTAAAATGGAAAAAATTTTACCTATTGGCGTCTGTTTCCTTATTTAAAGAGAAAAACTACATTAAAATGCTCTTTGGGCATCTTGATTTCTGAGGACGGATATCCTTCAATATTAATAAGGCAAAGAATGATTTTGGCAAATAATTTCTCATTTGATCTCTGTAAGCTCTCATTTAAGAGTGAAGGAATGACATCTAACTTCAGATGTAATGGGGAACATTGTAGTAGTTCTGTTGAGCTGTGTACAGGGAAGCTGTTGAATCAACTTTTGGCTTGCTGATTTATGCAGCATTTCCCATGTCATCAGCTCTATGGATACATCTAAGGGAGCTGTTTGTGTGCATGTGGGGCTCTGTTTACTAGTGAATCAAAGGGAGTAGAGTGATTTCATTGAACAGTAATTAGTGGCGAACTTTATGAATTTTGACTGGTATTGTGGGCCTGTAACCTTGGCATATCTACTTTAATGCTAATTTGCTCTTTTAGCTAATTGTAATGCTTAATGGTATGTCTGTACCAGATAAGAAATTAGTTTTGCTCATTGCATGTATAACTCTGGGTCAGGAAAACGAGGTCAATAAGGGAAAACCATTATTTTCAGTAGGAGGATTTAGTGGAGATTACTGATGAACATCACTACTGGTAAAGGGGGCATGTAAACATTTGTGCAAGTGCACACTCTCTCTCCTTCTCTCCGTGTCCCCCTCCCCCATTCAGAACTGAGGAGGAAAATCCAAGAGGAGGGAATTCTCCTGTCCTTAGTGCGTATTAAATTGGAGCACAACTTACATCCCCTCTTTCCCTGTCTTATCTTTACTAATTCAAGCAAACAGCTCAGTCTCAAGCTTATTCATTTTTCAACAACATCTAGAGGCAAAAGTTCCCAAACTACTTATGTGAAATTGCTTTGATGTGCTCTGTAGTCCTTCTGTTTTAATGTAAAGAAAAAAGCGATATACAAGCACAGGGAGGAGAGAAAGAGAAGGAATTTGAGGCCCAACTCTTTGTGGCAGGAATCAAGCAGAAAATGAAAGAGGTCACTCGGGAGAACTGCAAAAGGATTTGGGGTTTTTCAGATACAAAGATACGGCAACTTTTAGAAGATAATTTGGAAGCTGGGAAGCTTGCAGTACTTCTGGGGGTTCGGATTTTCATAAACTGAGAATCCAAACAGTTCTCTTTAGTATGGAATCCCTTGTGTAAGGATTGTAGTTCTTCAACCCATACTGCTGCGGCTTGGTGCTAATAAATTCACAGGGATGAAACACATGCTGTAGCCTGTCCCAGGTCAGATATGCCTTTAGTTCTGTGCAAGACTCGAGTGTGAGGCAGTCCCCTAGGGTTATTTTGTTTTGCTTATCTGTAGGTCATGATGGTCTCAGGAATTTGCACTGGGTGAATCCATTATAGGCCTGGTTTGGAAGCAGAGGAGCAAATAGTATCACTTGGACTTTGTGATGTGACATGCAGACAAGTAAAGAGAGCCCGTCTGATGCCTTTCTCTTGTAGATAGGCAGAAATTTTTGTGCCATTGTGTGGTCCTTCTCATGTTGGAGTGCCCAAAGCTGGATGTGATACTCCAGGTGGGGTCTCATGAGAGCAGAGTAGAGGAGCAGAATCCCTTCCCTCAACCTGCTGCCCACTCTGCTGGGGATGCAGCCCAGGATACAATCAGCTCTCTGGGCTGTGAGTGCACATTTCTAGCTCATGTCCAGCCTCTCACCCAGCAGCACCCGCAAGTCCTTCTCCACAGGGCTGCTCTCAATCCCTTCATCCCCCAGCCTATGTGGATACCAGGGGTTTGCTCTGGCCCAGGTGTAGCACCTTGCACTTGGCCTTGTTGAACCTTGTGGGGCTCCCACTTCTTGAGTTTGTCCAGATCCTTCTGTTTTTTTCAAGGCTCTGAATGAAAATTATAAAAATGCCTAATTTCCTGTTTGTAGACAAAACTTTTGTCAGTTATGCTACATGTTTATAGTCAATCACTCTGCATCTAATCTGGAAGTAGAATGACCATATGCTCGAAGAGCTTCCCCTTTTGAGTAGCTCGAGATGAACTGCAATTTTAAGTGCTGTGATCTCACTGATATTCACTGTATATATAGAGATCAAATATTCTACTGTCTGTGGTCTTTATACTGTATGCACCTCATGTCAGCTAAGCTTGGTCTGCATCATTAGCCTTATAACTATTCACAGACTATTGAATACACCAATATAAAAATAAAATCCTCCTGGGCATATGCAGAAAAACAAAAATGAAGGAACATATTTGGTATCAAGTGGGCTGTAAGGATTTTTATTTTTTTTTAAGAAATTTTTCTTGGCTTTATTGAAATTTGAATTCCATATGTCAAGTTTCTCTGAGCCACTTCAGAAGGAAAAAAGTAGTGAAATGCTGCCACAAGAGGGCCTGTCTTACAGCATCTTTGAAAAAATGCTTCTGGGAAAGGATGTGAGCAATCTTTGAACTATCAGTGAGGATTAGCTGTGGCCTGAATGCATGTCTTTGTGATGTTCCGAAAGATGTTTTGGGTATGTTGACTTAGTTCTTGCCTACCCCATTAGTCATATTCTATAACCATTGTCTGTATGCAGTGGAAGCTCTGTGGGGAGTTTGATATTGGTATGAAAGCACTACTACTGCAGAGGGAGATGGATGCCTAAAATCTTGTCAAAATACAGAGAACTTAGACAATTGTGTTTTGTTTGTTTTGCAGTTGCCTTGTAGAAGGAGATGCTAAAGAAGAAATCTTGCAGCCTCCAGAGCCTCTGCCAGTACCACCAATCTTAACACCATCTCCCCCCTCAGCTTATCCAACGGTCACTACGGTGTGGCAGGACAATGATAGATACCATCCAAAGCCAGTTTTGCACATGGTTTCATCAGAGCATTCAACAGACCTCAACGAGAATTATAATAAGTCAACAGAACATTCAGGGAAGAACGAACCCAGTGAACGCGCAGAGAAAAGGCTGGAGCGCAACTTAAGTTTTGAGATCAAGAAGGTACCTCTTCAGGAGGGACCACGAAGCTTTGATGGGAACTCCCTGTTGAACAGGGGACATGCAATTAAAATTAAGCCTGTGTCATCCTCTGTAATTGATAAGAGCTTTAAGCCACAGGAACAGATTTCAGGGGATTCATTTGTAGATGCTTCTCAAAACTCACGTGTGGAATACAATGTGCCACAGTCTAACACAGCCTTAATACCTTCACCAGAAGGTCTGCAGGTGTCTGATACTCCACCAAGACCAGACCGTCTGCCTCTGACAGAAAAGGGACACGCCACGTGGTCACTACATGGGCCTGAAAGTGCACTGCATACGTCAGCGTCTGGAGACACATCTTCAGACAACACCTTGTGTCACGGTGTTAGAACTCTCTCTGTAGCATCAAACACCACAGCTGAACATCCTTCCGGTGATAATGTTGATCATACTCCTATTTCTGTCCGAGTGCCCCTCTGTTTTACTAATCCTCTCCATTCAGATGATTCTGACACGGAGGTGAACTTTGACGGAGCCGTGAGCAAAAGCGCATCTAACGTGTCAACCGCAAGTGCCACAGTGTCTGCTGCCACTAGTACTGAAAACATTTCTGCCAGGAAAGTATTGCCAATGTCTATTGCTAGGCAAGACTTAACAGCTGTAACGTTTTCTGAAGATGGCAAAGGTAGGTTTCATTGAGGTTCAGAAGTGCTACTCTTTAACCTACCTGCATCTGTAGAGTTGGACAAAATAATTTTTTTTCAGTGCAATTTTCTAAATGTGAATATAATCAGTGCAGTGTGGCAGCTTCAGAGGGCACAACCACTTTTCCTGCCAACTTTCAGTTTGCATGTGAGCTATTTTGGTTATAAAGTACTGCAGACTTCGATTAGCTGCTTCAAAAGCTTTATTGTGAGTGTTTATTTGATGCTTTATTTATCATGTGTTCTTATTTGTAGGTTTTTATGTTGTTGGTTGGCACTTTTTTTTTCTCCACTCCCAGTTTCATGAAAGTGTCTATAATAATGGAGGTTTGACTAGTCAAAGTGTTTTCAACGGACTTGTCCAAATACAGAACAAATTCATGCTTACTGGTTGATGTGCTGTTCCTAAAAATGTAGATGTAACCTCCTTCACCGTACTGGTCTTTGAACTTGCTCGTGATTTGGATCCCGCATTTTAAGAGCATTGTAAATATTTAACTGTGCTTTCCTCTTTTTCTGTACATGGCTGGGGGAGACAAGCTGATATTGCTGATCATCTGAAAATCCAAGTTATGCTTTCTTAGTACTTTGAAAACTATTTAGTGGCTTTTAATCTCTTAGTACTTTTTTAAAAAATTTTTTTGTAAAAGGGTTGTTTGCAAGCATGGTTTATATACAACATGGGTTACTGAAGGTAGAAGGATCCCAAAACGCGCAGGTGCCGATTTTAGTCAGGCTGGCACACTTAGGTCAGATGGAGGTCAGAGCTGGAAAGAACAGAGTAGGCCTCGATAACTGCGTGTGCAAAGGCTGTGGAGCTGAAAGGAGCTGGATTCAGCTCAGACTCCTGTGCTTGGAGCTGCTTACAGTGATGGCCTCGCCTCGGAGTCTGTGCAGACTTCATGACTGAGCTGAGATGGGGCTCAGTGTATGATGTGAGGTGCAGAACCACCTGAATTAAAAATATATAACTGGCTTTGTGAATTAAGCTTTCACCAAAAGCCATGTATTCAGCAACGGGAACTGTTTTGCAGCCTTAAAAACAGTCTATTTCTATAGATTTTGTTACTTTATGTATACAGACAGAACAATGCTTGCACATAGATGTATGGTTTTAACATTGTGACACTAAAAATGCTTGCAGAGCTTACAAAGGCCTTTATATCATAGTTATTTCAATTTTATTAAGCAGTCTTTCTTTGATTTGTTTTTTAAATTTACAGGCTGTAGTGTTTTTCCAGTATTCCTTTTGGCCAGGATTTTTTTTGTCTTTCCCAGAGCACTAACTGTTTGTCACTGTTTGGAAATCATTACCTCTCCATGCATCTCGTTATGTAGATGCTATAAGAACGTGCAAATAAAATAAGTGATATGCCATAAATGAGAAAGAATGGGAGGAATGTCACTCTAGAGTTTGTTTCATGTAACTGTGTATCAGAAATGCCCTGAAATAACAGTACAGCCCTTGTGCTGCTGGTATGTTGATGATTTCACAGGAATGGATTAAAATTTTGACATTAATTTTATACCATTTATCTCTTATTTAGGGTGTATCTGTTCCCTTTTTGTATGATAGTGATCACTTCCCATTTTGTATTCCGGTTGCAGGTGTTGTAATCCCCCTGGGACTCAAGAATATAGGGTTATGTTTGCTTTGCACCAGTGATTCTAAGCCCTGTTTTACAGTGACTTTCTCGATTTCATACTTGCATAGGAGTCTTCTGTCTGAAGCTGGGAATATGGGTGCAATCATTGGGGAAACTTGCCTGTGAACCAGCAGCCTAATTGCTTAACCATAACTGCTGGTGTGCATGATCTCTTACCACACAGTTAAATCCTCCTTTTAATTCAAATGAAGTGAAAAGTAGTTGTACCCTGAGGTAAAAAGGAAAGAAACAAACAGAAAGAATGATAAAACAGCAACAATTCCACAGCAGCAACAACACCCTAAACAAAACCCTAAAAACTCACTTTCAGTTAGTGTATATCCATGATGACTTTATTTTCTGGTTTTATAGAGGCCATTTCCATTAATGAGGATTTTCTTAGGCTGTATAGTAAACTTGAGATGGAGCAGGTCTCAGAAGTCACTTGGAACACAGTGGCTTGTACAACCTGCTGGAATTCTGTCCCTGCAGCAGCAGGGCATGCTGGCAGGTCAAGCTCCATGGCTTCATTAGCTGAAATGTGTCTTCATATTTTTGAATCCTGTGCAGAGTACAGTTGTCAGATGAGATTTATTGTGGCAGCAGCTATTTTAAATTGTTTTAAAGCTTTAATTACTACTTCAGATTTTCTAGCAGGTCAGAGTGGGGCTTTTGCTTCCAGAACAGCTTGTGTTAGTACACTCCTGAAAGGTGAGAGGGGTCAGACTGGGGACAGGATGTGGTACTGGCACCAACAGTAGCAATCTCCTCTGGCTCCTATTTACCCTTCTGGCTAGTAAATTAGACTGTTTAACTGGTTTGTATCAGTGGTGTGGAAGCCAGTGGGCCTTGAGGTGGACTTGGAAGCGACACTGGGACCTGAAAGAATGAAGAAAAAGTATTCCTCAGAGTTGTTGAAGTCCTTTTCCTCCAAATTATTTAGTCTGAAAATGTGTTTTCCTTTTCTTTGTTGCATAACACACAATGATGCTACCCTCTTAATGTGAAGTTAGTGTTGTTAGCATGAAGTTGCTCCAGGGCATTAGTTTGGTAAACCAAAATGGTTTATAATATTTAGAGCAAACTGTTCTTTTGCTAAAAATTTTATACCAAGTTTAGGATTATCTCATGTATCAAAAGATCAACTTCTAGAAGTTTAGGAGGAAAATCTAAGTGTGTTTTTTAACTGATCTAAATGTCATATTTGATTTAGATGCTGATGCTAGTGAAGAATCCTCTCCCCCGCTCCCAGAAAGAACACCAGAATCATTTGTATTAGCAAGTGAACAGAGTGAGTTTTTGATGTTTCATGATAACTGGAGATAAAATGTAAAAAGCACTTCAGCATTGTATTTGAATATGATACAAATACTCCCTGCTTTTGGTTAGTCTGTTGGAGCAAATTACAAAATGGAATGAAATCTAGCATGTGTAGTAGATTATTTTGAGGTTTAATTTTCACAAGCTCTTAAACACAGTGAAATGATTTTTCATCTTCTGACTAAACATGCTGTTATATGATATTTAAGTAATTGGAGACTTTGATATTAATGGACCTGGTTTTCATTCCGAAGGGTATGGAAATGAGATACAGTGAGGTAATGCAGTACAGTTAGGGAATTTCCCAGCTATTTTGGTTTCCTACTGCTCCCAGGTAGGGAATGGGAATGCACATGAACAGTGCTTATCAGATTCTCCTTTCCTGAGGAGAGGAAAGGTGATGATGCATCATACTGCACTGCCTGTAGTGAACAAGCCCAGTTCAAGCTGAATGCAGTTCGTTCTGCCTGTATCAAAAGGGTAACTGAAAGAGAAAGCTGACACAAACCATGTGCTCCTATTGTCATAGTTCATTCATCAAGCTAGTAATGGCAGAATACAAAATAGATGAATTGAAATTAAGTGATAAATTAGGCTGATGCTTGGTATCTTGCAGAAAACCTAATTTGATGCAGTTACTTACTGAAGCTTTTGTCCAGTGTCACTTTGTGAAACTCAACAATTTTTGGCCCAAGTAGTTAATCTAGATACTTTCAGCATAAAAACATTGAAGTTTTGTAAATATGTCCCTTCGGCATAAGGATAGGTAGCTGAGAGTCAAAGTCATCCTTTGAATATTATTGACTTGCTCTTTTTCTGTGACAACACAAGAAATAAAGCTCTTTCCTTTAAAAAAAAAAAGAAGAATCTTTCTGGGACTGGAATAATGAAAACCACTTCCATTTTGTTTGTGTTTTTGCATGATGTCTGTAAAGGACAGGTATGGCTGTCCTGACTTGTATGTTGACTTAGGAGATCTGAAAAACATGTACTGTTACTGCACAGCTGATGTAACAAAATTTCTAAAACATCCTTGAAAAAGAAGCCAATTCCCTTGTTGGATAGGAACCCTCAAAGGAAGGCAATGAACACCTACACTGCAAGCATCTCAGTCGTGTGTTTTGAATTACCTTGTGGCGTTCTTGCCTTATCTTGAACGCTTTTCACGTAAAGTGACTTTCATGTCTTTACAAGCATTGAATCTAAAAAAAGTTGCTTTAGAGCACATTTCTAGTGCTGTGTACTAATGCCTGATCCTGGGGAGAGCTCAAGTATGTTGAGTTTGATTTAATTTTTCCTAGGCACACCCTTGCTGAAGCCAGTTGTGATTGCACAGTCGGAGTGGAGCATATTGCGTGATCAGCATCTCCCTGAGCAAACACCCTCCACAGTAAGTGTAGGAGACAAGTCTGTACTAATCAGTCATTTCCAGTTCGGTGGGGAGACACAACAAAAAGCAAAATACGCACTTGTGGGAAGCTGCAGCTGTTGGTCATCTACAACTGGCCGGTTTTTCCTCTGCCGGAGCTGCTGAACTCATGTGTTAAGAGTGTGTTTTCTTTCCAAGGAAACGATCTGGTTTTCTAAGTTCGGCAATACATTTAAAAGAAGTCATCCTTAATATACCTTAAATTATGGCCTTGAGAGTGTAAATATGCTGCTTTTACAGAGTTTGCTGTCTGCCCTTAATCAATCAAGAGCTGCAGTCTCTTGTCTAACCTGCTGCATGAAGCAGGGCCTCAGCCCAGGCTGACCAGGCCTTTATCCAGCTGGGTGTTAAAAACCTCCAGACACAGACACTTCATATCATCTGTGGGCAGCCTGTTTCACTGCCTGATAAAGGTTTTCCCTAATGTCCATATTTATTTTAAACAAACCATTTCTTGCCCATCAGATTTCACTTTTCAGTCATCTAGCTCAAAGTCATCCAGCATAAACAGCTGGCAAAACTTCAAAAGCATGTAAATCCTTTTTACGTTTGTGCCTTTTTTTAATGCACCCCCAATACCTCACTTCAAAATACAACAAAAAACATAGATGTGAGTTTTCAGGGGCTATAAATGTAGTATGAGAACTAACCTGCCTAATTTTGCAAATGAGTTTTAGTGTCATATTTTCAAATTTTTATTAAATGCTAAGTAAGGTTCTAGTAGTAAATTCTCTTATTAAGTACTGTAGCATTTTTTGTCAGCTTTGAAGCAAGCAAAAAATGTAAAGAAAAATAGGTATTTCCACAAATGTTGTATGTTTTTGGAGGTGTTTTCATAATCTTAAATGTCTAATATTCTTTTCATGTTTTGCAAGTGGTTTATATAATTATTTTATATATCCCTCATTAACAGGGTTTGAAAACAACTTCACCTGTACTACCTGGTAAGTAGTGGAAAAGCTTTTTTAATTTTTTTTTCCAAAATACGTTTTTCCTACTGAACAAAAATTTGCTTTTGCTCCGAAGATGTCTAAGTAGATTGTCAAAACGCTGAAAACTTCTGAAAAGGCCTTCTGTTTTTAAACTATATGTATGTTGCGTCTTTGTCCGAGTCTTATTTTTGTTCTTCTGAAAAGGCTTTGATAGGAAGTGTGGTCTGTCAGTGACATTTAACTCTGTAGCAACCTGCTTCAGCTGTAACCTGATTGTCTGCATGTTTCTTCTGCATCTGCTTGAATGGGCTTGTACTGTCCACTTGGAGCTGCCTGTAAAATACTTGGCAGTTTATTTTAAAGTAAATTAATTTAAGAAACATTACAGATTTGCTACTAGAGTGGTTATACAAGTAATGCAACGCATACTTACCTATCATGTCTAAGTAGCTTAGAAAGAATATGAAGAGATGCATTTATGTTGATGCATTAAATAGCACTGTGGGCTCTTGCTATAAATAGGTGCTATGTGGGATTTCAAATATCCATACAAACTGTAAGGCAAAACAGTAATCCAGAACTGGCAAGCAGAAATGTGTCACTGTCACTGAACACTTGCTTTGTAAACAATTTTGAAGCATCATTTTTAAGAAATGAGAAATTGGCTTTTAAAGATTTATTTTTGTGAATAATATTTGATGCCAGTTGTTTTCTGGACTGCAATTGCAAGTGGCATTGCCACAGTGGTGACTCAGTGATTGTGGTCTGTGTGTTTTCCAGATCGTCCTGACAGAAGCAACAAAACACCAACTGACGTTTTACCTCAGATTTCTTTTTCCAGTTCCGCTGATACAAGAGGTCAAATTTCAGAATTTCCTGCAGAAGTAACAGATATTGGTAATTACAATTCATTCAAAGCATAATCACTAGATGAATTAAACAGAGGATTCATTAATGGTACTGATTTGGATTAGTGCTGCTACTGTCTCCCTCCAGCTCACTGAGATGCAGACAAATAAGCCTGCCGTGTCTCTCCAGCATTGCTGAAGGAATTTTTCCCAGAATCAATGCTTGAGTAATTACTCACTTTTGTTTTTTTCAGAGCATGTAAAATATAGAATATGTCAAATGGGATATAATGTCTCTAGAGCACTGACAACTTTTGGAAATAATACCTGATAACTGCTTTGGTATGCAGAGGAGAAAAAGATAACAAGGGCTGTAATACTGTATTTACTGATAAATACTTTCCAGTGAGGTTTAAATAGTGAACTATAATGATATACAAATTCTTTGTATTTCTATTTCCTGTGGCCATGGTGCCTTTAAACTCCTCATACTGCAAAGTTTTTTTCTAGCCGTGAGAATAAACCTGTTCTGTAAGAGCTGGAGGAAGTCTCAGTGATCCTTCTGACTGCTGCCAGCGTTTGTGAGCCTGTGTTGTCCGAGTGGACAGAATATTAAACACGTTTCTTTCCTTAGGTTTTGGTAACCGCTGTGCAAAGCCCAGAGGACCAAGAGAGCCACCCTCAGAATGGACATGATCCAAGAACCAATGGACATACTATCAATAAGTTATACTGGAAAACTCAAGTGCCACTGAGAACTAGAAAAATAGTATTCCACTTCCCTGGGGGGCGACTAACACAGAGCAGTGTAGATCTAACTGTCCATGGTACACCCTTTGCAGTACATCCCACGCAAAACCTGACACATGGTTCACAACAGTGGATTCCAGTATTACAACTTAACTTTTTGCTGGGGCCATCTACCTGCCTTACTACACTTAGGAGAAAGTATTAATACGATTTATTTTGTAACTTCAAGTATTATTGCCTTAATGTCTTTTAACCCTGTTACACGCTGCTTGTAGACATATGTTAATATAGTAATACTTTTGACAGATTGTGTTTATGGACTACTTTTTGCTAACGTTTGAGTACCATGTATGCATTATTTTGTATATGTACAGGGCAAGTAAGTATATAATTTGATAAAGTTGCAATCATAAAATATTAACAGAAGATGTAAGAAATCTCTGCATGATCTAAATTTTTGTGTACCTTATTTGTAAATTATTTGCCCTGAAGTTTTAGAAAATAGTTTCTGGGGTTTTTTACAAAAATTGCTGGACACACACAGCCAGAATTGCAGGTTAGCAGAGATAAAGATTGTAATACATTTTGTAAATTGTAAGCAAAAGGTTATTTTTATATTATATACTGTTTAATTGTCAGACCTAATTTGTTCTGGTTTTCATCTAGTCATGGAGATTCAGTAAGTGCCTTGGAACAGTATTGAATTCTCTTAGCCTGTATATGTTACTTCAGTGTTTTGAGTTCATCTGGAATTAGATTATAAAAAATATTTGTACGTTTCTTAGTATATTTGACCTGAGAGTAAAAGAGAAATCATTTTGCATAATCAACACTCCTTAGTTTTCATTTTAGTGTTTTCATCAGTTGCAATCTTTAGAAAACTCATCTCTGTCACCTTTCTGTATAGTAGGATTTGACAGGTTTAATATGGCGTGTTTCTAATTTGGGAAAACCAGAACACACTGGTAAAAGGACTGTTTCAATACCACTGTCTTCTCTTACAGATGGGGAATACCATTTTTGTTGTTCAACGACTGTGTATCTAAGAAAGCAACTTATATGAAGGTTCACCTGGAGCCCTTGCAGCTACACTGTATCTTGGCAATATATTACGTCAAGAGTTAATCCTTATAAGGATTCCTTTATTAAACTTTTCTGTAATAAAATCTTTAAATTAAAGAAAGTAAAAATCTCACTATGGGTGTTTTTACTCTTAGGAAAGAAAACTGTGTTCAGAAGTGAAGTGAAACAGAGTAAAGGGTGGCAGTCTGGCTTTGCTTGTAGATCTCGTACTTGAACAAAATCCTGACACTCAGGACCTTAGTTTTAGTAACTGCTTTAAGAGTTCTGGCCAGCAATAATGCCAGGGAAGCAGAGAAGGGTGTATAAAGGAAAAAATGTTCATTTTAGGCAGTGAAAGTATTAATCTGGACTTCAGCCATGGAAACATTATGTCTAATTTACTACTTGTACCTTTAGGGCCTCTCTGCTAAAAGAAGAGCATTAGCTGTCCAGATAGCAGCCCTGTAGTAACTTCCAAAAGGTACATAACTTGCAATTACTGTCTCTGACTGTGGGTTAATCGCCATGTGCTTGGTACACATGATGGAATGTCGAGCTGGGGAGCACTTTCAAAGAACTATGTGCGCTATAAATACTTCCCATGGATGTAGTTTTGCAATTACTCATTTAAAAATAAGTATTTCAATTATATATGCCATCTGGGATAACCTATATCAACTATACTCCTGATTTGTAAACAGTTCAGAAATCTGGACTATCCAGCAGTTGGCAGAATAAAGTTGGCCTGAACTCTGTTTCCCCTCCCTCGTGTTGGGGATGATTAGCTTAGACTTTCACTCTTACAGAGCTGCGGTTTTGTAATGCAATTTGGGCTGTCGTCACCCCTGGACAGTCCAAATGGTTGTAACTTTTTTGGGGAAAAAAAGTTAAATAAGAAAATTTCCAAATACGTTTTGGCTGTACTTTTCAAGGATCATTTCCATCCATTGTCTACTGTGCAGGTCGTAGATTTTCTGCTTTTCACCATATGAATTTCACTTAGAGCAAAGGCTGACCCAAATCTGTGCACTATATACAAGCCATCTGGCAGTCTTTAATTAAAGAACATGCGGGTTCATCTTTTTTTCCCTTAGATTTGCATGGATTTGGATCATATTCCAGACTGAGTTTGTCACAGAAATGTTGCAGCCTTTCTTTGCTGTAGCAGCAATTGTCCTATATGGATTTCTGTGCCCTTTGACGGAGCTGTTTTACAGCTCACTGTTGCCTGCTTACATTCATGTGAGTTTTATATTTTCATCTATTGTATTTCAGATAAGCTGACACTTTTAAGTGCAAGGTGAAACCTGCCCAGTGTCATTACTTTCTGTATCCACTCTTGTGAGTGGTACAGAGATAACTGCAGGGTGGGTGCTGTTGCAGTAGGGAATTTCACATCATAACTTGGAAATATTATCCAATCTTAACAGCATCTTTCTCTGTGGTTTATTTGAAATGGAATCTAAAGGAGTTTAGAGTATTACATTAGCTTGCAAATTATCACTGAATGCAGACCTAGATCAAGTAATTTCGTATATGTATTGAAATCAGTCTGTTTAGCTCCAGTCTTCCACGTTAATTTTTCTGAAAGCAGTCTTCAACTTTCTTTTCTGAAGTGCAGCTTTTTGGACATAAAATTGACTTGATCACTGTAGCGAAGTAGTGCTACTCAACCCGGCTATTCTTATTTATAACCACTGCATTAGCTTGTTTGTTTCTTCAGTATTTTTCTAATATTCCATTTCTTATTTTTTCTGAATCTATTAATATTGAACAAATCATGCAGTAAATTATCACATCAAAAGAAGAATGAGTTCTCCATGTACTAAAAATGTGAATTCTCAAGTCTTAAGAAGAAAGCTGACTACTACTGATATCATTGCTTATCTCTATTATGCAGCGTATTATGGGTTTTGCATTGATTTGGCAGGTAGAGTTCTGTTTTTGTAGTAATTAGAGCATTGCATCAGCATTTTAATTTCTTATCTGTTAGGAGAACCTGCTGTGTTTAGATGTAAATTTCCTTGAAGAAGTTTCTAAGTGGGGAACTGGGCAGAAAAATTAAAAACTCAAAGGATTACCTCTGGGGTCTTGTACATTGAAATTCTTGGACTGGGTTTCTTTGGAGACAGATGTCTCCAAGAAAGAATGAGATCAAGTGTGACACAGTGACTGGGCAGTGTGATCACCCCGTGCTGCGTCCAGAGTAGTTGTTTTAGCTGTAGATCAGACTGTTGGGAAGCACCCCCCTATGAAGCTCTTGCCTGCAGCATAGCCTTGGCACTCTGCAGCCAGAGAGAGAGAAGCCAGCGAGCCAGGATTGGACTTGGGAAAGGCAGTAATGAATGTCGCAAAGGGAGTTTGGGGAGGATGAAGGAGGTAAGGACTTTGGACAATGTACCTCAGGCAGATACAATTGCACCCAACTCCTTGGGGAATTTTTTTCCGTGCTTGAGGAAGCAGTAACATCTCCATAGTATAAACGAACAGTTGCAATTACCGCAGCCCTTGTCCTGATAAGGGCCTTTCTTGTAATCTCAAAATGCTTTTCAACTTTCAGGAGTTGAAACAGCTTTTAGGAAAGGTTATTCTGTGTGGGCTAAAACGCAGAGCTGAATGCATGGAACACATGAAACTGGGACAGGGCAGAGCTGGGACAAGCCAGTGCAATGCACTGACTGCCCTCCTGGAACCCTCAGTGTGTCTTGAGCCTGTTGAGACAGAAAGTCTGCAAAGTGGTTATAATAGGCTTAGTAGCATCCAGTAATAGCCAGCTTTCTCTGATGTGACTTTTTCTAACCATTTCAGTGCATGCACTTAATTAAAACACAGGTTTGTCAAGTGTTGGGCCGAACAGAGGTAGAAAATACTGTTTTCTTGGCTTCAGTGCTGTAGTATCCTTGAGATCTGTACCAAAGGCTTCATTTCATAACTTCTAAGACTACATGGAAAAAGCTTAGTATTTGCAGTCTTAAAACAGTGAGTAAACAACATGTTTGCCTGTGTGCCCAAATCTCACAGTCTGAACTGCTGAAGTAAATTGTCTTTCCTTGAAGAGACTTAGCTGAAAACATTTTCTGGTTTGACCTATTTGGTCACTGTTACTGTAACATTTGATTTCTTTAACAACTTGACTGTTGCCTCTGAAATTACTCTGTGTCTGCATGAAAAACTTACTGTGGTGAGGCCAAAGTAAGAAATTAGTTTTGCATTGCAGCTTAAATCCCGTGAAGTTACTTACCCTGTGTGTGTAAACAGCCATAGTGAGCTCAATGCAGCCATTCATCTGCAGGGTTCAGTGTGTGTGTCTGTTTGCAGTTCTGGGGCACTTGTAAGGAGGGTGGTTAGCTCTGTCCTTGGCAGCATGGCTGAGCTCCATGGTTTTCAGCTAGTGAGCTGGAAGTTGTCTTTCACATCTACAGTTCCTACTTTGATCTGCAGAGTTACAGTCCTTCGTGTAAAAGATCACAGGCAGGTAAGGAAATTGATCTTTTGGGCAGGTAGTGCCAAAATTCCATGGAGAGCTCGACTGTCAAGTCGATGGAAGAGCTGGACTTGGATTAAAGAGGGTCCCATTGTTCAAACATGGAGTATCAAAGACTGTGCGGAGCTTTTCTGTGTACTTGACTCTGCTCACTCATCACCAGAAGATGCCTGGTGTGTGGTTCCACTCCAGTATATCATCTACCTGCTACATCTCTGGCCTAATGTTAAAAGGACAAAAAAAAATTCAAGTTAATAATCTGAGTTTTTCCAAATATTTGCTATATTTATTCAAATTTGTATTTGCTTTCTTGCTGTTTTCACATTAAACAGTATATTCATTGTTCAGATGAGTTTGGGGAAGCTGGCAGGAGGAAGACACAAATCTTTTGAGGAAACATGCCAGACCTCTGGTGTCCATTTGCTTTAGCTGTTCTTTTATTTGCTGTGTCTCCAATATGGATATGCTTTATGGTGAATATTTAACTTTGCACTATTGCTAACACAATTCATCAGCACCGCCCAGTTCACTTCTCATTTTTGGATTTCACTCCTGAATGCACTGAATGCAATTATTCTGCTGCAAGTGAAGGGTTGGCCTTGATACAGCCTTAATTCCATGTTTTACTCTGTTATCTGGACACAGTTGAACGGACCAGTGAAAGGCTGGCAATTTTTTAAAAAAAGCGGTAATGTAGCTTCTGATCTGTTTCATTTGAGACAATTCAAAACTAAAATAGCCATCCTTGTAAACTGCAGTAGGGAATCTAGGGTTGCATTTCCCATTAATGTGAGCAGCCCATACCATTTTTCTGAAAAAGCACTTGTGTGTTGATTTTTATGAAAGTTAATTAACAAATGAGTCATAGCTCAGGTCACGAGATCTGTGGGAAGTTAATTTGTGAGAACTTCAGAAGTGAAGCAAGTTGCCTGGATAGAGAAAGTGATCCAAAACATGCTCATAAAATGTCCTGGTCTCTGCTTGGTGTGTGGTAAGAAGTGAGTGTGGCAGGGTTGGTAAGAACAAGAAGCACAGTAGCCCTGGAGGAGAGAGGCAGGAAGAGCTAGCAAGTACCAGGAGGAAACTGCCTTTGCCTGTGGGTAATAAAAGGTTGAAGTGAACTTGTTGAGCAGGTTCCCAGTTTTGTAAGCTCCTCAGAAGGGCAGAGAGGTGTGGTTGGGTAACAGGAATGCAGCACAAGGAAACTCTTCTTTAAACAGATTGGTGGGTTTGAGTTTCTGCAAAATGTGCAACTGAATACCAGCCTGATCAGGCCCAGGGAAAGATTGCTCCTTAGGGTAGGAGAAAAATTGGTGGTGGGACTTAAAAGGGATAAACTGATTCTTGAAATGTCCTGGAGTGGGTGGCAGAGATGAAGAGTGGTAAGTTCAGAAAGCCATCTGTTGTTACATAGATTTTGAGACCTCAAAGCGATACCTCAACAGGGGCGCTTTATGGTACCATTGCCATATAATGAATATATCTTCACCTGCCTGCTGACATGTAAATCACTGATAAGAAGGAAGCAATGCAAGTAATTCTTTTTATAATGTAAATCAACCTTTATTACACTTTATGACTAGCGAGACGTCAAATAGCTCTGAAAAGTGTTGCTGAGCAGCTCTTTGCCCTTTTGTGTCCTCAGACAGCAAATCAATACAAATTTAGTAATGCTGGGAAAAACACTACTCAAGTGGCTTTTTTTCACCTAAATTCAGTCTTCTTGGAAATAAGTTTTCAGACCCTGCAAAAGTATTTCTACAGGTAAATTAGTTCTTTATAGCTTGGACACAGTGTGGTGGTCAAAGCTGCTGTAATTTACTTCTCTGCCGCTTCTGCCTGTCACATGTTCTATTTAGAAAAACTGAATCCTCACTCAGGCAACTATTCCACAATAGGGAGGATGGTCTCGGACTCCTTGATTCATAAGAAAGGGGGTATCTAGTCTTGTAGTTAAAATAACGAAAGATATCAGGCCTCTTTTGGACCTCAGGCACCTGCCAGCCTTCTCTGAGTGATAATTCGGAATGGCTACATGAGCCAAAAGTCTCTCATAGATCTTCCACAAAAGTCTACAAGACTGAGCTCACCCCTGCCTCGGGGAGGGGTTTGGCTCCTAGAGAGGCAGCTCCTCTTTTGGGCCTGTCCACAGTCCCAGATCACACGGACAGTATTTTGGAAGGGAGCAGTGTTTGCCACTAGACTTCAATGCTTCGTGTTTTGGAGTTCAGGGCTCCTCTCCTCACCACTTTTGGAACACGTGGTGTGCTCTAAGGATTTCCTCATAACTCATTAAAGGTACTCTTATAGAGCACATCAAGCACCTGTCTAAATTTATATTTAAAACCATGGAACAAATCCTAATTTTTCTAGACACCAAAGTATATGTAACAGTAAGATCCAGAGAGAGGGCACCAGGGTAGGTCACTTCTTGCACACTTCCTGCACACTTCAGTTATACAGTTCAGAAGGCTGGATGGAGTTTTTATTCCAATTTTTATCTCATGGTGTTATGTAGGTGTATCAAACAAGCACTTTCCAGTGTCTCTTCTTTCAGTAATGAAGATCCATTTTACATGTGAAGCATTTTTTCCATCTGCTTCTCCCTCCCCACTAACTCCAAGCGTCAGAAGCGACCAGCACGAGGGAGCTCACTGGGAGCAGCCCCTGGGCCAGAGTCTGTGGTGAGATGACAAATCTGTCCTGCACATTTCCTGGAAATGGGGCTATCCACCATGTAGGCTCAGCATTCCTGCCTCTAAGCCAGGGCAAGACTGCACAAGTAACAAGGTAGGGTACAACTGGGTTTTCATGTAAACAGGCTGGGAGGAGCCAGGTTATCTCCCATTTCAAGACTATGATCTAAGGTTGATAGTGTTGTGTTAGATTTACACTGATGTTATTCATTCCACCCTAAGTGGTTCCTAAAGCCCCTAACTGCCATCCAGTACATATATTTGAACTTTTTTTGGTGACTTTATTTAATGTAAATATGTTCTAATGAGAAGTACAGTATTTTCCACTTCAACCTTGCCTGCAGTAGGGAATCTAGGGTTGAGATCACTGTGAGATCCTTTCCTAATCCCATGGTCTAGAAACTTCAGGTACAATTATCTTCCACATACATTGATGCATCTGAGAAAATCCAAGAACGACACGGCAAATGCGTTTTTACTTGCAACAGTTTGTCTTGATCTAACTGTTTCTGGGAATCACCAAGGCTGTTGATCTGAAGAGCTGCTGCCTCTACTGTAGAATAAAATTTGGGAATAGACTTAAAGCTCTTTGTTGTGGATTTTTCCATGTAGATGATGTTTATGTGAGCGAGAAGCTGAAGTGAGCAGTGAAAGATTAGCTGCTACCTATAAGTAGCTGTTTATTTTCTTTTTACATATGCACTTAAAAATACAAACTGCTACTCTACAAATGAAAGTAAAAACAAGACCTGAATTTCCTAGAACTAAATGTACTCCAAATGAAGGCCAGGTCAGATGGGACTCTGAGTCTAGTGGTACCTGGTCTAGTGGAAGGTGTCCCTGCCCGTGGCAGGGGGGTTGGAACTAAATGATCTTAAAGGTCCCATCCAACCCAAACCATTCTGTAGCCATTCTATGATCTGTTAGTTATTCTATAAGCCTCTAGGGATAGGGAAGCAAAAACCATCTGTAAATCTCTGTGATTTCAGTTAATTGACTTGAACTCTGGTAACAGTAAGGGGTATGCATACCTCCCAGAAGTGCTTGTTAAGGAATAAGTATTTTGAAGTTTAGTTTGGGAGGGCCTGTAGCTTTTCTTTCGTAGAGCCACAGAATGGTTTGGGTGGGAAGGTACCTTAAATATATATAACTGAGGCTTTGTCAACATTTAAATTAAAAAAACCCTTAGTCAAAACCATACCAGATCCACAATCACCTGAGAAGTCCTCAGTTTCCTTTTGGAAGAGTCCCACAGAATTTCCAAGCCAATGGAAAAGAAAGAATGAGGTATGGGGCTATTTTCAGCCCAGGCAGCTTCAGCTCAGCTTAGTTGTTCCTGAAAATGCAGCTGCTGTAACTCCTTGTTACAGCAAATAGATACTGATCCTTGTGCCTGCTGAAGCAAAGGGATGACTTGCAGGTCCTTCTATCCATGATGTTAGGAGGGGCTTGCAGCTGGAGCATCGAGAAGTGGAAAAGATGGTGATTTCCAGGCACAACCCACAGAAAGAGCCCTTCTCCCGTGGCCTCCTGTTCACCCAGGACAGGGCCAGCAGCAGCCCTGTTCGAGTGGTATTTACACTGCAAGGTTTAGGCTCTGTATTGTATTTTTTAAATTCAGCCAGGATATACAGAATGAATGTGAGAGTGGACAGACTCTGAAGAAATTTAGGTGAAGGTGGCTCTAATGGATTCTAAGGGAAATGAAAAAATTATTACTTGTGTAAGTATCTGTATAGAGCTGTGCAGCATAGCAGGGAATTCAGGTATCTCAAATTGCAGTGAGGAGGTTGTTAATCTCTAAAAAATCCAGTCTCGCAAACCAGCAGCTTCATTTGAAGAAAATTAATACCTTAATTAATAGTTACTGACATAAGGAAATGGGTAAGACTTTTATCCACCTTCTCCTCCTCCCCTCCATACACAAGGAAATATAGTTTTGCTTAACTTGCATCCTCTTGTTTCCGTACTTGTTTTAGTCATTATATTGCTTTTGTATTGAAAAATCCAAAAGACCTTTCAAATAGTCTAAATTTTTTTTGATACTGTGAAGACAACAGCAAAGAAATTATCTTTTCCACTGCAAGAAGATATCATTTGAAACTGTACACATCAAGACTTTCCAAGTTTGCTCTGTTGCTGTGATTGATATTAGACTTCCAAAAAAAAAAAGAAATACAGAAGCTGGGGTGTGTCATATGTTAAACACAAGTGAGAAAATTAGTTGTAAAGAGCTGTTAGAGCAGTAATATGTAGCTGTTTGAAAAAAATAAAAATTAAACAAGTACTGTAGATCCTCCCTGAAGTGCAAACTCCCTTCTGTGGTTTTTATGGATTCTATAAAGTGCTGGCAGACGAACAGTGTAATAAAGAACATGACTGTCCCCAGTTGTCTGCTCTGTCCCTCTGCCAAATGTCTAACCCACTACCCCTCAGCAACCAGTGAAGAGACATCCACTGCTTCTGAGGGGAAATAAAAAGGCTATTTAGGATAAACCTTTGTCACCTCTTTAATCAGAAGATGCCGGGCTGCACATTCCCATTCCTTAGGTGAAGGATATGGTCCCTTGTGGAGGACAGCAGCAGGAGGGAGCAGTTCTACCTCCCTGCAGCAAGGCTTGTCATGCTGTCAGCAGCTCCCAGTTATGAGCCAAGTTAGTCCCCACTCCCTCATTTAGTTCAATTGTTTGAGTGGTAATTGCAGAAGTATTTGGATATGTCATTGGTTGTTATGAAAACTTTGACTATGGAAAATGAGGCTCTTCTAAAATAAATCACACTTTCGTATGATGAAACCCCCTTGTTGATACATTTCTGTGCACATAAGGTTAGTTTTCACCTTCATTTCCAAAGGTGAATTAACTGACTTTTAATGAGTTGCAAGAAAATATGAATAGCATTGAAAATTTCATTTAGCTAATTTTGCAGACAAAAACCAGCAGAAGGATGTCTAAGTGTTATCAAATGTTTTCAATTTACACTTGGCACAGTCACTTCCATGCTTGACTTGGGAACTGAGTGGATGCCAAAGCAAGGAAGTAAGCACATGGAGAGCAAACTCTTGGAACTATAAAGAGATTAAATAATATTTCTGAAAACTGTTTTTCTATTTGGAGACCTGAGTAAGCTGACAGAGCATCACTTCAGTAGGCAGCTGAGCATAAAGCCAAAACACTGGAACTCAGCCTCTGTACAGCACTTACACTCAGCTTTTTATTTTATAAATGTCTGAAATTAGATTAGGTTTAGGTGAGCATACACAGTAACCTGTTTACCTTCCTCAGTTACTGAAACAAGATAGGTACTTAAATAAATGTTTTGATTAATAACCATTTATATCAGCATTTCTTAATAATTCTAATTAAAATGACAACACATTTGCAATAAGCAAGCTAATAATTGGGAAGTTTATCCTTAATGGATGTTGGATATTGGACTGCCTGCCATTTCTATGGTTTGCCTCGTTTAGGTTTTCATGTCTAGAAAATCCTCATGGATTTCCCTAATTGCATATAAAATTATAGACAAAAGCACATTGATATAGTTTCCATAATCAGTTTAAAGGCTTCTGCTGAAACAGATAAGCTCCCTGGTCTCCGTGTTTGGGGACTCTGCACTGTGATGCCATCCCTCCACTAAGGATCGATCCCCACAAAAGCTCTCCCATTCACACATCTCCCTGCAGTCACTGAAAGGCACTGGAGCTGTGACATGAGATGCTACTGTATTTCTTCTCCGTAGTAGTTTGTTTTGGGGGGCAATGTTTCTCAGGATTGTATGATTTCATTTTAAGCAAGTAGGTTCCACTCTTTTCCTGTTAACGGAACAAATCTGTGGTTCTAACCTGTATTTTACACAAGGTATAGTGCTTGTATTTAGCCCTATTTTTCAAAGACACTCTTTATTCTGAAGCAGTTTTGGTGTTTCTCATCTTGTCTGTGTCTCATTCGGAAGTGTCGCCTGTACTATATGCGCCAGCAGGTAGAGGTTTAATTAAAGTAAAAAGCAGCAGCACGGAAGATGCCCTGAAATTTCATTTTAATATTTTGGAATGCGTGCACACCACAGGTATGGTGGAGCACTTTAATGCATCTGAGTGACTGGTGACAAAACAAGTGACGGGGACAACACCCGCTCCTCCGGCGCGCCCTCCGGGCTGGCTCTGCAGCAGCAGGACTGTGGGATCTCCAACACAGAGCCGGCTCCTGGATTTCAAACACCCTGTAACTTCCCCTGGTGACAAAGGGGTATGAGATAGCAGCAGCAACACCTCCAAACATTAGTCACACTGCTTTCCAACAAGCAGCAATTACATGTAATAGGTACTCTGTCATCTTGCTCCTGCTGAATTTTATAAAGAATTTGCTAATAAAAACTTGGTTTATGCTTACAAGCACACTATACTACTTCAAAGAGCAAAGGAAACAACTTCAGCTTGACCTAAGCTTAGTAGCATATTGTCAGCTGTTAAAGTTTGCTGCACATTTATTAGGTTACTTGTCAGTTCTTACATCTAGAGTAGTTGGACTGTGACTTCTCCTCCCACCAGTTTTGTCTTCGTATTTATTTTCGTATTTATATGTTACATTATAATTCAGTGCAATTTTTAGACATCCAGCAGTCTGAATAAGAAGTTCAGAAATATGAAGATTTATCTTCATTATTAACATTGATATAAGTGCACATATCAAGATATTCAGCTATTTATACAGCTATCTAGCCTCATTAGCCTAATAAATCTTGCTGAGCCTGCTGCATGGAGAAAACCGGTGTTATTCTCTTAGGTGACTTTGGCATTTCATAGAGGTTATGATCAAGTTTCTTGAGCTGACAGAAAGCCCATGGATTTAATCTAGTTAAAAATAAAAGAAATGCTGCTTTTCCGTTTTTCAAAGTAGAGGTTAATAAATAGTTGAGGCTTATCTGAAGTTTATTGAGTGAACCTACTATACTGTTGATTTGGTGTCAGTACCAGCATAGAAGGGAGATGAACTTGGTTGTTCAAGTGAAGTTGAGACAGTGCCATGAGATGCCTCCAATTCTCACTCTAGAGTCATCACAATCCAGTTTCCATGAGGGACTGGTATATAGGGATAGCAAGACATGGCAGCTTCTCAGTAACATCAACTGAGACAGAACCACTGATTTTGACTAAGGTGGATGGGCCACCTTTACTTAAGCTGGAAAAGGGACCTGTCTATTAAAATGCACAGGTTTTTCTCACCTATTGATACAAATAAAACATTTCTGAGGGAGCTCACCTTCATACTCACAGGCCTATTCTAGTTTATCTGTCTACATAGGTACAGAGAGATTTGCACCTGGATTTCAGCCTGGGATTGGACGTGAGTTTATTCCTGCTCAGGTATATGCTGTGAAATGTTCTTCCTGTGCTTTGACGCAGATGCCATTTTCCCCATCATGCCCAGTAATACAGTTTAAGGGTCCACTCTCACAGTAGCGAAACTTGAATCATCTGAGGGAAAAGCAGAGTTGTCTGGATATAGAAAATTTATTCTTCATTGCTGCTGAGATAACATTGAACAGCACTCAGCCTGGTTTACGATTTCCAAAGAAAATGAAACGCAGGAGGAGATAGCCCAAGCACTAGGAGCTTATTGTGAGGCTGATCAGTGTCAGCTCAAATGAAAATGGTTTGTGAAGCAAAAAAATCCAATCTCAAAAGTTTGTTTGTCTGCTGATACATCACATCCAAAACTTCACAGAGCGATTTGATCCGCCTGCAGTCTGCCAGGTACAGCCTAACGTGGCAGCGCCTCCGTTCTTCCCTCCGCAGCGAGGAGCCCCTCAGGAATGACTGCTCAGAGCGGGAGCCCGGCAATGCCAACGCTCCAGGAACCTTCTATTTATTTCCGCGGCGCTTCCCGCTGACTCGAGTAGCCGGGGGAATTCCGGTCCGCACGCGAACCGCGGCTGTGGCAGCCGTGGGTGCCGAAGGCACGGCTGGGGGGCTCCTGTCTGGGACAACAGGCTCGGTCCCTTCCCCGAGGCCCCGCGGCCGGTGATCCCGCCGGTGACACATCCCGCCCGTGCCGGCGCGATGGCCCCGGCACCCCGCACAGCCGCTGGCCTCGGCAGCGACCGCCTTCCTCCCACGGGGCCCTCGAGGGCTGCCAGGCTTTATCTGCCTCCCTCCGAGGATGCGGGAGAACGCGGGCAGCTCAGGCTCCGCCAGGAACGCCGCGGGGACTCAGCGCTGGATGGAAAGACCGTCCCGGCTCTGGGACATGCCGAGGGACCGGCTGCACCGCCTCCCGGGACGCTGCCATGCATCCGCCGGCAACGCCGCTACTCCAAACCTTTCGTGCAGCCCAAACAAATGCCTTTCTCAGGGGGCTGCCGGCATCTTGGTCAGCGGTCCCCGCAGCAGCGGAACCCCAAAACCCGAGGCATTAACGAAACGCCCGGGATGGGCGCTAATTCAAACCTTACGTATTTCCAAACAAACGGCTTTCTCGGCAGCGCCACCTCCCCTGCGCTGCCGTCCCCTCCGTGCCCCCATCCCCTCACCCCGCTCCCCTCACGCCCCCTCAGCCCCTCCCGCGCTCCCTGCGCACTCAGCCGAGCCCGCCGCCCCCAATCCCCTCAGGACCCGCCCTCTCTCTCCGCCTCGTGATTGGCCGATTCCGCCGTCACTTCGACGTCTTCCCTGGCGATTGGTCGAGGCGGTGCCGCCGCCCCGCCCTCCCAGCGCAGTCGGTTGGGGCGAGCCGAGAGTAAATAGACGCCGGAGCCCAAGATGGCGGAGCCGCCCAGTCCGGGTCGTGGCGCGGCGCTCCCCGAGCAGGAGTCGCTCGGCGCCAGGGCGGCCCCGGACGCGAAGGGTTCCCGCGGGTCCCAGCCGGCCGCCAAGAAGGTGAAGGGAGCCGAGGAGCGGAGCTTGAAGGGCGCGAAGCGCGTCAACGGCGAAGGGGGCGGCGGTGGCGGCGGGAGCGCCAAGCAGCCGCTGCCCGCGGTCGTGCCGAGCTACGGCGGCCCCGCGCCCTGGGGCTTCGCCGCGCTGCCCTCGGGCCCCTCGGCGGGCGCGGGGGGCTTCGCCTTCCCTGCCCCGCTGCCCCGGAAGCTGCTGCCGCCCGCGGTGCTGCTGCCGCCGTCCGCCTCCCCCTCCTCGTCCCACCCGCAGCACCAGCACCGCCACCACCGGCACCGCCTGGCGCTGGCGGCAGAGCCGGCGGGCGGCGGGAGCGGCGGCAGCGCCAAGCCCAAGAGGCCTAAGGAAAAGCGGGACAAGGAGAGGAGGAAGCACGGGGCGCTGCCCGTGGTGGCTGCAGCGGCGGGAGATGGCGGCGGGGCCCTGAGCCGGGAGGAGAACGGGGAGGTGAAGCTGCTGTTCCCGAAAGGTGAGCGCGGGGCAGCGCGGGCGGCCCGGGGCGGGGAGGGAGCGCTGGAAGGGGCAGGAGGAGCGGGGGGAGGCTCGGTGGAGGTGCCCGGCGGGAGCGGGAGGGGGCTGTGGTGCCGGGCCGGGGGCTGCGGGCAGTGCAGGACCCGGTCACACACCGCCGGCGTTGTGTAAGTTCGTGGGAAGGCAGCGGCGGCTCAGTCCGCCGTCAATCCTGTCAAAAAAAGGGGGTGTGGAATTAGCGATGGCGTCAGCCAGAAGCTGCCAGAGGCCTTAGGTTTTCTTACCTATTAGGGAAATAAGGGTGCCGGGTAATTTATTAGAGATCATGCGAACAAAAATGAATTGGGGAAAAAACGGGTAACACGTTTCAAACCACCCCTCCCAGTTTAAAATTAATTTCTGAACGATCTCGTTTATTAGGCTGTTAATTTTGACAGGCTAAGTCATCGAGTACTAGAGAACATGCAGTTAAAATTCAGATACTTGGGCTTTTGAATTCTCATTTAGTTGTTGCTTCGGGTTTGCTTTATTTCCTGAAGATCACATCTTCCAAGAAATGCTCGAGGCCTTCGGGAGAAGGGGAGGAGTACTGGGTTAGTTCATTAGTGGTGCTGGACAAAAATGGCCATACGAGGTAGGATAAGATGTTGGGCCAGATTCTGGCTTGGATTCCTGCTGACTGTGATCAGCAATAAATCTTGGGAAGTAAAAGACAATGCACGAGTATATGAAGACAGTACAGGAATACACGCTTTTATTTCCAGTGTGTCCTTTCCCAGTCTCCAGTGACCTTAAACCAGATGTTGATGCTATTTTATTTACATTGAAATATGAAGAATTTGAAACATGTGCTCCATTACCCAGTTTAAGCAAGTTTCCTTTCTTTCAAAGGAAAGGTAAATTGTAGCTGTTATGTAGACTTAGGTTATTTTGATTGTGGTCTCTGCCTGTGTTTGTAGGATCAGACAAGCATGTAGAGAGATCTTATTAATATCAATATGCCTTTTTGTCTATTGATGATGTTGTCCGGCTGCCTTACTGCATTTTCCACGAATTTACCATAAGCATCTTGGTGTATGATTTACTTACCTTTGAGGTGTTTGGGTTTTTTTAAATTACCTGGATTGGTGGTATACAAGTGGTTTTTAAGTATTTCATTTCAGTGCTTTCAAGTATTCAATTTTAGCGCTTTTTTCCTTGTTCCTGTTAAAAAGTGAACTGGAAAAAGTCTTCAGAAATGATGCTGGTGAAACCTTGTCTTCAAAGGTAGCTGCTAAGAAGCTCACCCAATATCTTTCTAGTAAAGCTATGTAATTAATAACCATATTCAGTAAGATTGCCACAGTGTCCTACCAGTGTTACACAGCCATGTTAATAAGTCTCTGGGAAAAATATTACAATAACAATGTGTCACAATGTATAGGAATGAAGTGTTTTTTCACATTGGTAAAAGAAACTGACAGCGATGGTGTCAATTGAATAATTGTGATTTGTCTTTAAAGAGGAGATTCTGCATCTTGTGTCTGGAAAGGATATTTTCTCGGAAATTTAAATACTGACAGGCACAGGTTTTTGACTTTTTAGTTGCTCATTGCTCAGAGCAGATCTTTTTACCTCTTGTTTATTTTGTGAAAACCTACCTAATGCAACAAATAAATTTTCCAAGGCAAATGTTTGGCATCTGAGTCTCCAGATTTCTCTTTAGAGAAAGTAGTTTCTACACCAAAAATTTTGTGGCATCACTTCTTATATAAATTAAGAACTTTATGTTCGTTAGACTACATTTTTGCATAGAAGGCTGTAAGGAAGTGAAGGTTGCACTGAGTCTTCTTCTGAGAGCAGCCAGCCTTTTAAAAGTGGCTCAGTATTTGACTGTAGATTAAAGAACAGGTTTGTGCTGTTAATGCTGTGAATAATTTACTTTGCGGAGAGGAAGGGAGAAATGCAGTTGTGATGCAGGGAGAAAAGAATGACCGGGGGGCAGACATGTAGAATCCTAAGCAAGGAGGAAAACTAGGAATGACATGTTAGGGTGGGAGGGTAGAATGTGCAGGGCTTGTGCTTGGGAGTGCTGAAACTGTGGCATAGACTGGAAGGAGATACCATAGGGACTGTGGTTGCAGCATATAATGAGTGAATGGGGAATGAAAGGGGGAGGAAAAGCAAAAGCCGTGTTAGAGGAAGGTGATTCTGGTCTTATTTTGGGGCAAAAGGTATTATACTTTGGTGCTGTAGAAAAGGCAAGGAGGGTTAGAGGAAGGGTAGGATGAAAGAAAAAAGAGTTAAAATTTTAGTCAGCCTACAGATACAACTTCAGGGTGAGTTTAGAGGATTTTGTGTAATGAAAGAAGTCGAGACGTTTGTACACACAGAATAGGTGGGAGGAGGGGGAGCAGGAAAAAATATGCCCCTTAAGGTGTAATGAGATGAGTTCATAGAAGCTGTCGCCCTGCAGCTGGTAATGCAACTCTAAAAATCGACCTAATGCAGGCAAGTGCAGTCTCTTGTTTATGGAGTGTGCAGTTGAACAACCTTTTTTATTTTGGTGCAGTGGAAAATGAGCAGGTACATGGAATTAACAGTATTGATTGTTTTTCATAGTGATACAAGTATCAGTGCTGCACTTGTCAGAAAGGAAATTGTGCCAGTGAGGACACTAGAGGTGTAGAGACAGAAATACCAAGAGATAAGCAGGCGGAATAAGTAGGAGTTCCATGGTTGTTTTGAGGCTTTGAAGATGGAAAAACTCCATCCTCCTCTTTGCAGCCGAAGGGGAGATGCCCTGCAGGTGGGTACAGGGGATGGAGTGGAATTGGCACTTGGCTTTGCCCTGATAAGGGTGCTGGTGCCTGGGGGAATGGGGAGGAGGGTGCTGTGTGCCTGCTCTGCTCCATAGGGCAGTTGAGATTCCAGGAGAAAAAGCTTTACTTGGTGAGGGCCTGCACAGATCTCGGTACCAGAGGAAATGAGGAGCAGAGCTAGGGGGATCAGGGAAGAATGGCAGCATTTGTCTCGTGAAGTTGCTGGGTCTGTGGTGTAGACAGGGTAATCCAGGGAATCAGGGTGTGCAGTGCCACGGAGGGAATGAATGCGAGATCTGGCCTTGCAAAATCATCATCGCAAGACTTGGACTAGTAACAACTGCATTTTCATTATTCTGGTTTATCTACTGTGATGATGATAAAGGATATTGACACTGAGGAGGAAATTGTGAGAGGATTTTTCACCTAGCGTTCAAAAGTGCTGATGAGAGAAGCTGATGTTTGTCCTTTGCTTGTAACAGTGATTGCTAGATAA
Organism: Pseudotriccus pelzelni; assembly: GCA_035584735.1. Classification (NCBI taxonomy): domain Eukaryota; kingdom Metazoa; phylum Chordata; class Aves; order Passeriformes; family Tyrannidae; genus Pseudotriccus; species Pseudotriccus pelzelni. The sequence goes on along the minus strand of JAWMRA010000041.1, from coordinate 11,254,853 downwards.
GAGAGCCTTGTTTTGAGGCACCTTTCTTTCCTAAGTGATAGGAAAATGTTAAACTTGCTTATTGCCTAGATGGATGATGTGTTTAAAGCTCTTCAAAATGGTTATATTTTCTTCCTTGAACAAGTCTTCATTTAGAAGACTTCTCTGGTGTTTTAATACATTGCAAAGACCTTCAAGTTTCAGTCATAACCAGGCCTTACAGCTTGTGATTCTGTCAGATGAATGGAGTTCAGTGAACCCTTCTGAGATGATGATCTAGCATGCAGAGAACCTGAAAGAATCTTTTGCCAGATGCCTGATTTATTCTCCAGATACAAGACTTAGGCTGTTTAAAATAAGCTTAAATTTCACTTGTCAAGTACATTTTGATAGTGAAACTAGAAGTTGTGCAATATTTTTGTTTTAGAACACGGTGTGAATCTGACAAAAGTGATTGTTGTTCCAGGTTATGACTGTGCTGATTCAGTTAGTCATTTAACTGATAGTCTGCTATGGCTGTTCATAGTTGAAATTGTTTTCACAACAGTGAGTGCAAAGCTCAGCTCAGCCACTCCCCACTTCATCAGAGGACACCTGTCCGGAGTTTTTGTCTGCAGGCTTGCTGTAAGATGTAATCCAGCTGCATGACCCCAAATGGCCATTTTCTTGCCATTTTTACATACAGAATTCCTTTTTTTCTTGAATGATCCATTTGCTGATTATCTCAGTGTACAAGCAGTTGCGAAATGAGACTGGTATCTTTAACTTGCAGATGGGGATTCCCCAACGAGCAGGAAAGCTGAATATGGTGCTGTAGCTCTTGTTTTTCCTATTAGTTTGTTTCTCCCTTTGCCCCCCTCCCCCAGTTCTTTCTCCTGCTGCCTTTGAAGGATAAATTAGGTTACATTTCAGGTGAGCATTTCCCACTGATTCTTCTAATAACTCTTGCATTATGTTGCATGACACTTCTGGATTTTTGGCTTTTAAGAAGTTGCACTTTTCAGTCTTGTTAAATTCAGTTTGCACCCAGTGGAATTCTGATTTTGTAGTCTGTGTTACCAAAGTAGGTTGGAGAAAGCTTTGGATCTTCTTCTTTTTCCATTCTTTAGAATTGGGACCATGAATCTTGCTTCTTTTGGTATCTTCTTTTCTTCTGCTAAACATTTCCTTCTTCTGTTAGCTTCCATTTCCTTTGCCTTTTTTTTTTTTTTTTGTACTGTGTGGCTTAACTCACTTCCCCCTCGCCTCTGCTGACTCCTTAAATTCAGCAGTCGTTTTCATGCTTTTGAGGCCTCTTGATCACTCTCTTACGAATTATTTGACGTATTTCTGTTTAGATACCCCACTGTAAGCAGCAATATCTAGCAAGTGTTTAGGGTTGTAAGTGTGGTATTCAAGAGGAAGAGGAAGTTCTCAGGTTTCTTTAGATGTTTGAGATGTATATGCAGCTTAGTTTTCAGAGCTGGTGGTGACATTAACTGTAAGTATCCAATGCTGAGATAAATTTGGAGCAGTATATCTTTCTCCCGAGGGACCCTGACCCTTTTTCAGGGAGATAACCTGAAGCTTTGCTAGGGAGAACAAAATGTTTCACCTTCCGAGATGGAGAACAAAGTCCCTCCTGTACCCCGAATCCATCTTTGTGAGTAATTTACGCAGCAGAAGCTTGCTCTGATTTTAGAATATGAAATAATTTTTCTCAGTTGACGCAGGATCAGGAGGCTGAAACATCCGATCTGAAACCTCTTGTGGAGGCCTTGTTTGCAGCTGTCACGTTCTCTGTTACAGCTCCCCAGTGCTGGAGCTTAAAGTTGGCTCATTCAGTTCTGCATGTAGAAAGTCTCCTTAGAAGTGTGAACCTTGGAGACATTGGGAACTGTAAAGATTAGATTTCAGTTTCTTGGAAGTGTTTTCCTTCTGAAAGGGGTCTGACTTCCTTTTCATTCACTGAAGAGCTTGGGGAAATGTTCTCACCTGATAAGAATATTTCTTTAGTCTTATCTTGGATTTTAAACTTAAATTACTGAAAGGAGTGTTGGCCAGATATTCCTGGTTATTGGAATGTGAAAGCTATAATTTTTGAGTTTGGGTTGGCTTTTTTTTTGGGTCTTGGAAATACTATGTGGGTTTTTTTCGTGTTTGTTAAGTCAGGAAACCTGCTCTGCAGTGTACCTTGTAGGACCTAATAAAAGTGCAGGTGTCAAAGCTGTTAACATCGTGGTGTTAAATGTACTTCATGTATCTGCATAACCAGTTAAGCATGGCTTCTTGAGGTTTTATTTTTATGGGTGTTTGTTTAAAGTGATGAGAGAGTGCTGATGGAAGGGATGGTGACTGATGTTCTTGTACTCCCTCCTTATCCCCCTTTCCCTTCGGTTACGCTGCTGTTGGTGTTATCCATATTGATGGTGTCCCTTAGCAGTAGTCTGTAAATATTTTGCCTCATGTGCAGTGACAGCCCTTAAATCAAATAGAGGAGAGAGGCAGAATACTTTGAACATAATCTATGGCTGACTACTAATGCGGATTACCATCTGGAAAACTGATGCAAAGCAGCTGCAGCTTTTGGCATCTGACAGGGTTGAACATCTCGCCTCTTTCGGTGCTGAAACGGACTTGCTTGAGCTTTTGCATCCGCTTCAAGGTGCGAATTTTCCAATCTGACCGTGACCACTTTGCATGTAATCCATCCACTTCAGAGCATGTACTTGGTTTACCTTTTTGTCTGTAGAAAGCTTGCAATAGACGCAAATAATTAAATATCTGAAGTCAGGTTGCTGTGTTCTGTGAATTTGTGTTCCTTTATTTAGTACTGCAGAAAACCATTGCAGTCATTACGAGAAGGTATCTCTGGAGTTAGGAAACAGGACTTTAACTATAGCCTTTAGTTGTAAATGGCTGTTTAACATACAAATACAGTATATATCAATTTCTTTTATTTGTGTACTTAGCCCAACATCCAGAAGAAATAAAAGCTTTTGGATTTGAGGAGGAGGTATGCATATCATTATTAATTAATTCAGTTAATCATGTGGAGTCATTGCAAAATGAAAACATTCTTCAGATGCCATTTTGGAAGGTGAGGCAGAACACTTCTTCATAATAGAATTCTTCCTGTCTGTATATAGCACTCTTTTTATTTTAATATACTGTGGTTGCTGCATTTCTTTCGTGGGTGGGTGTACTGTTTCTGTGACATCAAAACCAAAAAATATGGCCTTTGCGGTGACACTCGTGTTGTAAACTTGAATGAGACATCTGAAAATCTCTTAATCACTGGGACAGTTCGTGAAGAACTGTAGGCCTTGGGAAGGACTCTCACATTGGAGAAATTTGTGGAGTAGTGTCTCTTGTGGGAGGGACCCCACAGAAGTGGGGTGAGCGGAGGAGAAAGGAGCGACAGAGACAATGTGCGATGAACTGACCACAACTCCCATCCCCCTGTGTCACTCAGGGAGGAGAGATAGAGAAAACTGGGAATGAGGTTAAGCCCGGGAAGAAGAGAGGGTGGGGGGAAGATGGTTTTTACATTCAATTTTTATTTCTCATTACCCCAGTCTACTTTTGATTGGTAATAAATTAATTTTTTTCCCCAAGTTGAGTCTGTTTTGCCCATGTTGGTAACTGGTATTACGTATGATCTCTCTGCCCTTATCTTGACCCATGAGCCTTTTGTTATATTTTCTCTCCCCTGTCCAGCTGAGGAGGGAGGTCATAGCGTGTCTTTGGTGGGCACCTTGTGTCCAGCCAGGGTCAATTTGCCACAAGAATGATAAATAATTCCATAGTAATAAGGACTTCCCCCCCTTCCCCCCCAGGCAGTGGAGCTTGAAAGCTAAGGGTCAAGCCCAGGTCTTACTGGACTTGCATAGCTGATTCCTACTGTACTTGAATTTTTTTTTAAACTGTGGTAGGGATATTTACAAACTCTGTTTAGTCTGTTACCAGTTATTCCCTGAGTAGTGTAGCTCTCTGTCAAAATCATGCAAAGTAGAAGTGTGTTTTGGTAGGGGCAAAAAATTCATGAAGATACAGATTTCTTTAATTTTGACCCTGGGATACACATTATTTCAGACTTGTTGGCTTCTAGTTTTAGTGTCTTTAGAGGTGTGTAAAGGCATAGGAAATGTGTGTATTTGGGAAAAATTATTTCCCTGAGGACTCATTTCATCCTGTTCCCTCACCAGCTCAAGAAGCTTTTTAAATTTTTTATTTGTTGGGAGTAGTATTGGTGAAGGCTAACTGCAGAATATTGTGTGTACATGGAAAGCTTAGTGTAAACATCTCTCATCTTTTATTACTTTGTGATCCTGTTGTCCTGCAAATGAAATAGAGACCAATCTTAGCTCCTACTGGTAAACATCAAAAAAGCAGTACAAGAGCATTCCAGGTTTCCATAACTTAAGCAGAACAAGTTTTTCTTGTTTTCCCTTGCCAACCTCACATGTTGGTTGTTTATTCCCTGACCTGTAGGTTGCACATTGCTTTACGTTGGAGATATTAATTTTAAAACAGGATTTTAATGAAAAATTTTCATGTTTCTTGGTTGAAAAAGCGATATTAGGCCTGAAATTATGTGTGGCTGAAGGGAATTGTTACCTTGCCCTAGAGAAGACACTCGGTGAGATACTGGTCTGTGGCATTTTGGAAAGTCTTAAAGAGTTCTAGGCCTGTATTGAACAGCGTTGGCTTTATTGGGCAGCATGGTGTGATGGCAGCAGTTTTGGAGACTGTGCTTGGGGAATTGCACTTGCCCTTCCTGGTGAGGTGTCTGTGCTGTAGGAATGTTACAATCGTGTTTATTCACTATAATGACTGTTGGATGTTTCTAAATATATGGATTTGCAGAGCAGGCATATCTAGGCTGCAGTAGGTCTTGTGTTAATAATAAAATAATTTGGTTGATTTTATCCCTGCATCCCATTGAAAGCCGTGAAATGGAATATCTGTCCCTGAGGAGAATAATCTGCACAATTTTGAGAGTTGTGTTTGAGTTCTGGAAAGCAGATTAGAAAATACATATTAATACTTGTAAACTGAAGACATTTGGCCCGAGAATTAAGTTCAGGTGTTAATCCATGGAATGACTGATTTTGACACAGATTTTTTTAATGTATGAAAATTTTTCTTTATTTCAATAATTATGTTTTTTTAAGAACTATTATCACTAATCTGGGAGCTTTGAGAGAGGAAATCTGAAAATTTGTACATTTAAATTTGGATTCTCAGCTGTTCTTTACTTGCCTCAGGCTGATCACTGGCTTTGTTACAGTACTGTAATTTCTAGAAGGAAAACAGTTAAGTTAACTCTACTTCAGCCCTTCCTCAGCTTCATTTACATGCCATTTGCAATGGCTTCAGGTGGGATATGCTTGTGGCTGTTGCTGGAGGAGGTCACAGGATGCTTCCACTGTTTCTGTTGTCTGGAAGGTTTCACCACTGACTCTGCTAATTGCTTTCTAGATGTGAAAATAAACTAGAGGCTCTTGAAAAGGTTTTGGCTTGTTCTCGGCCCTTATGTTTTGCTTCTGACAAAGCTGGAAGATTCATTGGCCAGTGATGCTATTCATGAGCTGGCAGTAAAGGATTCTTTCAGTCTTTTGTCCTCTTTCAGCAAGGCATTTGTATATGCTCTTCAGTCTTTCTTTGGTTTGTAAGTGATAGCAAAAGTCAAGTGTGCCTCTTAACCATACCAAAATGTGGAGATAAAATCTAGGTCTTCCCATGATAATTGTAATCCTGGATGAGTCCAGCATTCAACACAGGTTACAAGTCAAGCCTGGTGTTACTGCTTACTTGCTGAGTGTCTGCTCTCAGAGTATTACTTAAACTCCTATTGTACAATTTACTTCTGACCTCATTCTCTTGAGTTGCAGGGTATTTACAACTTAAGGATTCCTTTTTGGGTAGAGACAAGCTGGAGAGGAAGGTTTATGCCTTCTTAACCTATTCCTAGAAAGGTTTGTGTTGCTTAGGAAAACTTGTTTGGTTACCATGGTCTGCTATACACAAATCTGCTTTGTCATCCGTCCCTTCTCACTGAGCTGTTAGAAGGCTCTTGGACACGACTGTTTCAGTCACTTAGAACAAAGATATTCAGATAGCTTTAAGCACAGCTACCTCCTTCCTTATTTTTGTGCCAGCATAGTTTCTCTTCTCTTCACGATGCTTATCTTGATCTGTGGATAGACAACAGGTGTATCTCAACTGCTGTCTCTTTTGGGTTTTATTTACTTTCCTAGGCTCTCTTGAATACGTTCTTCCCTTCATCCTGACAACTGTGAGGGTTTGACTTCTGTATCCTTACTAGAAGACTCCTAAAAGGAAATGTATGAATGCTGTGTAGTCATTGTTAGAGTATTCATTTATGTGCATTACTGTCAAATCCTTGCACCTTTACTAATATGTTTCATGAGTAGTTTGGTTGGGGGCCACTCTATACAGCCTTCTGGAACTGAGGAATATTCCTGATTTGTTAGTAGTGAAGATACCTGCTGCTTTTATTTTATGTAGATGCTTAAGGAAGAGTAATTGGATTTCTCCTTGCTTCCACTTGGGGTTTATAATGCAAGTACCATGAATAAAACATCAGGATTGTCTCAGCTGTATTACTGAGAAAGCGTTCTGAAGCATAACATTATGTAGAAGCTTGAAATCAGATTTCCTCTTTCCCTGCGGAGGTTAAAAAGCTCAGTATACTCTTGGAGCAGGTACTGGCTTCAGGCCAAGGCAGGAGGCATGAAGTGCTGGCTGCAGTGCATATAACCTTAGTAAGATGTGACTTCTGTAAATGCTTGGCCTCGTAAGTGAATCTAAACTCGGCTTGAAAAGATTTCTTCTTGAAATGATGAATTCCTCCGGGTCTAGTATTTTACATGCAGAAAGCATGCCTGAAGGCTCTGCTTTTGTGTGTCAGGGATTTAAAAACATGGAGTGACTTGACAAGAAAGTAAATGAATAATGAGACTACTCAGGTGACCTGTTGCTGATTGTAGGTGAGCAGGGGAAGCACCAGAGAATTACATTGGCTGTGCAAATACAGCTCATTTCATGTGTGTTTTTATTAATTATATCTGACTGCTATTAATGCATTAGTGTAGCCTGTGAACATAATGTAAAAGGTTTTTAGCTGACAAATGAAGTCGTTCTGAGCTATTTGCAAAAGCCTTTAAGTTCAGAGTATGTGTAGATAGTTATGAGACTTCCAGTGTAGATGTGCGCCCAGGAAAACGCAGATTATAGTCTTTTTTTCCCCTCAGTTCTTATGTAATGCGTGTAATTTGAATTTCAAGGAGTGAGCTGCCTTCAGATGCAAAATAAGAGCAGAAGGTATAGCAGTAAGCAAAAATTGTTAACTGTTTACAGTTAACTTGCTGGGTGGTTGTGTACAGTTCTAACATAACAGAAACAAAACTTGTCTGAGTTAAAGAAGTTTATGTTGGATTATGCAACAGATAAATATTAGCTTTTCATATTATAAGTCCTGGGATTTCCTTGTAACTCCTCCTTTTATCCTCTTAATACTCTTACATAAGAGTAATATGAAACATGTATGTGACAATTAGTTTTCTGTTCCTACTTAATTGTGAAATATTTGCATTTCAGCTCAAATCAAAGACAAAGTTAAAGAAAGGGAAAAGAAGCAAAAAGAGAAGAAGAAGCATAAAATAATGAATGAAATCAAGAAAGAAAATGGAGAGATCAAATTATTGCAGAAAGGTATGTTCAAACTATGCAGTGTTTTTTATTTTAAGTGCTTAAAATATTTGTGTTTAGATACTGGGTTTGAATACTATATTTTTCGTTTAGCTTATGCCATTTTCTCTGGTTAGTTGGTATGAAGGTTGCAAGTTAAAACCTAACTGTAGATGTTACTGTTTTTGTCAAATGTGTTAGTTTTATCTTTCATCTCCAGTATCTATCACCATGGTGTTGCATATACATTAGTAGTATTAGGAAAGACCAGTACTTCAGGGAATAATATTGATGATACCTTCCTCAATAACTGCAGAGAAGATGCAGGTTATCATTTTATATATTGTGGAGAAGAAAAATGAATGTGTTACATTTTATGTCTGACATTAATTGTACAAAACTGATTAACTAAGGAGTTGATTCAGGAACTTTGTCAAATACTAAAATGTTACATGCAACACGCAGCCTTAATTTTGACTAATTTCTTCTCCTTTGTTTTCTGTAAAGGAATGTAGTTGAAGTATGTTCTCGTATGGCTTGTACATGTACTGTTGATTAGAATTGTACAGTAGTTGAGGTTGGAAGGGGCCTCGTCTGACACTGCTCTGAGTAGGGTCAGCTAGAGCAGGTTGCCCAGGACTATCAGACTGTCTCCAAGGGTGGAGGCAACAGTGTCTCTCTGGGCAATTAGATTCAGTCTAGATATAAGGAAGATTTATTTTTTTTTTATGATGATGGTGGTGACAGACTGCCCAGAGAGGTGGTAGATGTCCCATCCCTGGAAATATTCAAAGTCAGGTTGGATGGGGCTTTGAGTAACTGGGTCTAATTGAAGATGTTCCTGCTCATTGCAGGGGGGTTGGACTGGATGGCCTGCAAAGGTCTCTTCCAGCAGAAACTATTCTGTGGGTCTGTTGTATGATCTTTGCTATGAGGAGAGACAGCTGGGATTGTGAAGGCTGGAGAAGAGGAGGGTCACGGGGGATCTCATCAGTGTGTATAAACACCTGATGAAAGGGAATGAAGAAGGTCGTCAGCCTATGCTGGTTCATGGGCTTTTCCTCTCCAGGTGCAGGGCTTTGCCCATCCCTCTGACTTCATGAGTTCCCCAAGTTGGCTCATTTCTACAGTGTGTCAAGGTCCCTCTCACTGGCAGCACAACCCCTCCTTCCAGTTCTGTGTCACCTGCAACTTGCTGAGGGTGTGCTCTGCTGTAGGATTTAATTTACAAACCAGAAACTGAAACCCTCAAATCAAAACCTGATCTTCAAAATGTTCATATGAGGTCAGAGGCACAGAACCTGGTAATTACTGCATCACTTATAATATTCTGTGCAGAAGTTAACTGTGTTAGCAGCTATGACAGCTTCAAACCTGCTTTGATCAGATCTAAAGGTATTGCCTTGAACACGAAGAGTGTAAACTGGTGACTTCCTGTGACAGGGACAGGTGTGACTTGTCTTTGAGCGTGGAAGGAAGTTGGTGGTTTGAGAGAGTGGAGCAAAAAGCTTAACTGCCTCAACAGGGAGGTTCTTCAGGCTTTCTTTGAGTCACAGCCTGTTTTTACACTGGGTCCTGTTCCTGTTGCCATTCAGCAGATTGGGTGGAAGCTGCAAAGACAAAGTCTTCTTACACAGATCTAACACATGATGCCTAGTGGGGCTGTTGAGCCTAAAATGGTGCTTTTCTTTCAAAGTAATGTAAAAATGCATATGCCCAGGGACTGTTAGAACACCTGTGCTGAGCAGCAGATGGATTATTCTCATAGAGAACAGTGCTACAAGTGCATTAGATGCCTTACCCTATTTCACTTGACTTGTTACCAGACAAGTGTGTTTTACATTTTCTTTAAGGTGTTGGCAGGATGTGTTTTTAGAGGCTATGTTTGGTTTTTCAGAATCCTGCAAAATTGACTCCTATTTCAGGAAAAGAAGGGAATGTGTCGGGAGAGCAGATAGATTCTCTCCACTGGGTTTGTATCCTATTCAGAACAGCAGCTTAGTGTTTTCTGTGAGCCTCCAGAAGCTGACTGGATGTACCTGTACGTGCCGTGAGGTTCATACAGTATTTCCTGAGTTGTTTTGCTGGTCTGGCTTTACATCTTGGGCAAGAGACAGCAGAGGCAGAAGTGCTTTAAGACGCAGCTTCTTATATGTGTCAGTATCTCTGTGACCTTCTGAAATATTTATCTAAGGGTGTCTTCTTCCCCTGTAGCAAAGGCTTCAGGCCCTGTTGTTCAGAGCTCAGAGTTTGTTGCGTGGGCTTCGAACAAAGTTCTGGAATGAGTCTGCTTCCCTTTTCTTTGGGTTTTTGGTTTTGTGGTTGGTTTTTCTTTGGTGTTTATGTCTAGAGACCAGCACTACAGTGCCTAAAAACATTTTATTTCCTTCTTCTACTTATGAGATCTGTATCTTGTTGTGAAATGTTGCTCTGACCATCTGTTTGTGACTTGCTTTCTTTGAGGGGCTGGAGGTAACAGTCTGACTTCAGACAGCTAAAGTAGCTGGCCAGATAAAAGGTGACTAGTTATAGAAGTCAGTAGTGAGGGACTGAAGCCTTTTGAGGGAGAGTTGGTGCATAAGCCTGATTTTGGTGCTTTAAGCTGAATGTGGAAGTTTCCTTGTCTGAGTAGGCTCAGGGGTATAAGCTGTTCATCTGCCTAAACCTGGGTCGGCATTCTGTTGAAAGCAGTGAAAAAACTTGCCAATGTTGGAGACAGTTCTTGAAGAGGGTATTTTTTTTGCAGTTCCTGAGGCTGCTAAAGGAAATGAGGCACTTTCAGAGAGGCTGATGTCTTTTGTTATGAACCTAGAATGAAAAGGGGTTTTGTCATCCTTTTGCACTTGCAGAGAATAATATCTTTTTTCTTTTTCTTTTTTTTTTTTTTTTAGAAAAAAGGCATAATAAATAGTTACCTTCTAGAAATGGAGAATTTCATACGAAAAATTTGGTGTGACTGAAAGTTACTTGAGGTCCTGCAAAAAGGAAGATGATTAATAGGTTTATTTGTAAACAGTCCCATTTGTGTTTCTCCTTTAGGAAAAAATCGGTCTTGTTTTTCACATTACTTATGTCAGAGCAGAGCAGTAGCTAAAAATGCAGTAGAAATTCTTAGTGTGTGTTTCTGCAAGGTTAAATGCCTTGGTGTATTGAATGCCAAAATGCAGGAAAGAACTGAAAATGAGCATTTTATTTTGCTGCTATTAACATATATAAGTAGAAATTGTTTTATAAAGCTTTTTTGTATTATTCTTCTGGAAGAAATTACATTTAATTGTACATTCTTGTGAACCTTTTAAATTTTTATAGGGGGGTTTTGCACAGAAGTAATTATAGAATTGGTATATTGAACACGAGACCTGAGTCATACTGCTTGCTTTTTCCCATCCACTGTATTTTCTCTGTGTGTATCTTTAGGGAGAATGTTGAAGGATTTATTTACACTTTAGTTGATGGGACATCGAGGGAATGGGGGAGACTGGAGTAAGAGTGCAGGGCACACAACCCATCACACCCATTTCCCTGTAATGTTGAGTTTGCTTCACGGTCCTTATGCTCCAAGTTACTAACTTTAACCAATAAAATATATGAGTTTGGGGTAAAATGCAGATGTTGAATGTGATGGAGCAGGTGGCACCTGGAGGGAGAGCTGTGCTGTAAGGCTTTGAAGTGTGTCTTGCTGGAGGTGGGGGTCTGGAGCTTGAAGCAAAGGTTGCTGGTACATCAATGAAAAGTGAAAGCCTTTTTCTACCACTGCCTGCAAAAATCTGATTTTTCATGGGATCTGAAGGCTGTGGTTACAAATTATGAAAGGCTGTTTAGCATATGCACATGTATTCTTTGGAATGTCCTTTTATGGTGAAGACTGTGGAAATAATTGTAGTTTTTTACTTACTGTGTTTCAAAGACAAGACTTCTGTGAGAATTTCAATGCTGTCACATTTATAGGAGTTCTTCCTTCAAGAACAATCTTTGTACCTCCAGATTATTGCTAGCAAATATCTGAGTAAGTTGTTAGGCTGGGTACACACAAACTACTTTTATTTTACCCTCTGATTGTACTGTTTATGGGAAGTGGGTTTCAGTTCTAATTTTGATGGCACAGATTACTTAAAATACTGTGATAGTCAGTTCAGAAAAGAGGTCTGCTTCTGTGTGTTTCTCTGCTGTCTTTAAAGTTCTTCCATAGCAGAGTGAAAAATGCTGGTGGAGGAGTGTTGAAGTGGAAGGCTTCATTGAAACAAGGTGATTAAATCAGCACTTGTCACCTCATAGTGTATTTTAAGATCCAGGCATGTGGAACTGCACAAAAATTTTGTCCTGTATTGATTCCTCTTAGATTTTTGTGCTCATATGCAGACTTTTAATTTTGAACAGACATCTTCTGTTAGACCTTTCTTCTCCACAAATTTTTCTGTTCTTCTTTTAGTCTAGGTGGGATTTCTATTAATGGTTTTAATTTGGGTTGTTCCCTTATTTGGAGAACAGATATTTAGATGTATGGAAGGTATAACAGGCTGCTGCTTTTTGAAATACTTCTATAAGGAACATAAAATAGTTAATTTATAATTTTATATACATGTTTAGTGTGGTAACTCAGATGACCAGACTCCAGAGGCTGTTTGCAGACTTCGTATTTTCAATCTGTTTGTTGTAGAAGAACTGAGTGGAAATATTTTAAAGGTTTGTATTTTTTTAATTCATCACTGTATAAATCTCTGCTTGTTTTACAACGTGCCATTGAAGTTCATAAGTGCAGTTGTTGGAAAGGATATAGGAAGAAGCACGTTGGGATCTTTGTGTATGGCTTTGATAGGTAAGAGACAATTGTATTAAGGAGCTAAACATGGTAGAAGTTGATGCATATCTTTGTAGCAACTTTTATCACATGCTGTGTTTGTACACCCCTAGGTGTCACTTTCTGAAAATCTTGAGTAGCTGCTCTCAAGGTGATTGTGACTGTTCAGCTTCCAGGAGGGCTGAGACAACATGAAATACATTTATTTGATGTATTTTAGGCTTGACTTTTCTGGTGTTTAATAGCCAAGCTTTCAAGCCTGTAAATAGAACAAGATAGCTGTCAGTTCTCAGTTACTCCTGCTGTTTGGTTTGTTTCCTGGGCTCTCTACTGAGGCACCTTGAAATTCTGTTTCCAGCACGTGTCCTATTAGCTTTGCAACCTGTCAGCAGCTGATCTTGCTCATTCTCCTCATTTGTGGAGTGACTCTGCATTTCATGTCTGTTTAGAATTCCACGTGCCCACTTTAACTCTATTAGGAAGTCAGTTTTCTAATAATTTTGAACTATTTTTAGTATGTTTTCATTAACTCATCAAATTATTACATAGAATCATATTTATTAAAAGATAATAAATATATAACATGTGGACACGTTAGTTAACTGACAGTTTCATATAGTTATCTGGTACAAACTGGAGGGTTTTTTAATATCTAAAATGCTTCTCATGTGGGTTTTTTTTTTCTTGTGCTGGGTAGATATTTATTTTTTTTTTCTAGAATTTTTTTTTCTTCTTTGGCCACCATAAGTGACAGTGGCTCCAGAAACACTTGTACTCTCTGCAACTGCATATTTTATTTATTTAGTGGTTCGGGAACGGCATCTTGGCTGGTCCTGTTCAGTTTTTTAGTTCTTTGTGGTTATGAACTTTAAACCCCCTGAAAGATCCAGGGGGACACTTCTGTGGTTTGAGCTGGGATTTTTGTGTTGGCTATTTAAAGACTCGGCCTGAAGAGCTGGAGCAGAGCTGAGACATTGTAATTTTATATTATATGAGTAGGTTTAGAGTGTATTGCAGTGGGAGTCATGTCTCTGGCCATGTGGGACTCTGGGAAGCCAGTGAAGATCATTACTTGGAGGTTACTTCTCACTTGCCCCTTGCTGGAGAGGGCTGCAGTGGGAGGTGGTTGGTACAGCACCAAGCCCAGGACTGGAGCCATGTGCTGGAGCTGGTGGCAGAACAGGCAGGCAGAGCAAGGGGTGTACAGGCAGCTGGTTGATGCTGCTGCGCCTGTTCATGTGCCACAGAGTGAGGAGGAAGCTGCTGTGTTCCAGTCCTTCTGTTCAGCTGAAAAAAAATCTAGGAAATGTGGTCCCTGTTTAGGCTTCTCTGCATTGATGTTCTTTCATCTTTCTACTCCCCACCAAGTGCTCCTCAGCTCTCTTATAGTTTGGTGAGTGGGCTCTCCTGAAGTGAGGAAGTGAAAACTGACTTGAATTACTGGCTGCTGTTAAAATGTTTGTGTCTTCCTGCTACTAGCTGTCAGCTAGAAAACTGTGGTAGATGAATCATTTAGTTATTAATTTTTGGGTTTTGTTTTGAAATGTCACAAGTCCCTCCTTAATAATTTTGGTGGCTGTGACCTCAAAGTTGAGAAATGCTGCTCTGGTTGAAGCAACTGAATGAAGTATTTTACTTCATGGCCTCTGCTTGTTTAAACTTTCAGATGAAGTGTTCTAATGGACAAAACACAAAGTAAACTTCAGGTAATGTCTAACTTTTCTAGTTGTAAAAACTTACTCTTGTAAGGTGTCTGTAGTTAACCAGAGCTCAGGCTGTCTAACATTAATTTAAATTACAAGTGTGGGTCATCAAGTAATAACAGAGTATTGGCTGATTTGCATAAAATTCGAACAGTTCTGAATCTCAGCCCTATGCTGTGACTGGCAGGGATAGTGTCACCACAAGAAATGAAATGTACTGAGTTACCCCGAAAGATCTGCCTTTCCTATAGATGCATGCATGGGAGAAGTAAAGCCTGACTTGGCTCTAGATGGTGGTTAAAAGTTGTTTAGAGGTAGTTCTGATACTGTTGAGTTTGTCTCTGCGTGAACAGAATGAACATAGACTTCCGTTCTTCTAATTTCCTTAATAATGTGCTGCATGTTATGGCAATATTATGTTTTATAACTTCATCCTCATGCAGACATGATTAAGCAAAAAGAGCAGAAGCAGAATTAAAATTTTGCTGTTATTCGATATTTTTCTTTTTTTTCTTGTTTTTCTCTTTACAGTCCAAGAAAATGTGAGCTCAGTCTGCTTTTTAGCTTCACGTCAAGGGCAAAGTTCCTGTAAAAATCTGTGGGTGCTGAGTGTTTTTCTACCCACCCCCTTGTCCCTGTTATTTCTCATTTTTGGGGTCTTACAACAGTTCTCAGATTCCCCTTAACTAACTTGTTTTTAATTCAAGTGAAAATTGTTAATTTCTTTCTTGAGCCTCCAAACCATGCAGTGAAATAAAGGTTTTATGTTTATAGCTGGTTCAGTAGCTGTGTCGAAATGCATCTCAGGACACAGGGACAAAGATGCTGTGCACTTCACAGTGGGTGCTCTCTTGGCTGCAATGAGATGGCAGCAGTTGTAGGGACATGTATGTACACACACACTTATTATTATTATTGTAACTGCTGGTGAAGGATCTCTGAAACACCCATCTTGAGAGTTTTGGGGTCGTGAGTGCCTCAGCAGTAAGTACTTGAGAGGTGAAATCAGCTTGCATCGAGCACTGCACTGCTGCTGCCAAATCTTGCTTAAAACTAAGCTGGCTTGGATATCTCAGTCTTGTGTTGAGATCTTTATTTAGCCTTTTGGATGGCTTACTTAATGTTTTCACGGAATTCTGTATGTCTGCTCTGAGGCAACTCGATTACTGCCCTAGGGAGATGTGGAAAGCAGCTGTTCTTTTTGGTGTCCCTTAGCCAAGTGTCAGAGCAGCATTATTGGTTTTGGAAGAAGCAGCATGTTTTACTTTAAAAGTATTTTGATATATGCAGCAGAGGAGTGACTGAATGAGTGGGTTTCTGCTCCTCTCTACAGCTAATGCAGAAGAAGAACAAGATGAAAGTATTTATTTGGCATTGCTGATAGCAATCCCAGTATTTCAGCAAACTAACTCCTTTTGCTGTTGGAGTATTTGCAACTTCTAAGCAGCTTTAAATACCTACTTCAGAGTGGATCTTTGAAATTCAGTCGAGCAGAAGCCTTAGGCTAGAAATGTGCTTCCTTCTCATTCTGTCACAATCTATTCAAGCTTTGCTGAGAAACACTGCTTACTTCTAGAAATCAGGTTTTCATTTTGTGTTTGTATTCTTCAGGAAAACTGTCTATATGCTGAAATAATGGAACATAAATATTCTAAAATTGGGCATATGTAGATGTCAAAGCAGCATGGGGAGTGAGTGCTGTACAACACCACCCACACTCACTGTAAGAAAGGACAGAGGGAAGAAATTGTAGCCTGATCCATATTACAGTTAAATGAACTAAAATGTTACCTTTAAAAGATAAATTGTGTAACCTCTCTGTTGAATTTAAGAGTTCAAGCTTTGGGGTTAGGAAGCTTTCTGTTAAGGTTTGCTAGGAAGTGGATCCTCTCCTCCTACATGGACTGTTGTGTGAGGTGGTGGGACTTTTTTTTTTTCTTTTTTTTCCATTAAAAATTCAGCCTTGTTCAATGGTGGGGGTGGTTTGGGAAGCAGATCAGGTCCTCACTGATGAGGGGTGAGCTCTAATACCCCCCAGTGCCTGCTCTCAGTGGTCTCCATGCTTTAGTTCCTGTCAGACAGTGCTGTGAACCAGTTCTGTTCTCTGATCTGGAGCAGCAAAGTGAATAGTTTTCTGCTGAGCCACTGAGTTACTGTGCAATCAGATGAGCATCAGTCAGTGGCAGGAATGGTGCAGGACTGTGTGCCAGGAGCAGTGGCACAGGAGAGGGGGGGGAAGTTGGACTCATCCGTGGCAGTGAGCTCAGGCATTGCTCAGCTGTGTCACATATCCACATTTGAAGGCTGAACAAATAATTACACATTTCACATTTTTTCAGTCTTTCAGTACACAGTTTAGTTTTATAATATAAATGTTCTCTCTTTGAAATACGATGTATGAAATATCTAAGAATAATTTTCCGTAAGTACATAATGTGCTGCCAGTGTGGAAATGAAGTAGAGTTCTTGACAGAATCTGTCTTGTGTGCAGTAGCAAAAGCCTGTGTGAATTTGAAAAAGGCTTGAAACAACTAATCAGTTTTTGAAGTCATGTTACCTTGTAATTCCTGCTTTAAATGGGTTTAGAGATCTGAGTTTTACTCTTGTTGGTATGTAATTTTTTTCTAAGTTTTTAATTCTAGAAATGTTTTGAAAAAATCCCATTTGGACTCCTTTATATCTTCTGACTTCTGTGTTTGAAGGCCTTTTTCCTCTTCAGTGCCATCAGTTGCTCAGACTCTTGATTCATGTTTTGTCTCAAAAGGGTAAACACCATTTTTTCCTCTTTTTTTCCAGTTGCAAATAGCAGATCGGAGGTTCCTGCTATTTTCCATCACAGGTCTTCTGGTGGATTTTTGCTTATATGGCTTCTTGTTCCTTCAGTGATTGTTGCTGTCTTGGTTTCCAAGTGTTTCAGAATTAAAAATGTTCTCAGTTTTATCCTTTTTATTTATAGAGATCCAAAAAGTTCTGTGGAAAAGAGTTGTGTTCAGAGATGAGAGGCTGTTAGCAAATATTTATTCGGTTCCAAATTGTGTGCACCAGTTTTGCAACTTTGCATGATTTCGAAAAATGTGCATTGATGAATTGTAATACTTGATACATGTGTAAATGACATAACCCTTTTATCTTGAGTTCAAAAGTAAACCCAGACTATTAAAATCTATTTATTTAAAGCTGAACAGAAATTTTCATATTAAGCTGGAAGGAAGACTGTTGGGTACCAGAAAAAGAATTATTTTTATCCTGTGGTTGAGAGCTTTTTTCCCTTCTGAAGCTTTCACAGAGATGGTGTGAAAACAAACACAGAGATTGATACATGTTCTTCACTTCAAAAATGTCTTGGTGTAATTCCTCCTAAGATTTTAAGGGCTTCCATAAATATGTACCAAGTAAACTTAAACATATTTTTACAACTAGTTTTGAGCACAAACCTTTTTGGGCACGTTCATGTGACCTTTGCAAAATTTGAGACTGGCTTACATTCCATCTGTGTGATTTTAATTGTTGTATTGGTTTGGTTTTGTTGTTGTTTCTGTCTTAAAAGCACTGCTGCTTTCGAGACCGTGGCTGTGCTCTTTTGAGTGCTGCTTACCGAGGGTTAGGATAGGAGTGACTATTTCGGTTGGAAGGGGCCTACAGTGATCGTTCAGTCCCACTGCCCCACCACTTCAGGGCTGACCAAGAGTTAGTGTGTTGTTAAGGGCATTGTCCAAATGCCTCTTAAACACTGACAGGCCCGGGGCATCTGTCACCTCTCCAAGGAAGCCTGTTTTGTAGTTCAATTGCAGACCTTTTAAAAAAATATGTTTTATTTTTATTTTTTAATGTTATTGTACAGCTGCATCTGTGAAATACATTAAGTGACGGGCTAAAAAAGCCACCGTATACTACAGGAGAAGTTGAGTGAAATTGCTTTTAGTCAGTAAAACCTTGCAGAAGATAGAATCAAAGGCAGGGCGTGGGATAGATTGGAAGGGGAAATCAGATCATCTTCCTTCTTGTACTGTAGGAATGGAAGTCAATAATTTTTGAAGTAGTTTTGCACAGATACAGATTTGTACCCATCTCGTACTTCACATTTCAACTAGCAGTAATGGACTGTAATTTTGTAGCTGGATGTGCAGCAAGAACATATAGATCTGCAGTTGTCTTAGGATTTTCCTTGGCCGTTATAAACATGTTCAAGTACAACAGAGCAATTTGGCTCCTGTCATAGCAAATAGCTTCTTGCTTTGCACTTAGTTGTTGTAGGTGTTTCTGTTTATATTACTGCTGATTACGCCCCAGTGAATAGAAATTTCCATCCTTTCCCTGCTGTGCATGAAGTCCCAGATCTGAGTGATTAGTCCCCACAGAATTCTGAGCTCCATATTAGGACAAGTGTGGTGGGTTGTCAGGTGTCTCCCGCTTCCTTCTGCCTCAACATATAGCACCAGCATTTGGTGCTATAATTCCATATTTTTTATATTCAAACTAACATAATATCTGGAAATGTTTGACTTGCTGCAATATCCATCAATATAGCAACAAATTTTCATGTTTAGAGCAAAACAATTTTGAAATTATGAGTTAAAGCATTTTTAAGAATTTGAAATACATATATGCTCTTGGATGCTTTCTGGTTTTGTATTCCTGCAGTCAGGAGGGGAGGAAAAATGTCTATTCTGTAGTCTGTGCTTTGAGATTTGGATTGAGATTTCTAAGCCTGTAATATAGAACTTCCCATAAACCATTTCTGTGGGGTTTTCCCCCCTGAATGGAGTTGGTGTCATTATGACACCATTACCATACCCCAGAATATGAGTAGTAGGTGATTTTTTGTCAGGTGGTGACATGTCACTTGAGTACCCTGCTACCTTCAATGAACTATTTTCAGGACTCCTCTAAGTCTGAGGTACTTAATTTTACATGTGTTGCTGCTTTTTCTGGTCTTTTCATGCCCCATAGATTTAAAGACTTGTGACAGAAGGAAAATGTTAACAGAGAAGTGGGTGAACATTGCATCTACCAGATGAAACAGTCCTGTTGCAGAGGTGATGCCAGTTTTACAATAAATTTAGCCTAAGAAAGGGTGGATACTCTGAGGATACTCTGCCTTTTGGCAGTTGAACTTGGTTAGCTAAAAGTGAAATTGTGCTCAGAGAGTGTGCCATGTTATATCTGATTTTGAGTGAAGGGAATCTTTGTAGTTATTAGATTAAGAAATCCTAGAGGCTGTTTCCTTGTTTGGGCTAAGTAAGAAATGAAGTGACCTCAGGGCACTTCTTCCTCCCGCCTCCTTGAGAAAATAGAACGCAGGGATGTGACTACTTGCCTGCCTCCACTTCAGGAATCCCAGAGGTGTGTGGCTGCTGTCACATTTCACAAGGCTCAGAGGCAAGTGTCTTAACTGGGTGTTCTCCTTTTCAGTATCTGCATTTTCCATGTCCAAGCCTCTTAATTAACAGCAAGAATTGTGGTCTCTTTACTTTGTTTTTTTTTTTTTTTTTTGAAGGACTCTTATGAGTTACTTGGGCTGAGGATTGCAAGCCAAAAATAGTCTTCTGCAGCATAGTGGTAGAGATTGGCTAACTTAACTCTTGTGAATTTGAGATTACTTGGTCTTACAATGAAACACTCAGTTTCTAAACTCCTGTGTTTGAACCTGCTGGTCTTCAGTTGCTTGCTGTGGATATAATTTTGCGTTGAAATATACCCAGTAACTTCATTTCACTATTTGCTAAATCATTTCAGCTGCTAGATTTTTGGGCAGTGTAGTGCCAGAAGTTTTTTTGGCTACCACTCAACTACTTGCAAAAAAAACCCCAAAGCAACTGAAGGAAAACACTTCAAAACAAGGGAGAGCATTTACCTTGGGAATCACTTGAATGGGGTATGCCCAAGTGAGTGCTTTGTGCCTTTAGGCCATTACATTTTGTTTTCAGTTCAGTTTGTGTATTATGTAAACTTGAAGCTAGTTTCTGTTTTGTGTTTTCCTCAATGTGTGTCTTGTTTTGTTTGAATTCTTTTTATTTTCTGATATGTATGGGGTCGCTTTTGAGGCGTTCTGACATATATTTCAACACAATTAATTTAGTTACGAAAGAATGACCATGCAAAGCGCATCTGACAGGGTAGGTTTTAGTAGTGGCATCTTGTGAACAGCTCACTGCTGCTGGTTGATACTCATGGATGGTTTGTAAATCCCTTATTTGGCAGCATTGGACAGCTGTCCTGTGACATCTCTGGACTTTCTGAGACAGTAACTGCTGATGACCACTTAAAGGGAATGATGAAGGACAGTGACTCATCATGAAAGCAGCCTTGGGAAACTTGGTTTTTTGTCATGTCCTTCCCTTATTTGTCAGTCAGAATGTGAACATGGCAGTTGTCTCGTACTCTGCTCATTTTTGGTAAGATACACATTGTGATCCTTGGCTTTTGGTCTTTCGTGCCACGGTGAGAGTTTTGGTAACTTCGAATACTGCTGTTTAAGTACGTGTTACATATATAAAGAGTCTTAAGAGATTTTTTTCCTCTCTACAGGTGGGAAGGAGAAACCAAAAACCAATGCAGAAGAGCTACAGATTAAAAAAGTTAAGAAGAAAAAGAAAAAGAAACATAAAGAGAATGAGAAGAGGAAGCGTCCAAAAATGTACAGCAAATCCATTCAGACCATCTGCTCAGGACTGGTTTCTGATATTGAGGATCAGGAAGCCAAAGGCATCATAGATGATCATCTTAAGGATTTCAATGGGAAAAATATGGATCCCAAGAAGGACTGTGAGTCCAAGATACCAGAGAACAGTGAGTTTCCATTTGTCTCGTTAAAGGAGCCACGGGTTCAAAATAAACTCAAAAGGTTGGACACATTGGAGTTCAAACAGCTGATTCATATTGAGCACCAGCCTAACGGAGGTGCATCAGTTATCCATGCCTACAGTAATGAACTCTCCCACTTGTCTCCTGTGGAGATGGAGAGATTTGCAGAAGAGTTTGTGGGTCTGGTTTTTAGTGAAAATGAAAACTGTGCAGCTTACTATGTAATGGGTATTGTTCATGGGGCAGCTACTTATTTACCTGACTTTTTAGACTACTTTTCGTTTAATTTTCCCAATTCACCAGTGAAAATGGAGATTTTGGGAAAGAAAGATATAGAGACAACGACTATGTCAAATTTTCATGCTCAGGTAAGAGGTTATACATTTTACTTTCTAAAGTCATATAATGGTTTCAAACAACTGTGAATGGGGATTTTTTTTTTTTTTAGAGTAGTTGCTATTAGCTGTGCTGTGTGGATGACACAGAAGAATAGAAACAAGGGAATTCTTGAAGTAATAAGTCAGTTCTGCGCTATTGAAGATGAGAAGCCTGTTAACTGAGACATGAAATTGGATTTTGTGGGGGAGGGGAAGTGTGTGCATGCCTGTGTATGTAGGTTTCTTTGGGTTTGTTTCTGTAGCTGAAGCTTAACCATGGGTTTTGGAGGGTTGAAATGGTTTAGCTGTCTCTGTCTTGGTGTCCAAACTGTAGTTTATCTGTGTGAACTTCTTCATAAAACTGAAATGCTTTAATACAATGTTATACATAAAACCTGTGTAGGGCAGAATTATTTAGTTGCATTTGTAGTTTGAGTCTTGAAAATTGGTCCTTAAAGGACAACTGGGTTTTTAACATGCTTACTGCTTTGGTCCTTAGCCACTTGCATTTCCTCCCACTTGGTTGTATTCTGTGGAGAGCTCTTAAGCTACGTGGCAGAATGTCAGCCAGCTTTTAATTTTATTTTTTAAAATTTATTTTCTGGAGGGAAATGACTGTATACTCTTAACAACAGCTACTGATTGAGGATTACCTCAGCTATTTATTAACTTGCTGTAGAATATACATTTCTGTTGGATATTATTTATGTTTCAAATCTTCAGGGGAAAAAAATGTCTAGCTTTGAGATTTCCACTGTGGTGATGAGGGTATTGCGTAAAGCCTGTTCAGATACTCTGAAACAACTTACGAAGAAACTCAGTGCTGTTTTATTTATATCCACTTTATCTCACATTCACCATTTAACTCCATTATTTGTGAATTTATATGTCATATGGATCACCTTTAAACTGTTTTAGTCTTTATCTCTTAGACAATTTTGAGGAGTTCAGGTGTAAGTTACATTGCCATCTTTTTGATGAAAAATGTGCTTTTTTCCTTTGGCTACATAAGCATTTACATGGAGCACTTGCATTTATTGGTGAATTTCAGGTGTGTGTTATCCACAAGGATATGCAGAACTGAAATGCTGCTGCAAGAGGACATTTGCAGTGCTGGTTAAGAAAATATCTACTGCCATGGGTTACGAGTATTCTGTGAACTGTAATCGCTGGGTTTTTTTTAGTATGTCAACTGAATCATTAATAATAAAAATCACAGAACTTTTCATAGGCAGCTCTCTAGAGCTGCTCTGTCTTTGGCCATTTCATATAAAAACAGCTGAATCTGACCTTCAGAGTATGTTCCTTAAGTCCAGCCTGTCATCTTGGGCAGCATTAATGCAAGGATAGCTGTGTGCCAGTATCTGCCCTAAAGACATGGTTGAAAAAAGGCCAAATTTTATTGTTGTGAATTATAATGGAATTCTTTTACTAAAGGGATAGATTAAATCAGTATTAACAATAGTAACATCAAGATCTATAGTTAAATCAGTCCTGTGTTCATTGGGGTTGTGATTGTAATTCCCATTTCTGTGTAGGTGATGGAGGAGCAGAGAGAGACTGGTGGATGAAAGAAGCCAAACTGTATTGTTGTAGCATTCATCTGGTCAGCTCCATGGTCTGTCTTGTAAGCTGTCTTTTACTTGGCTGGAGGTTTAGTTCTGGTATCTTTTACTTTGTGTTCTCTCAGGTTTTTTTCCTTAGTTTTCATGGCATTTTATCACTTCTTGGTTTGGTTGCTTGACAGAGAACGCCTGGCTTCTTGTATTTTTGCTAAATAGGGGGTGTATGGAGTATAAATAATGTGTATAGACTTACATCAGACTTACTGTCTTCTGTGCACCATCCCTGTTTCCTGGAATATTTAAGTTAGTATCTAGGTTACCTAGCTATTGGTTCTTTTTTTCCTTATAATTTCCTTATTTTTGTCTTACTTTGGTTGCTTACTTTGTCCTACTTGGGTGATCTGCTATGGTTGAAATGTTTTGTTGGCTTAGTATTCTCTGTTCTGACTTGCTGTATTTTGTGGAGATTGAGAATGTTCTCCTGTATTATTGAGTTCTTTATGAATCTTTCAAAGGAATTCTAATGTGCTGTTGCAGTATATTTTTATGAAACTTTAAATAAAGTTTTCTGTTCCTACATTGCCCAAGTGGTCCTGAACTGTCTGAGCAATGTCTGCCAGTTGTTGTATAGAGTGAGTTGTTTTCTGAGGCTTAAATAGGAAGTTGGTTTTATCAAGTCTGCTTTGACTTCATTAGTCTTAAACTTGGGTATTGCTTTGCTAATTTTAACCAAAACACTGAAATGAGACTAAATGAGGTTCTTTGGTTGTTTTTGAGAACTCACTGTAGCACATGTAATCAGTCTGACAAACCTAAATATTTTAAAATATCTGAAACAAGTATTAAAAAAGAAAAGAGAGGGATGAGCTAAGCCTGAAATGGAAAGTATTGTAGTGTGTTTTATCAGGTTTTATTTCTGACATTCATCATTTTACTACTACTTGATAATCTTCCACCTCCTGTTTTGTGGCAAGTGAGGTTTTCTCATTTTAAGTAATGCTTATTTTGAAATCCTCAGCTTCTGTGGCAAGTGGCAGATTTCACAGTAAGTTCTATTGCTGAAGTCAAAATTGTTGGAGTTTTTGTAGGTTTACCTGGAAAGTCTGCATTTCTCAAGTAATTTACTTCATTTCCACAACTGTAGAGTCGAAATTGAACCCCTCTCACCATCCTTCCCAAGACACCTGTGCCAGAAGTAATATAGTTTTACTTGTTAGATTAGAAGTGGACAGAAGCTTGTGAGAGTAGTTAACAGCAGGTGCAGGAGAGAGGAAGTTGTGTTGGAACTGGTTCTGCCTAATCACAATTGACTTTTAAATTTTGGAGGGAGAGGAATTGGGGAGTTTTTCCTCACCTAGCTTGGTGCTTAAGTACTCCTTAAAATAATTTTGAGTTACTGGAATAGCTGTTTGTGAACTGACCGAAAGGCTTAGTCAGACTGTTTCTCTAATTGGGCAAAATGGAATTAGTCTGGGTAACGTGATAGCCAGTAACTCAGTCCTTCAGGTGGTAGAAAACTGTTCTCTGTAGCTTCACCATTTGTGTAGATGGCAACAGCTGCATCAGTTACCTGATAGCTGTGAATCTTGTCAGGCTCTTAGGAGAATTTTAAAGAATGTAGATAATCAGCTTTTGCCACCTACTTGCAGCTTACATCACTTCAGTTAAGCTATTTACTTCTGTTGGGAGCAAATGCCACTAATATTTTGAACACATTACGATGTCCTCATGCTGTGTAAGTGTAAATTTTTATTGCCTTGCTGAAACCCCAAAGCACAAACTTGGTGTTTAACTGGAACAATGGCTTAGTGCATTGATTTTACTGTCGTGTCCCTGAGGCAGCTTCTTAGTACAGATAAAGTAAAATACTGAGCAATACCCAACAATTCCTGTGCTTCAAGAAAAGGTTAACTATTTTTAAGCCAGATATGACAAATCCATATCTGATATCTTTGCTGGAGATCTTTAGGTGATTCGACGCTTTCCAAAGAAATCTGCTGTAAAACAATTTTTTCTTATTTGTCCTCTTATCCTTTGATTCTGATTTTATTGGACGAAGCAAACAATTTATCCTTTTCTTTCAGTTTTCCCTATATGGCTTACCACCCCCACCCCCCCTCCCCATTAAGCAGTTTGAATTATTTCAGTCTACCATTACATGTTACACCCTTACTGGTCTTACTGCTCTCCCCTTTTGCTCTCTTCAGTCATCCTGTTTGTGTCCTGGGCAGTGTTTGCCTGGTGTATCGATGGCAAGGGCTGTGAGAAGATGGCTGTGTCTTGCAAATTATTGCTCTTAGTTATCTACTCCTTCTCTTTTTTCAGAACAATTTGTGATCTGCTGTAGCAGCAGCTCCTGTAATCGAGTCACTCTCCTTTCCATGTTTATGTAGTTCATTATATATGTGAGTGTAGTTTTCACTTATGTTTGAATTGAATTACATCCTCTGCAGTCAGACCCCTTCTCCAGTTTCAAGATCTTGTTAATTTTGATCCTCTCCTACAGTAGACTTGCAGCTTTGTGGTACCTGCAGGTTTCATGAGGATACACTGTGTTCAAAGGAAAGATCCTTGCTGCCTGCCTCAAAATTGGTCCTTTCATATTGGTAGTTACGTGAGCACAGACAAGACTCTGTGCCCTCTCTTTGCTCTTACTGGACCATGCTTTCTGCAGCAGTTTTGAGAACATAATACAAATGTCAAATGTGGAAATGGGACTGGTCCTCTGAAAAAACCTATCCAGTCATAGAAAGGTTAGTTTGACTTGACTGGTTTTCTTCGTGTCTATGTTTATTAGCTTTAATTATCTTTTCTAGGTGGTTGATGGTTGTATGTAACTCAGCGGTTTTTCTGGAAATTGAAATTAGGCTAAATGGTCTCATAACTCTGTCTTCTCTTGACACCTATTTCATTAAGATAGTGTGTTACTGTCTTCCAGTCTTGAAGGACTGATTTTGTGCTTTTCAGTTAAAATCATAGAATAGCCTGGGTTGGAGGGAACCTTTTAAAGGTCAGCCAGTTCCCACCCCGCTGCCATGGACAGGGACACCTTCCACTAGACCAGGTTGCTCAGAGCCCCATCCAACCTGGCCTTGAACACTTCCATGGATGGGGCATCCCCAGCTTTTCTGAGCAATGTTTTTCAGTGCCTCACCACCCTCACAGTAGGAATTTCTTTGTAATATAAACCTGTCCTCGTTCAGTTTGAAGCCATTCCCTCTTGTCCTGCCCTGTGAATTGTCCCTCTCCAGCTTTCTTGTAGCCTCCTTTAGGGACTTGAAAGTTCTTGTAAGGTCCCCCTTTTCCAGGCTGAACAATCCCAGTGCATCTATGAAGGGTCTGTTTTCATAGGAGAGGTGCTTCAGTGCTCTGATCATCTTCGTGGCCCTCCTCTGGACTTGCTCCAACAGGTCCTGCCTTTCCACTACAGAGCTGGATGCAGCATTCCAGGTGAGGTCTCACCAGAGCAGAGCAGAGGGGCAGAATCCCCTTCCTCGATCTGCTGCCCACGCTGCTGGGGATGCAGCCCAGGACACATTTGGCTTTCAGGGCTGCAAGTGGACACTGCCGGGTCAAGCCCAGCCTCTCATCCACCAGCACCTCCCCCCGGCTGCTCTCAGTCAATTCTCTGCCCTGTGTTTGTGCTTGGGATTGCCCCGCCCGTGTGCAGGGCCTTGCACTTGGCCTTGTTGAACTTCCTGAGGTTCACCTTTCATGCCTCTGGACGGCATCCCTTCCATCACGTTAACTCCACCGCACAGCTTGGAGTTCTCACGGATTTATTAAAGCTTTGTTTCTTTTTACCTTACTGCCTTTATGCTGTAGATGTGTGAGGATGCACATCATTAAGACTGTTCAGCTTAGGAAAAGTCACTCTTAGCTGCTGCTCAGTTAAGTGCAAGTGGTCAGAGCCAGTCTGGCACCTCTTGCTGCTAACAGAGTGTCCTCATTCCTTCTTCCCTCCCAGTTGCGTGTTCTTGTGCCAAGCTGGGCTGCTTCTCCAACTGGTGAGCCAGTTTGGTTCATTAATCCAGCAGAAAACTTAACTACTCGTGAGGGGTTGAGGGATTGGTTTTATTACTGAGTTAACCAATTATACTGTTTTATTATGCCAGAGGTAGCTCAAGGATGAGTGTGGGACTACACAATCAGCCCCATTCCATAACAGGCAATTTGCATCTTCAGAGAAATAATTTTCTTTGGTTTTGTTCCCAGTCTGCAATAACTTCGTGTTGCCATGTTAATTGTGATGGACACTGAATATACAAATAATGAATAAGTGTTTTAGAGGAAGAACTGCAATAGTAATGATAGTTCATGTTTGTGTTGTGACTTTTCACATGAGGGGTTGTCCTCGCACAGACCTTGTCATTCCAATTCTTTTTTAACCTATTTTAATATTGTCTTCCCTTTGCTGTCCTCCTTGTTTAGCTCTTAAATGTTTGTCTTTTGCAGAGAGGTTTTTGCTATTTAGTCCTCTTCTAATTTGTGAAATCCTGCTTGAGAATATTAGTCCTTTAGTATTCGAGGGGAATTGCTAAAAATATTTTTCTTTAAAGAAAATCTCAACTAATTGGTTAGTGTTTCGTTTCCTTATCATTAAAGATTTGTACGTTGTCTTTTCCCCTATATTATATTATGTTCCTGTGTTCTGGAAAGAATTCTTTTATATTGAAACTGTGTGTCTTTTGAGTTGTGCTTCAGTAGTTTTCAGTAGAGTTTTGTTTTCCAGAGGATTTGTTCCTTGCTTTAAAGCTGTTCAAATGTTTATTATTTTTTAAAAAGTTGTAACGTTTTTAGCAACTGCTTGCTGTTATGCAAGTCCTCCAAAATACAGCCTCCTTTCATTTTTTTTAAACTTCCTTTTAGATGATGACAAATTGAATTTTAGCTGTCTTAAAGCATACATATTGTACTCTCTTTATGTAAAAAAATTCTTAAAAAAACTCTTCCTTAAAAACCCTTAAAAGATTCTGTATCTAAAAAAATCCACAAAATCTGGTTTTTCTTAAACTAATCTGTAAGACTACATGTAAGAGACTTTTTTGATAGATGATGATGATGGCAACCTATTGTCTTGAAGCAAAAAAATGTTTTCGCTTACTGAATATGATTGAACAAAGAATTAGTTCACAGGGAATGACATTAGAAATCTGCAACACATGCTCATTTGTTTTCCACTTAGAAAACAGCCATCTTTTAGATTGCTTCTTGACAATTTCAACCAATCAATACCAGATGACAGTCGTAAGTTACTCCTTTTAGTCACAATATTCTGTATTAACAAACCTCAGACCTAAATAAAGCCCTGGAGGTTTGTACTGGCAGCTTGGACAGGATGTGAGACTGACCTTTGTCATGGATCTTCCTGAGCTAAAAGGGCAATAACAGTTACTTCACTTTCACAAGGTCGTTTTCCATGAAGGTATTCAATTGATACTATCCTTAATTTTTAATTTTTTAAAGTTCTTTGTTCACTGCTTCACTGTTTTGTTTTGTTTGTTTGTTTTGGTTACTGGAATTCAGAATATAAGCAAGGTCATCTTAACTTCTGTCCATCCATGGTATTATTTTAGTGTTTCAGCTGCAAGATAAAACATGTCAGGTGATAAATGAGCTACAGTGGTAAAAGTGACAATGACAGTGGATCACCTTTGAGCAATGCCAGATCTGTCAAGGCATCCCATCCTGACTGCAAAACCCTGACCTAAAAAAAGAAAGAAAGGTAAAGGAGGTAGCGTGAAGTACATGTGGCTTAATAATAAAAAGCAGCTAAGCAGATTAGCAAGTATTTTTAAAATCAGAGCAGTTTTGATCAATGTTTGTTCAGTATTGGTTCCCACTTGGAATTAAAAATATATGTTGTCATTTAAGGATTTGAAAAGAGTTGGCAAGGAACAAGAAGCCTTTTGGGCACTTGATCAAAATGCCTCAAATAAGCAAGAGTGCTACATGGCCATAGCGTTTGAGATTATGCTGAATGTGAAATTGGATGTTTTCCATTCTGAGAGACAGAATGGAAAACTTCTGTAAGTGCATTGCTTGTGCACTTGTGTAGTGAAATGGAAACCCTCTATTCCTTCAATGTCCTTGCATATTGTCATGGTGATTTAATGATTTGGGGGTTTTTGTTGTTCTTTGGTGGAACTTTCTTTGTGGGTTTCTCTGCCTTCAGTTGGGAGTTAGTTTTGGGTTTTTGTGATGTTGTTTTGTTTGGTGTTTTTTTTTTTACTCTGAGGACTGTTTTTCCAGATCTTCCCAGTTTTAAAGGTGAAAAATTGAAATATATTTAAACCTTTAGAATCTATCAGGAATATGGTAACATGTCAACAGAAAAAAACCTCAAAAACCAAATCAGAACAACCCCAAACCCTACTATATATGTAATAGGAATTCAGTTGTGGCTTGCCCCAGTTTGTTTTTTAAATTCATCTCTTGAAATGCTTGGTTTCTCTGCATTGTTCCTTTCACTTTGTTTCCATTTTCTGTTTGAGAAAGTCACATCTTTAACATATAATGTCTAAAATATTTCTTATTTGTAGGATGGTAATGCCCAAATATCATGTTTTCAGTGTTATATGTCTGTAGATTCACATTTAGTCTTCAGATTCTTGTTACACAGAGATATTTCTGTCAAAATATTTGCTGTTACTTTAGAAATCAGTTGAGGCCATACTAGTCCATTACTGTCATGCAAGAGAA
Organism: Pseudotriccus pelzelni; assembly: GCA_035584735.1. NCBI lineage: Eukaryota > Metazoa > Chordata > Aves > Passeriformes > Tyrannidae > Pseudotriccus > Pseudotriccus pelzelni. The sequence continues at coordinate 11,225,230 of JAWMRA010000041.1, read as the reverse complement.
GGACACAGTCTCCTTTTTTGTTTTAAGGTGACATACCTCAAATTTAAGTTAAATGAGAAGAAACAGGTTAGGATGTCATGTTTATTATCTGATATGTTTCTATCTCTTTTACCTCTCCATGGTATTTTACTGCATTACTTGGGGATTTTTGTGTGTATTCATTCATGACCACATGATAGAAGAGCAGCATGTCCTGGATTCCTTCTTTTATTCTGGATTTAAATTGTTTCAGCTCTTCATTTGAGCAAATTTGTGACATTCTAACATAGTCACACTGTAACCTGTAAAAATACATCCAGAAAGGTTACCTTATAAAAAGTGTGTAATACTTTTGTGGTCAGTGCACAATTTAATGTGTAGAATTCCATGAGTAAGTACTAGTTTTAGTACATCCGTATTGTTTTTGTGGGTTTAGAAATGCATACAGGAATCTGTTTCTCTTCCTGTGAACAAACCAACCAAAAGACACTGACAGTAAAAGGAAAAAAAACACATGCTGTTGTCTAATATGCCATAGATTATATTTATTGGTGGTTGTCTTTATGGGGATTAATTTTACATTTGGCGTTGGTCAAACATCAATGGGAGGTTTTTGGTGTTTTCACACTATTATTTGGAAGCAGCTAATTTGGGATTGAGTGAAAATTAGCTAATTCCCCCGTCTAAGAATGACCTCACCTTTTTATGTATGTTTATCTAATTCTTTAACCTGATCTACAATAGTCTGGCCTGAGACAGAGTTTAGGATGCTTCAATCCAGTCCATGGGAGACATGAGATGTGGGAGTTGCTTTTCACTGCCTACCGCTGCTGCCTCTTTCAGATTCCCTCTTGTTCTTTCCAGCCAGGCATTAGCATTTATGGCCTCTGTCTTTATTTAATTTTTATAATTTTCTAAAATAAATAAATTCTTTGGGTAATTCCTGGATTAAATTCAGATCACTTCCCTAAGCTTGCTCCCTGTCTGTCTTCAGAAGGAAGGAAAGAAGGGAAAAGAGAGCAGATCTCCCCCTTTGATCACCAGGATGGATTTATTTCCTGTTGATGCTGGGTCTGGGTGGCTCAGAGTTTGTAGCAGCCTCATGGGAGTGTGTTTTGGGTTTGTGACCAAAGCTTTGATAACTCGTTGGTGTTTCGGCTGTCGTTGAGCATCCTTTGCACAGTGTTAAGGCTTTCAGGACCCCCTAGTTGTAGGCTCAGGTGGGCAAGAAGCTGGGAGGGGGCATGGCTGGGACAGCTGGTGCAGATGGACTGCAGGGATATGCCCTGCAATATAACATCACTGTCAGCAAGAGAAAACTGAGGGGGCTGAGGGGGGCAATATTGCCTGGAAGGTACCTGCTGCCCAGGGACTGCTGGGCATCAGTTTGCTTGTGAGAGTTAGCGAGTGGTGAAAAACACCACTGGGTGGTTTTCTTTTCCTCTTTACTTTCCTCTTTTCTTCACTTTAATAATTGTTTTTATCTGGACCTGTGCATTTCTTCCTGCTCTCTCCCATGTCCCACCATTGTGAGCAGTTTGTGAGCAGGGGGCTGTAAGATCAGTATGTGCTGCCTGGGGTTAAGCCATCACGGTGTTCTTGAACACTCAGACACTTCTGTCTGTATTTGTAATGATACAACTCTGAACATGGTCCCAGAAGAAACCACTTATCGTTTGTAACTTTGACATTATCTTAGCATTAATTTTGGTATTTCACCTCTCCTAAGGGAGATCTTGAAAAGCAATCTATGCTGCCTGGGGAATGAGGGGAGCACAGTTGACCAGGGAGAGAGCTAGGAGTAAAAGGGGATGGACAAATAATGCTTCATAAAGTTGAGTTGATCTTTCATTTCTGTTCATCTTTCAGTGGCATGGTCTTTTTTGGGAATAGGTAAGAAATTTTTTAATTGATCCACCTTAAGCAAGCATTATGCTGGGTTTAAATACTTTGCTGACTTTATGCTTCATTGCCAACGCCAAGTGGTACATAAACCAGATTGGTGAGTTGATAGCTGGGAGCTTTACCGCTTTTCCAAACTTCATTTAAGTTAGTATTTTTAGGAGATGTTTTGGAGTTTTGACTTGGAGTAGTTTCACAACTAGTTTATCATATGCTACATGAATCACGCAATTACTTAGGTTGGAAAAGACCTTTAGGATCTTTATAAGAGTCCAACTGTTAACCCAGCTCTGTCAAATCTACCATGTAGTTAAATGCCACATCTACACATCTTTTAAATATCTCTAGGGATGGTGACTCAACCATTTCCCTGGGCAGCCTGTTCCAGAGCTTGGGAGCGCTTTTGGTGAAGAGATTTTTCCTAATATCCAGTGTAACTCCCCCTGGCACAACTTGAGGCCATTTCCTCTCATCTGATCACTTGTTACTTGGGAGAATGGTAGTGGTAGCAGAAGGAAGCATGGAAAAAGGCAGAAAAATGGTTCTCATTAATCAGAGGTGTACATGAAAACAGCAGCTTAATATCCTGGCCTGTAATGGTGGAATATTAAGCTACTTATGCCAGTGGAAGAAACATCCTTTCGCATTTAAGTTTTTTTTAATAAAATATCACAGATCGGTGACTGTCTGTAGCTTCAGAAAGTGGTTTTAGTGTTCTTTGGAACTGGTCTGTCCTGTAAACCAGTAATGACATGTGAGCGTCCCTTCCTTTGCCCAATGCTTTGAGTTGTGATGAGCTCCTGATGCTTTGTGCCAGTGCAGGTACAGCTGAGGACTGAGCTGGTGCAGATTTGGCAGAAATGAATATTTTCTGGTGTTTTATCACAAAATCACCAGCTGTCTGTGCAAAAAAAACCCCGCAGGAACATATGACTAAGGATTTGGGGAATACAGGAATACCGATGTCTAGTAGGACTGTTTTTTTCCATGTGTCTGTGATGGCTTGTGATGTCTGTGGTGAGCATTAGCTCAGACATTTTGTAAAATCCTGCTTTTGGTCCTCCTCCATTTCCTGGGTGTGTGACATGACTGAGATGATCTGAAAAGTATTTGGTTCTGCATTTCTAGGATCCATCTGCTTACATCAGTCGAGCTTCTCAGGAGAGGCACAGTGTTGTTCCATGTTCCATGATTTAGTCTTATTTTCAGGAACTGCTGCTAATTCTCCTCTACACTGCTGTAACTACTAGGAATTTTAATGGTCTGTCTGGGTAAGGACAATAGCTAGGATCACTTCATTAGCTGTTTTCCTTGCACTTTTTTTTCTTTTCTTGCTTTGGATGCCGAATGTAATGTCTAGAGGTGCAGTACAGTACCCTTACTTGGTGTGTGCAGTAATCCATCTGCTCTTCCCTCTGTTTTGATCTCATCATATTTCACCTCATAACACCACTGTGTCTTTCAGCCTGTTAAACAGGAGATCAGAAGCTTAGGGGGACATGATTCTCATCAATCTCATGCCTAACTATTTTGGTGATCTAACACAACAGATCAGATTGCTGAAAAAAACTTCACAGCAATATGTGTCTCTGTTCAAATTCAAAGATTTCTCATGAGTGGCGAATGTTACAGCTCTTAAAGTTTGAAGGGAGCACAAGATGTGTTAGCACAGCAAAAATGAGGAAGTTGTCTCTTCCCATACGAACTCTTTATGAGCCTTGTCTTTACTGTGACAGTGAGCTCCAGGTAATGTGCTCACACAGAGGCCATACTGGAGAGGATGATTAGCAGAGGAAATGTTTAGAGTTAAATTAGTTGTAATTCAGAGTTCTACCTGTTACAGCAAAAGGATAAAAATTCACTAGAATCCAGGTAAGAATCCTTATGTACTAGTTACTGAGCAGATTATACATTGATACTTTTCATAGTTACTGCTTTGGAGTGTTATTTTCCCAAGGCAATAAATGGTCTGGTTTATCTTCAGGTTTTAAAATAAAATACAAGTTGACATAGATGTTTAAGGAGAACTTTTGTCTTTGAGTTCATAGTAATTGACTTCATATTAATCTTAAGTATACTGAAGACTGATGTCAGTAGAAAGCAAACATAAGCATAGGGATTGAAGGTGTTTATTGGGTGTAGATTTTGCACAGTAGTGGACTGGGTATAACTTCTGTTGTCATATTCTACTTGTAGGTAAAAAGAACATACTCTCATGGTACGTATAGAGCTGGCCCAATGAGACAGATCAGCCTGGTTGGAGCAGTTGATGAGGAAGTGGGGGATTACTTCCCTGAATTCCTTGATATGTTGGAAGAATCACCTTTCTTAAAAGTAAGGACAGAAGGGAATGGGTTGGGAGAAGGGGGCAATATGCTGTAAAAGCGAGAGTATGCAATACTTGCTTAGATAACTGAGTGTTCTCATAAATGTTTTCATCATGACAGATAAAGGCTGCTTTTAAAAAGTTTTTAAAGTAACTCACTTCAAAATTGTGGCTTGTATTTCCCATTAGTGTACACTGCCATGGGGAACACTTTCTAGTTTAAAATTAGAGAGTCGTAAAGACAGTGATGATGGTCCCATTATGTGGGTACGTCCAGGAGAACAGATGATCCCTGTGGCTGACATGCCAAAGTCACCTTTCAAAAGGAAGAGGTAAGTTGAATTATCTTACTTGATAAATATCTGGTTAGTATTCTTTTTGTACAAATTCATTTTATCCCAAACCTTTTTTTTTTTCTTTTTTTTCTTTTTTTTTTTTTTTTTAAATTTTTGATGTCTGGCCAAGTAAGGTGTTGGTCCTTTTTGGAGCTTTAGTAGAATTTTAAGCTGAAAACATCAGTGAAATGTGAACAACCATACAATTACTGATGTATGCCATGAGACTGGAATTGATACCCCTGTTGTTAAATGTGAGTGGATGTTTTATGACCTCACGGGACAAGGGCTTTTCTCTCACCAAAAAGGTCGTAACGCCAACATTAAATAGCATCTTTAAGCTTTGCTGTGGTATTGAGTATAAGTACCAGCTGAAAAGGAGGGGCAACCTCTGCAGAACTTGAATGTTGTATCATGAGGAATTGTCATGGGAGTTCTCCTGTTTGAAATTCAAACAAAACAAGAGAGCTACAAGGAGTGGAAGCAGGGTCGGGTGCCTCAGAAGGAGTGTAGAAGCACTGTCCAACCATGAAGGGGATGCAGTGAAAGCCAAAGACCATCTGGAGCTGAATTTGGCAAGGGATATGAAGGCCAGAAAGGACTTGTACAGGCATATGGACAGTAGAAGAAAGACTAGGAGAATGTAAGGTGTTTGCTGAACAGGGTGAAGGGCCTGGAGACAAAGGACACAGAAAAGGCCAATATACTCAAGTCTTTCTTTGTCTTTCCTGGGGAGATTTACTTTCAGGAGTGCCAGGTCCTAGGAGACAGTAGTAATGTCTGGAGCAAGAACTACTTGCCTTCAGGGTAGGAAAATCAGGTTAAGGAACGTGTTAGACATAGAGATTAGGCAGACACAAGTCCATGGGACCTGCTGGGATGTACCAACAAGTGCTGTGGAAGCTGACCAGTATCACTGCAAGGCCACTCTGTCTTTGAAAGGTCATGGCAATTGGCAAAGGTTCCTGAGGACTGGAGGAAAGCAAATGTTACTCCAGTCATTTAGAAAGTTAAGAAGCAGAACTTAAGGAATTGCAAGGCCAGTCAGTCTCACCTTTATCCTGGGTACAAGATGATAGTTGGGAATAGTTAGTATTGATTAACAAAGGGGAAATTATGCCTTATTCCCCTGATCTACAACAAAGTGATTGGCTCATAGGATGAGTGCCAGGCGTGTTGTTTGTCTCAAATTTATCAAGGCTTTCCATAGCAGACACGTGTCTCCCATAACATCCAAATAGGTTAACAAAGGACAAACCAGACTGATAGGTAAGTGAAGTGAGCCAAGAACTGGCTTAACTGCTGTGCTGAAAGTGTTGTGAGCAGCAGCACAAAGGCCAACTGAAAAGCAGTTGCTACTGGAGTAATTCAAACCTTGATACCTTGTGCCAGTACTGTTCAGCATCTTCATTCATGGCATCGTGGGACAGAGCACACCCTCAGCAAGTTGCAGGCGATACAAAACTGGAAGGGGGAGTTGATGTGCCAGGGACCTTGAGAGGCTGTAGAAATGGGCCAACTCAGGGGACTCATGAAGTTAAGAGGGGTGAGCAAAGTCCTGCACCTGAGGGGGATAACCCCATGATCCAGCACAGGCTGGGAACAGCTGCGGGACAGGAGCCCAGCAGAGCAGGACTTGTGGGGCTGGTAGGGGACAGGCTGACCATAAGCCATCAGTGTGCTTTTGTAACGAAGCCGAGCAGCAGCCTCCTGGACAGGATTAGGAAAAGTGCTGCCAAAGTTGAGGGAGAGGGTTCTGCCCCTCTGCTCATCACTGGTGAGACACACCTGGAGTATTGTGCCCAGTCCTGGGCTCACCAGGACTAGACAGATATGGCCATACTGGAGCATATCTGCTGACCTGGGAGAACGGGGATTTACTCCTGAAAAAGAGTGCTCACTGGGGTCATATCAATGTATATAAGCATTTGATAGGAGATTGTAAGAAGACATGACTCAGTAGTTCCCAGGACATGACCAGAGGTAATGGACACAAACTGAATTACAACAAAATCCATTTAAAATAAGGGAAAAAAAAGTTTACTGTATGGATAGTTGAAGACTAGAGCAGGTTGTCTAGAGAGCTTGTGAAATCTTAGTCGTGCTCAAAATATGACTGGACAGGGCCAAGCAAATTGTTCTGTTTGAGTCGGGGAAGTTGGACTAGAGAGTCTCCAGATGTCCCTTCCAGCCTTTGCTATGTTACAATTATACAGCTCTTGGAAAAAATGTCACACAGTGTTGGCTCCAGGAGGCCAAGGAGGTGGTCTTGTCTCTGTTCACACTCTGCAGTGTTTCCTTCACTTCTGTTAAACCCTGAAGAAATAATTCTTTGCTGTTTCTCATTCCAAGTTCTTCAACGTGGAACTAAATACACACACATTTTCCAGAAGTTCTGTAGAAATGTGAATGATTGAGGAAGACCTCAGGGACAATTGAAATCTCTAACTAATAGGCTGGCAGTTTGCTGGCAGTTTCCTGGCAGGAGCTGACTGTGGCCTCATAGTGCCTGAGGAAAGCAGGTAGGGCAGACATGGGGTTTGGGGACCAGATTCAGCCCAGACCCCAGTGGTGTCAGGCAAGTGTGTGGTGATGGGGCAGGTCTGAGATCAAGCCAGGAAGTCAGTCTGCCAGGGAGGATCAGGTCCAGGGATCGCCAGGTAGGTGCATCCTGACAAAGCCGTGCTGAGAACAAGCTGAGCAGCAAGTCTGGCCCAGCACACCTCTGACTGAGATGGAGACCAGTGCTCCTGCAGCATGGCACACACCAGGACTGAGGGTCCAGGTCTGAGCTTATATAGAGCTCCTCTTGTGGGGACTGCGAATGAGGCTGCTCAGTCATTAGGGCCTTTTAATCCGCTTTGGGACATGACACTTTTCTGTTGTTAGTGTTGGTTGGGGTTTTGTCCTTATTTTTGTTTTTTTTTTTAATTGAAACAGGTGTTCTGAATCTTTGCATAGCTCATTACATTTTTAATTTGTCATAACTGTTACTGTTTTTCTCATTTAACTCCTATGTTCTCACTGAAGGGAGAAAACCAATTCTATTTGCTATGGTGGAAATAAGATAATTCAGAGAAATTTCTGTATCACTTTTACTGTTTTTTCCTACACAGAACTACCAATGAAATAAAAAACTTGCAGTACCTACCTCGAACCAGTGAACCCCGTGAAATGCTATTTGAAGACCGGACACGAGCCCATGCAGATCACATAGGACAAGGCTTTGAACGACAGACTACAGCTGCTGTGGGAGTGTTGAAGGCTGTGCACTGTGGGGAGTGGTAGGTGCTGATTGGCTTCCTCTAGGTGTTTGAAAAATGTTTGCCTGCATTTCTGTTTATAGTTGGTAGAAGGAATGCAGGATGAGTTAATCTAAGATTAGAGGTTTGATGAAGACTTGGTAGATACTGGTTGGGCACTAGATATGTTTGTTCTCTGCAATTGGCTCTGGTGTGGGGTGGAAACTAGAAAGGTACCTTGCGGTGACAACTGTAATTGAGTTGCTGTAACTGAGTTCATGCAAGATGTAAAAACACTTCACACTTGGTTTTGCTTTAAATGTGTGGACTGACCTGAGCTGCTGCCTCAGAGATGCACATGGAGATGTTCTGGCAGTTCTTTGTGTTGTCTGGAGATGAGCAGGATTCTTATGCTTCTGCTTCCAAGTCATGGCTGTTTTGTTTTTGTTTTTGTTTTTTTTTTAATGGTAGATCACCTACAAAGAATCCTGTTGGAAATTGTGTGAAATTCTTTGGTGTCTGTCCTTGGAATTTCCATATGAGATTCAGGAAATGAATGTGTATCACTTGAAGCTGTTTACATGTTGGCCAAATAAAAAGCCTATAATCCTGTGGGCTTCCTGGCCTAGATCTAAGAAGCATTTTTAAGGATCTTCTGATCTTGCTTTGGGAGAACTGCCTTAGTTTTGAAGGTTACCTTTGCCTATGTAAACTCTATAAATACCTTTTGCTCCTTGTGTGTGTAGAAATTAGAAGCGTGAATTCACTTTTGGGTGACTTTGTGTTACGGTGCAGGAATTCATTGACATAGAAAATAGAATAATTGCCATTGGGGAAGAACTGGATTGTTCAGGTAGTGATGTGTTTGTCTTTTGGGCTCTGAGGTTTTGCAGTTTCCTTCCTCTTCAGGTTGGTGAACAGTGGGAGCCTTCAACTTCCTGCTTGCTCTGGTTGAGGCGCTGGGGTGAACTGAAACAGAGCAGTGACAGCAGGGCAAGAGCTGAGATAACTGTGTAGATCTGAGTATTTTAAAGTACACTTTGCACACATGAGAGAGAGAGAGACTTTCAAAGGAAATAAACAACCAAACAAAGCCCCACTCCCCAAACTCAGATGTCTGTGGAGATTAATAAGAATGTAAATTGGTAGGAATTCTTCCCATTCTCATCCTATCCAGTACTTCAGTTTGGGGAATATAAAAGAAATGTCAGCATTTGACTTCAGCGTTAGGACTGAAAAGGTATCTTTTATTGCAGAATAAAGAATTTGGGACTGATGTCTGGAGAAGAGGAAAATATACAGCACAAATAACACAATAAAAATCATGTATTTTGAGCTTGATTTGGCCTAAATGATAATTTCTCCTTTCCTTTTCCACTTTTCTATAATTTTGAAAGCTACTTCAGTGTACTTACATGATGAGACCTAATCAGGGCTTATGATAATGAAGCATCATTGATTAATGTAACACATTAAAATAATTTCAGATATTAGTTTTACCATAATTTGCAATCTGTGAGTAGATTTATTTTAAAAGAAACAACAAGCGTGGAAGTCTTAAGAAATGGGGTTTGTTTGTTTTTTGGTTGGTTGGGTTTTTTTTCAATCTCTTTGAGTAGTTGAACGAACCTGAAAAGCTAGAGATATTTTGAGGTGATTAAGGTACTATGGCAGTAAAAATGCACATGTTCTAATGATGAGATAACATATATAAAATTCATGTTTTCTGTGAAGAGAAAATAAAGCAATTCCTGGACTGGCTGAACGGAGTTGATGGTTTGTGTTTAGTTAGTATGAGAAGGGATTGAGTGTTCAAAAAAAGCTTTATAATCAAGAAGTTGCTGTAGATTTAAAGAAAGGGGGATTTATTTAGTAGCTAATAGGCACAAATGTTAGTGTTAGGTGGGATAATTGGTGATTTTCGGAACAGAACTGTTGAAAGGCAAAAAGCAGGTTTTGGGGCTAGAGGACATGACTGGAAACTAAACACAATATTTTGAATAAGAAAAAAATAATTTTTCCTTTCCCAAATATGGCAGGCTCCTGATTTGAGATATTTTGTAGAATTACTGGATTATGATATTTTTTTTTTACTAGTACTCTGCTAGGGGCTTAAATGGGTTCTTCTGAAGCCATCTTACAGTTCTGTTTGGATTTAATGCCTTTTTGGATGTTAACTGAACTACTGTTTTGCTTGGGGGTACATGACACCCTCTAAGTTTAAGGTTTTGCAAAATATCTCAAGTTGTGATAATGATAAAATCTACAAATGCAGAATTTGAAATTATCTGACTTTTTTTCTCAGCTGTTTGCAAAAGGAATGTTGTGCTTTTTGATATAGAGTTGCAGCAGTTTAATGCATCCTGCTGGACACATACAGAGGGACTGAGAATAGGAATGATAACACATAAACCAAAATGTGCTGCGAAAACACAGTGTTTTGGATTTAAGTTCTCCTTGTATGGGAAATATTCTTTCAGTGTGTTTTAATTCTTAACTTTATTTACAAATAGTGGTAACTTCAAATGCAAATTATTATTTTTTGAAACTAAAAATTTCTGCATTATAAAAGGTAGATTAATGTAGCTAATATTTTTAATGCCACTGATTAGAAACGTTTCTGAAGCTTTTTGCTTTCAATGCTTTAATCCTCTTCAGGAGTGTATAGATCAAAATATAGAGAACTGTTTTCATCTGTGTAAAACTGAAAGTAAAATAATGTGGTCTGAAAAGTCTCCCTAGCATACTTGTGGATTTTTTTTGCCTCCTGCAAATGGTCTCAGACTGGTTATTTTTTGCTTTATTGAGGTCATGACCTAAATAAAATAAACGCATCTCTGAAGTTTAAAAAGCCCAAATGAACTGTACATCGTTGCCCACTCCCTTGAACAATAATAACATGACACGCATATTTATATAAAAATAAATTATCTTGCTTTTTAAAAAAAGTGCATTTGAACATCCATTAAATAGACTCTGAAACGTATCAAACAGTTTTGCTGCATCAGCTGCTCTGGAGCCTCTGTAAGTCTGACTTGTCTCGTTTGTGGAGGGGCAGGAGTGGGACGAGAGGTGTACTCGGGGGGTGTCAGGAGCCAACAAGGGTGGGGGAGGCAGGAAGACAGTGGTGGGTCATGGTCCCAGCCCGGGGTTGCGATGGACAGCACCTGTACGTGCAGCCTGTGCCAGCTGTGGGCTGAGGTGCTGCACTCCCATCAGCCCCAGGAGGACTCTGCGGAGGAGGAAGGAAGGAAGTCATCAACCAGGTTCTTTCTGGCTGAGAAATTGCACTTGCAAAACCACTCCAGTGTGAGCTTTATCCTATATAAATGAAATATTCCTATCCCCACATTTTAAAAAAAAATCCTTTAAAAAACTGAACACCCCTCAAAAGCAAACACACAGAGATGTGTTTCTGGTGAGGAACAGAGTTTAGCCTTTAGATCAGAAAGTGATAAGGATTGTAGCTGCTTTTGCTTTTTGTTGGCTAATTTGACGAAGTGTCTCCAGAGTAATTATATAAACAATGTGCATTTCTTTGGGAGAGATGTTTTGGGACAGGAGATGGTTTCTCCTAACAGTTTGAATACGAAGACAAAGCCTAATTCCTGTAGTTCTCTGGTGAGCACCAATAGGTCTGTATTTTTAAAGGGTTGCTTTGTGAAGGATGCCGGTATTGGCTGATTACTGGTATTGTGGCAGGTTAGTGTAGATTCAGCTCTTACTCCTGAGCAAGGTGTTTGAGGCTGAGATACTGAGCAGTGGTTGCCATAGTGCCCACAGTCAGACTGCTGCGTGCTCTGAGGTACCTGATGGCAGTATCATGTTGGAGTGTTGACAGAGTAAGCCCAGCGTATCTGGGGCATCTGTCTTTTGGCATCAGGGCAGACAAGAGGTCAGTTAAAAATAGAAATAAAAAATCGTGTGGTTTTTTGACCTTTTATGGCTGCTTTTACTGCCACTTATAAAGAAATTGTGGTTAATTTGTTTAACCAGTTCAATGATAATGTGTTTTAGAATTAGCCATTTCGGTCAACTTATTTTTCTTAAAAATCTAGGTTATGCTAGAATTGTGGGTTTGGTTTTTTTTTTTTTTTTTTTTCAGGTTTTTTTTTTTTTTTTAAATTTAAGTAATTTGTTTTATCCTTGCTTGCAGATTTTTTGTTATCCTGTGTGGCATGTTCGTTTCAGCCCCTGACTGTGCACTTGTTACTCTTCTGTAGGTCTGAGCAGCCTCGTATAACCAAAGATGTAATTTGTTTTCATGCTGAGGATTTCTTGGAGGTGGTTCAGCGAATGCAGTTAGATTTGCATGAGCCTCCACTCTCACAGGTAAGCGTGCTAAGAACTGATGATCAGTGTCCTCTGAGTATTAAGTCAGAGTTTTCACCCTTTTCTTCCCCCTCCCTTTTTTTCTGCAGTGTGTCCAGTGGGTTGATGATGCAAAACTTAATCAGCTGCGAAGGGAAGGCATCCGATATGCCAGAATCCAGTTATTCGATAATGACATTTATTTTATCCCAAGGAATGTTGTGCACCAGTTCAAAACAGTCTCAGCTGTGTGCAGTTTGGCTTGGCACATCCGGCTCAAGCTCTACCATTCAGAGGAAGAACTCTCTCAAAACGCGAGTACTGTTGAAGCAGGGACCTCTGCAGACCCCAAGTCTTCGGCTGTGGGACTTCAAACCGACAGCAGAGTTTGTATGATGGGCAAAGATACCTCTGAAGACACCAAACTCTCAGATGCTCTGCAGACCAAGTACCTGCAGCAGGAATTTCTGCCGATAAAACACGAACCTCTGGCATCTCTCCGGATAAAAGAAGAGCCCATGAATGTCGATCTCGCTGAAAAGACAGTGGCCTCTGATGACGTCGGGGGACAGAATGTTCAGACTAGGCTGGATCACGCTGAGTTGACATCATTAAAGTTGGAAATGGATTCTAAATTTGAACCTGGCAACAAGGACTTGCAAGGCAAGTTGTGCTCTGGAGGTCACGTACATCCAGATGATACAAGACAACATAGTTCATCATATCCAAAACTGCATGGACAAAGAGAGGATGACTTTTTGTGCTGAATTTGTATATATGGTTTTAAATTCCTTTTTAAACTTAATGATGTAATAATGTAAAGATCATAAATTGTGAGGCAAGTTTGTGACTTGCCTTCGCATCTGTTACAGAAAATAGTTATGTAGCTTTGTAACATTCCTCAGTGCCTGTCCATAACTGTGAAGTATCAAAGCACTTAGGGCCAGATGCACTGTAAACACTGCAGGTTTAACATAAAGAAGTCTTTAAATAATTTTGAGTTCTAGGTTTTAGAGTAGAGCTGACATTTAACATATATATTTTTTGTAAGATGAGCCAGAATTCTTTTTGACAATTCCAGGCTTTTCCATAGAGCTTATTTATACCAATTTTTTCATTTTAAATGTGTCAGCACTGTAGTGTAAATATCTTTTTTAAAAATCTTTTTAGTGTGATTTATACTGAAATGTGAGCCACTTAATAAAGGTTCATAATAACAGATTGGTTTTATTTTTGGGTCTGCAAAAAATAATTCAGTTAAACTGCCTCTCTTAAGTGGTTGTGTTTCTACCTGCACTAATTCATAGGATGCCCTTACACCTTGTGGGTGAGGAGCTGTAGCAAACTGAGGTAGAGCTGAGGTATCTTTGTAAATGCAGATTAGTCAGAATGCAGAATCAGTCATCCCTTCCCAGGACTCCTTCAGATGCTCATTCAGGGCACTCCCCAAACTCCTGCTGTCAGATATGAATGTGGAACAGAGAGACAAACTGCCCTCCCTGTTGTGGGGGGCACCTGGTGGCCTCCAGGAGTGCTGCCAGTGCCCACCTGCATCTCTCCAGAGGAGCTGCTGCGAGGGAGCGAAACTCCCTTCTGTGCCGGCCTCTTCACTGTGCTCAAGGCATAGTTAAGACAGTTCCATTTCACGTGGGGAAAAAAAAACCCTGACAAAATAAACCAAAAAAGCAACCATCCCATCAAATCAGTTATCTGACTAAAGTTAAATAATATTTAAATGGTTACTTATCAAGCCACAAAGGCCTCAACTTCAGCGGTGACCTGTGATTCACAGAGACATATCTGGATTTGAATTGCTCCCTGTGCTGATAGTGCCAGGCAATGAAGATAACTTGCCAATGTGTATAGTAGGAAGGTTCCTCCTGAGTCACAGTTTGGAAGCAGGAGGTGTTCCATTAAGAGAATAACAGCGGCGTCCAAGTGAACTGTTCTCTTGCCCCACCTGTGGAACACTTGGATTCTCTTAAGCTGTGTTCTGAGGGAAGAGGGTTTCAAGGCTAGTTAGCATCTGATGTGGTAATGGCAAAACTCGGTCACTTAACTTATTTATTCTCGGTATAATGTATTCCTGTGTAGTTCAAACACAGCTGAATGATGTGTCTTTTTCAGGTAGCTACACATAGCAGTAAACTGCCCTGAGCATGTCCTTCAGCCAAGTATGTAAAACTTAAGATCCAAGGCCTGTTGTTATTTTCAAAGCCCTCTGTATCTGATTTTTGTTTGGATTTTTCTGTAGAACTTTCTGGAAGTTGTACATCCTTTTGTACCTAGTCTGTAACTTTCAATGCACTTGGTGATCTCTCGGCTTCATTTGTAGCAATGGAACAAGATTTTCAGGTGACATTTAATTCAACTACCTGAGGTCCTTCTGTTGCAAATGTTTTTTGCTTATGGGTTGTTAAAATTTAAAATGTACTCACACCTGGCACTAAAATCAGCTATTTAGTGGATGAGTGCCCTGATTTGTTTAATCTAAAATAGGTCTGTCAAGGAATTACTAATTAAATCAATATTTGAATTGCTAAATATTACTCCTACATAGCCATAATTACATATTAGAGAAGCAATAGAAACGTGTGTCTCTTGGATGTGGCTAAAACATCCTCAAGACTTATTGCTGTTTTCTTGGATGCTGGCTAAAAGATTACTACCAGTTTTGAAGCCTCAGGGATCTTGCTTTCCCCTCATGCCATGAGCAAATTCATGTGTGACGGGGTAAGTCATCACTCTGGCAGACTCTGATTTGAAAAAATTAATTGGTTCACGTAAGAATTTGGGCCTTCCTGATAGTAGGAATGTGGTCTCAGTTCCCTTTGTGTTTTCTGGATTATGTGGAACCTTCCACCCCTAATCTCTTTGGCTGTATGAACATCCATACACGATTACGTAGCCTTCCGTTCCTGTTCTCTGTGCTGGCCACGGGAGAAGAGTGACAGGGCAGAGCTGCAGGTTGTAGTTTGCATCGAGTGTGCAGCTCTCTAGGGGGTCAGCCAGAGGCTCCAGCTTCAGCAAAACCAGCCTTGCCAGATACTGCTTTTTAAGATAAAAAACACACAAAACAACCCCTGCCCCAACTATTCAGTTGACTTAAAAGAGATGTTACCAGTGTGCTGGTGATGCATACGCTGACCATTCCTGCTGGTTCAAGTAATGTTTTGTAACCTGTCAGATTTTAGTGAAGTGTGTACATCCCCTGGGACAGCTGATAACTTTCTGCAGTGTAGGCCCTGTTCAGACTGAAATAATAAATCTTTGAAAATGGTTTAGCAAATATGACTTTACACTTAAGAGCAGAACTTTGTTTCCTTTTGAAGACCTGCTCAGTGGTCTTGGCTGACGTGACCTCAAACTTATGTTCAGGTACCTCTTGGTTCTGAGATTTTACTTTTAAACTGTCACATCTTCAACCCATTTTTTTATCACTTTCAAAATTTTAAGAGGTTCAGAAAAATGGCAGGCTCTTTGTGATTTTTATGCTTTCTTTGTTTTTTTTTTTTGTTTTTTTTTTTTTTTTTTTGGCCGACTAGATTGTCAATTTAGGCAGAATTCCTTGCAGACAGCATATAGACCATACTGGGATTACCAATGCCTACCAGACCTCCCTTTGCATTCACATGTGTCAGCTCTTAAAGAAAAAACCGAAGTGGTGTCCTCTCCCTGTGGTGTGTCCATTTTGATGGGTTTGTTCTTTGAGGGGGGAGTACTCCTGAGAATTTCACCTCCAAAATTGTTCATTAGTCTGACAAAGGTCTTGCTTTGGTTTCAAGTGGTCCTGTGCTATAACCTTTATTCCTGTTGCATATAACTTCGTCTTCAGAGTTTTGCTTCAGCAATAAATCTTTCATGCCTTCTGGTGTACTGAAATTAGTCCTTGCTTGTTGCTTTTGCCCCTTCTGTGAATTTCGGTGATACATAAATCTTTGTTATTTTGGCTGAAATCTCCAGTGTTTTAGTTGTCTCTTTTGCCCCTTGTTCTTGTGCAGATTGGAGAGATCTGCCCAAGGCCTGTGGCCTGACTGTGGCAGTGTTGACATCTCTGTGCACTTGCAGTGGCATCCCAGTTAATGACATGATGCGCAGAAATGTAGATGTTTTCCCAGATCCCAGTACGTATTTTTGGGTAGCAAAGAACTGCATTGTTACAGTTGCTACCAAGAGCTTTCGAGGGGGTAGCTGCTACTTCTTTTTTTTTCTTTATATTACTGGTTCTTTTGCATTTCACTGGCAACTGACTTCGTGTTACATTCAAGTGTTACTCAGTGTTGTGTAACCCCCAGCCCTCCAAATGCCCGCAAATTGACTCTGAAAGAACATTTTTCATTACAGGTACTGCTGGCATGCAGACTTTCCCTTCCTTGTTACTATAGTGAATATTTCAATACTATTTTAACTGAAATATTAACTCTAGCTAGTATTAGAAATAAAGTATTATTTCAGAGGGTGATGATGATTTAATTATTCATCTGTGAAAGAATTTCTTGGTGATAAATAAAGTTGATTTTTAAGCAGATATTCATGTGCACAGTAAATAAGTTGGAATTGCAAATGATATAGGAAATGGAAATTTGAAATAGTAGAATGCTGTGAATCAGATTTGAAACATTACAGATTTGGAAAAATGAATAAGTCTTCCAAGAAACACAGGACTGGTATTTGTTGATCAAAACTATTGTTTTCTGATATCTGCATGTGAATAAGGATGCTGAATTGACTGAAATAAATCCATGGTTTGTTCCTTGCTCATTGGGAAAATAAACTGTTTTGAGAGTAGACTGCCACGTGACCCTGCTAGGCTGAAAACTACTCATTCTGATCAAGAGATCAAAGAACTCTGAACTCTCTTGTTCTCAAGTTCAAGCTTCTCAAGTGTCATTTTACTTATTTCTTTCTAGTGGTCAGGTACGTAGAGAGCCTTGTCTTTAGTCCAGCCCAACGCCTGTACCTTGCCCTGGATGTATCCAAGCTGGAAGTGGAAAGGACAAATTTTCACTGCTCTGTGCTTTGCTGTGAATGACTGTTGAGAATGTTTTCTTTAGTTAGAGTCACTGTGTTTAGCTGATACTTTATTACTTTCTTAAACAGATGAAACGCACTTTAAAACTGTATAATAGAAGATACTGATATTTTGTGCAGATCCCACTGAATTTGCAGCATATGTGGGAAAATTTGGGGAACTGGTTCCCATCAGTCACTCATTTCATTTTTCTTAGAAATGCAAATTATTTTGTGTTCCGTTCAGAAGCAGTGATTAACTTCACAATATCTAGGCTGCTGTTTCTGTTAGAATCATCAGGGATACTGACTTTGCAAATTTAGTGTATTATATTCTTACCACTGTTTTTCTCTGTGCTTTGATGCTGATATTATCTCTGCTTTGGAGCCGTGCTGTACTTGAGTGCCAGCTAAACACCGATCTTCTCTTGTTCTGGTCATGCTGATAGATGAGCCTACTGATGGGGGTGTTAGTCCTACGTAGTCCTTTAATATTTGGTGTACAGTTATCTGATACAAACATTGATTAAAGCAGCAGTTTAAACTTCTATTTTTATCCAGTTTGGTTTTTTAGTAGTTATTTTGATGCTGTGGTTTTTCTACCATTTGATTTGCTGCCCACCGGAATGATGGTGCCGTGTTGGGTGGAGCTCAGGCCTGTGCTTTTTTATCTGATTGTGCTGAGACAAAATGGAGCTGAGAAGGTTATTCCCTGTGTGTCTCAAGATGAAAATCTTGAGAATTAAATCTGTGGGGGGGAGACTAATATAACATAAGACTGCTCAAGTTTTATCCTAAGCATGCAATGACGACACTCAGGTACTCTCCCATCTGACTGATGCAGTTGAGAGTTTCAGTTCATCGCAGAAAAGAAATGTTTAGACTAAAAACATCTTTTAGCAGTGGTTTCTTTATGACATTCAGAAGGAACACTGAGATAAAAGCTAACCCAGATGAGTTAAGCTCACGTTTTTCTTTCTTCCCTGTTTCTTGCTCTTAAGCTGTTGTTCTGCACTGTATGGAGACCTTGCTTACGTTTGCCTGCTTGGGATGTTGGTTTGTTGGGAAAGGCAGATTGACGGGAATGGCATTACTGAATTATAGTTGTTCTTAGTCTTTATCCAACTTCAGTACAAATACAAGGAGAAAATGTAGAATTTATATTGAACAGTTGTAGTGATCCAGCTGCAGAGATTCCTTAAATTGCCTTAGTTCTCAAAGCCTGATGCTTTTCAGGAGCAAGGTCTGTTCAGGTCCAAAAGGCTTATATGGGCGATGAACTCCATCCAAACCTTAAAACAATAAAGGTACAGGGAAAAGGTACAAACACTCTTTTTCCAACTCAGCCGTTATTTTTACTTCCATCTTATTTAAAAATGATGAGTTACGTGATAGTGCTGTTTTCTGTGCTAGTAAATTCAACAACTTATTTCTGAGGATGCAGTTTTATTCAGGAGGTTTATTGCTGAAAAGCCATGTTATTTGCTCCCAAAATAATATTGATGTTAAAACAGGGAACACCTGACATTAAAATTCTGAGTTTCTGGGAGTCTCATAATTTTCATTTTCAATTTGAGTTTGTGTCACCCAAATTCTAAACTGGGCAAATGTGAAGATTTCCGTGAGGTTATACAAAGGTTTTGCTTCTGTACTAGATGCAGATATGTCAGAAAATAATACTGATAATACATGTTTTAAATTGGTTGTGTCGTTCAGTCCCATGCCCATTACTCTGATATTGTCCTCCATGCCTGGCAGAGCATTTTATGTGTGTGTACACACGTTCTTAAGGCATTCAGGTTAAACTTTGTTACACGAGGGGATGTTTATGTCACATAACTGCATTTTCCCAGTATCAAATGAACAGAAAACTGGATACTTTTCTGAATGGTGACAAATCAAGAAAAGCAGTATGAATTGGTAAGTGAAAATTATAGTTTCATGACACATGTGCATTGAGTATTTAATCAGATAAGAATAGATAATTGCCTGCAATGGATGCTGAAGTGTTCAAACTTCTATAAGTGACTGGAAGAGAAATAAATTATGTGGAATATATCTCTTCATGTACAATAGATATTATCAGTACAGATAAATACTTCTATTTCATCTCAGCAAGCTTTTGAATTGCAGTTTAAAACAAAGCTGCTGAAGGCCAAGTTCTCTGCCCCCCATCAGCTGCCGCAGGGAGCTGAGACAATGTCCTTGTGCCCCTTCCTCGAAGGGAGTGTGAGCCCTCTGAGCATCAGCCTCTCCTGTTCTCCAGCAAATCTGCTTTTCACTTGTTTTATCCTGTTAATTTAATTTAAGAGCAGTTTGGTAAATTTAAGAAAACATGTGAGGAGCACTGCTTCCACTCCCAAGCTGTAACCGGTGCCTTTGAGAACAGTGTGGTAATAAGGAGGTGTAATTAATTCCCACAGCAGCTTCTGGAAAGGTCACTGTGGGCTGCAGTGTACTTCGTATCATAAATCCTTTTGAATTAAGTTCTGATGTCACAGAGAAGCAACACTGTGCACAGAAAGTAGCACAGTTCAGGTCAGTTACATGTGCTAAAAAATAAGTCGAAAGGGATATTCCTCTTGTCCAAGTACACCTGTAAGGACAAGGAAGGTGGAAAGTTGAGCACCTCCAACTGGCTGGGTGTGACTTCTCTATGACACCAGCAAGAAACGTCTGCTTCAGCTCTCAAAATCTCTCACTTATTTCAAGGTTTGTAAACCTTAAAATAAAAACCCACAACTAAAACTGAACTTGATGATCTTTTCCTATTGAATTAGAGGCAGGAATTAAAAGGAGATTTGTAATAACTGTGTGTGATTCTAGTTAATTAGAGATGCCAAACTTTCAGGTAATTGTTGCATCTGTGGAAGAGAAGGGGCTTATTAAGGGGGCAGAGTCATCATTCATTGCCCATCTTGCTAATGAGGGCAGGTCTTATTCTTCCATCATTTAAGTTATAACAATCAGTTCCCACCCCCAGCTTGGCTGAGGAAAGCTGCTCTGCTCTTCTGAGCAGTGTGGGGGTGTTTGACATCCTGTGGACAGGGCTTTTGGATTTTTATTCATTTTTTTGGATTTAGTAATTTCTTTGGATTATTTTATTCATCGGATGGGGAAGGACTGTGAGTACTCAGTTTTATGCTTGGTCCCATACCATACCTGAGGGCTGGGTCCATGGGTTCGTGTTATTTTTTAATTTTATTATAATAAAGAGGTTATAAATATTTTGCACTTTTTTGACAATGGCTACGGTTTAGGTTTCTTTTGTCTTTGTCTCTTTTTTTTGTTTCCCCTTCGGCAAGGTCAACCACTCTGAAGCAAAGATGACTTAAATTCTTTCTAAAGATCATTTGTTACCTGATGTTCTGAATTGAGATCCATTGCCTTAGAATGGAACTTGTTGTTGTCCTAGATAAAGCTCTTTCAGCAGTGTCCACCAGTATGGTTCCTCTGTATTTTTACCCATGTCTGTTTAACAGACATGTGTAACACAAAAGAACAACAAGAGTAAATCCAAACACTTCAGGAAGGGATTTTTTTTTCCACACAGAAGTACATTGAATGTCCATAATTAAAATTTAATCAGTGAGACACTTTGATCTCATCATGTCCTGTTACCCTAGACTCTTTTTCCTGGGGTCTTTTTATTCACTTGACATTCTTTTGTCTCTAGGAACTGTAAATGGATCAATACTTTCAGTGTGCATGTTAATAATGTCCTAGACAACTGCTACATTTGAATTTGGTGTTACTGTAGCTCCTGGAAGAGCACTTTAGTCCACTAACTATGCTCATAGTTCCAGTTCTTCCCACTTGTTTGCCTGTTACCCAGAACAGTTCATTTACTCACATCTGAGTTTGCCATTGCTCCATAAAGCCAAGGCTTCACCCCCAAAGATTTCCTATCCTCGGGCATTAAAAACTGTCTTGTTCAGGTACCACTTTGGGCAGGTACAAATGCAGCACTGAACTAACCGTGTGGCTCCAGTCTCTTGGAGCACTGGGGATTTCTCACTTGGAAAGGAATCACCGTTGTCTCCCTCTTTTCTGGATCTTAGGAGTGCCTGCACAGGTCAGCTACTAACCTTTATCCCTAGGGTAAACGTACTGGTTATTGGCTGTTTCAACAGCTTAGGAAATAGTACTTGTTTTTAGACTGGCAGTGAAGTCTCACTGTCAAAATTAAAACCAAACTGAGTCACTTTATTTCTTTCTTTCCTCTGATTTGGCAGCTGTCAACTGTTACTGATTGTTAAAGCAAATTTAGCTCCTTATGGAAATTACTGTTACCTGGTTATTTTTGACTTATATCATAAATAGCAGAAAATGTCAGTCCTCTTTCCAAGGATTATTCAATGTGCTGAATACCCACATTTGTGGTTCCTTTGAAATCTTCTACTTGCATGTATCTTATTCCATGTAACAAATAATAGTTATCATACTAGAACAGCTTATGTTGAACAAATACTTTTATTTACAAGAGCATATGTGATAGTTTTAAAATAAAAAAATGGAACAAGTCTACTTCCAGTCTTCAGCCTGCTCTAGATAAAATCTCCAGCTTGACTCATTTCTTATTTGGCCTTCTAGTTTGAAGATGAAATTCGTGGCAAAATGGTAATATTCTAGTAATTTGGTGTCAGTCATGGGGCTGAAAACCACCTGGCAGAGCTCAGTCCCTTCGTACATAGAAGATGTTGTATCCCAGTTCCACCATCCCGCCAATAAGCAGTGCCCACAGTGGGATGAACACGTAGGCCAGTTTCATGGTGGTGAATCGCTGCAGTTTCGCGCAGAGGGTGAGGCAGAAGGCCAATTTCAGCAGCATTGCGATGAGGTACCAGGCTTTCCTCTTCATGTTCTTGGTGCCGTTCCGAGGGTCGAAGCCGAACTTGCACCATCCAGCCATTTTTACAATTAACATAACTAGGAGAATTGTATCGAAAATCCACACTGGAATGAAAATGAGGAACCAGTTCCACGGGGCTTTCTCATCCAACTTCAGCACCAGCATGATGAGGAAGAGTAACGTAAAAAGCCATGTCAGCAGTACTCTTTGCGCCAGGGACATTCTCATTTAAACAGCTTTGAGAGGAAGGCCTTCGCTGTCAGCAACAACCTGACAAAACAAAAGGGAGAGGGAAGGCATCAAAAGATGGCACTACACCACTGTTAGGCATATTCCCTAAAGGAAAGCAATTTGTGGTTCTTGCTTTCCCTGCCTTCCAAGCTCACCCACACACTTTCCTGGCACTTCTTTTGTAACTACCATGCTCAGCTAAACACTGTTTGCTCCAGTCGCCCCTTCTCTTTAAGTGCCTTAAGTCAGCCATGTAACTGCCTTAATCTAAATTTGGTCTGCAAAACAAACTGTGCCTTAATCCTAAACTAGCTGTCAGACTTGTTTAGGGATTTTTGACTGCTAAGAATATGTTTAGATCCATTTTCCACCAGAACTGAGGCACTCAGGGCTAACATTTGAAAACAAACATAACAAAAGAACCACAGTAAAATGGAAACCAGCTAAGGAGCGGAAATAACAATCCCTCTGAGAGATCTAGAATTCGTGCTACAAAGATGAGTAACTAATATATAGCAGTGAAATGGTGCTGAAATAGGTTTCTTAATTATTTTAACAATTAGAGTTTAGAGTTTTGATAATTCCCTTTACAACACTGACACCCTTTCACCTGAAATAAGAAAACGAGCTTTGATTTGTTCCAGATTACAAAAATATTTGAAATACTGAAAAGTGAGATGTTGTGAAGCATCTAATCCTCAGCACCAGATGCTGAGGGAAGGACAAGAGCTGCTTCCCCCCTGTCCCCTCAGTGACCCTGCCCACAAGCTGCTGCTTCCTCTGTGTTATTACCAACCCTCACAACAAATTCTGTGCTCAGATAAGCTTTGGAACCTGAAGGAGGGAAGTAAAAGTTCCTCTCTCAGTTGGTAAGGAGGTGACCTGCTGCCTGGGAGAGAGGGACAACCATGTTGTACACCACTCAAATTATCCTACAATTTACATCTACGTCTTCTGATACATGGCTCAACAGATCTACTATTTTGTTCAGTCTGGGTCTAAACTTTGAATGGATTTGATTTAGGGATCGTAGTAGGATTTCTTTTAAGGAAATGATCCAATTTTGCCTAAAATAGTCCTAAAATTGGAGTTGCTATGAGTGGCATCCCCATTTTTGTGCTGGGGCTGACACTTGTGTCACCCAAGGCAGGGCAGTTCCTTCAGGTGAACTAGAAAAAAATAAAGGTCTAAACCAGGATTTTTAATTTGCTTTTCACAGTCTCAGTTCTGCTCAGAACACTAAAGGGTCTGGTGAAAGCCAGTTACTGGCAGGGTGGAACCAGGACCCCACCCTCCCTTTCCTTAGGGAAGGGGTGAAGCTCAGCAGTGGCACTGAACAGCCGATTGCTAAGGGGACAAAAACTCCGAGAAGGTTTAGATAGCCTTGTTCTGCTCTTGTCACAGGAACAAACCCAAATTAGCTGGCAGGTGCAGAGGATTACAGAGCAACTACAGAACAACTCCCCTGCCTGAAGCACTTCCAGTATTCCCAGGTACAAGTCTGTGGCTGAGGTGAAGAGTCGTGAACTGAAAGGAAGTTTCAACATTAATGAGAATGTTTTTTGAAAACCATTTCTAGAAATCAATGCTACAAACACTGCAAGAAGGAGGCTCTCTCGTTAGTAAACTGGAGAAAGCAGAAACCAAAGAAAGAGACTGGAAACTTGGGCCTGAAAGGAAAAAAGAAATTCAACACTATTAGAAGTATCAGGTTATCAGATACTCAGAGAAGGTGCTATCACCTGTCCCTGGAGGAAACAGGAAGCTACTGAAGATGTATTACATGGGGCTACTCAATTTTAAGGTTGCTCACTTGAAAATATTTTCAGTTTCCCAAGTGTTCAGAACCGCTTCGTAAAAACAGGAAAAAGCAGAGGCAGAAAACTCAGCGTGGGATGTTCTGCTGCCTTTCTCTGACTTAAAAGATGTTACTGCAAGACTAGGGAGGACTACAAGGCCCAAGTCAATTTTAGAGGCTTTTTTTGGAGGAAAACTTAAGAAAACCCAAGCGTACTTTCGAGAGATCTTAAAGTCCAAGTAAAGAAAGCTAAATTTCGAAAAAATTTTGAAGACTGACAGCTGAGTGTGCAGCTGCCAATATGATGGAGGGTTTGATTACGTGAAGCATCTCGTGATGGAGGAGATGATGGGCAGACTCTTTGGTGGCGCCCAGCTATCCCAACACCATGGGCAGCACATGGAAAGTGACTTATCCGTGGTACAGGTCTGACCTGGCTCTTCTGTGAGAACTTAAGCGATGTCAAAGGCAGAGAGTGAAAATAAAAAGGCTCTCATCATCATCATCACACCTTACAGGACCCACATAATTAGAAAGTGAGAATTCTCAGTGGTGAGAAACATCAAGGAGCATCACTGACCTTGGTGGGACGATCTGCATAATCAGGATGCTATGAGAGCTAATTCTGTCCCATTTAGAAGGAAGAAATTTAAGGGGTGGGAAACTTACACATGACATTCAGCTCAGTGGTAATGATAACACAGATCTATACATTTAGATTTAAACCTTGAACGTCGTCTTAAAAAAAAAAAGTCCTGAAATTTACATTATGCTGAAACCAAGTTAAACGGAATACCAACTCGATTAGCTGGCATTTTGAACCTATTTAATAGGTACGAGTAATTTAACACCTAGAAAGAAATACCGCGGTAGGCCCGGTTTAAAACGCCGTTCAAGCACAGTTTTGCTATTCACAACCTCGGCCCCTCCCTCAGCCGGGCGGCCTAGTCCCGCCAGGCCCCGCTCACCCGGCCGTGCCGGAGGCCCCCCGAGATGGAAGCTCCCCCCGGCCCCCGCCACCTACCGCAGGTCCCGGCGCATCCCCCGCTCGGCTGAGGGGGCTGAGGGGGCTGAGGGGCGGCCGGGCCCTCCCCGCCCGCTGCGCCCCAGGGACCGCCCCCTGCCATTGGGCAGCGCCCACGGCCACCCTGTTGTTATTGGACAGCGGCCACGTCGCTCAAATCAATCCCCGCCTACCGACCCCTCAGCCGCCGGACACGCCCCTCGAATTCGCACCGGCCCTCGCGGCCGGCCCACCCTGAGACACGCCCTCTGTCGCCGATTGGTGCAGAGGTCTGTCCGTCACAGCGGCCCCGCCTCCATTCGGCCAGCCGTCCCTCAAACCGCAGCCCCGCCCCCCTCGCCCTCTCGTTGGGCGGCTCCGCCGCCAGTCAGGTCTCGACCCCGCCCCCGCCGGGCGGGAGGGGGCGCTGTTTGGCCGCCGTCCCGCTCTCGGTCCCGCCCCCTCGCCCCGCCCCCCGGCGGCGCGCGCTCCGGTGGCGCGCTGTTGCTGCCGCTGCCGCCGCCGCCCGGGCGCGCGCGCCGCTCCCCCCGCCCCCCCTCCCGCCAGCTGTTGCCTCGCGCGCGCCTTCCCGCCGCCGCCTCGCGCTCCCGCCGCCGTTGCGTGCGGCGCGCGCTGCCCCGCGGCACCGCCGACGGTGAGAGATGGGGGGGGGGCGGCGGGACCCGGGGGCGCCCCGGGACCGGC